>CM076573.1:619953393-620553393 GCA_034641835.2 Pinus albicaulis
CTTGAGCCCTTTTGATCTCCAAATACCTTAGCACTTTTGGGGGAAATTAGTAAAACTTTTGAGGGGAAAGTGATGAGGGAAGTTAATGAATTTGACTTTGCTTTCTGTGATTTTCCACTGTGTTTCCTGCTTCAGTATTTGTGATGAAAGTAAAGGATCAACAACATGTAGCAGCATCATTCATCTGATAAAAACTTTGCAACCATCTACCTACCCTATATACTACTACCATTTTCTCTTTTTATTAGGGTGCATTTAGACTTGCAAACCCTTATCAATCTTTTCTTTTTACAAGGCAAATCTATCTATCTCTACCCTTATTACATCCAAGGGCTCAGATTAAACTGTTGAGCACCTCTTATTAACTCTACCTATCTACTTATCTGCCAAGATTAAACTGTTTGGACAGATATTTATTCTCTAATCTACAACATGAAATTGAAATATGAGTAAGCCAAGTTTAAACAGTTTGACTTATTCATGAATTGTGGCAAAGGTTTGACAAGTTGCACACAATTTCTTTATTACAGAAGATGAAATAGTAGTGGCATTTGGATTTGCACACTTTCCTTGGTCTATTTTTTGTTTGGGGTTCATTTCTTTGTCTTTTTTGACCATTTTATTTCTTTTTACCCTTTGATCTTTATTTTAGGGTATACCCTCTTTATATTTTTTAAATTTTTTGATTTTTTGGTTTTTTAAGAATATGGAACACCTTTGCTCAAGTAAGAAGGTTTGAACATATTCCATAATTCAATCAAGACAATCATGAAAGATGAAACCTATTGGTATAGGAGGCTAACACTGGCTCCACTTGGGGATGGCTTTTCCTTGTGGAAAGTCAAGAACAGCAGGTCAGATGCCTCAAAATGTCTTCAACTGAGAGTATGAAATTTTCCTTCTTCTGGTAGCTTTATTTTACATATGATAGTGAAACTTTTGGAACTTAGGGCCTTCACTTCGGGCTTCAATTTCAAGAAGTCACCATCCAATCCAAACTGCATTAACAAAAATAAAACAAGAAAACAATATATTATGTACAAGTTAGAAACATTAAAACACTCTAGTAAATGGGATCAAAATAATGCTTGAGCATTCGACCATTGACTGGTCCTTCTTCTACTTCTGAATTGTCCAGTTCTTTCAAAAAGTAAGTGTTGTTTCCCTGCAAGGCATGAATGATATAAGGCCCTTTCCACAAGAAATCAAACTTTCCATGTTTCCCTTTTTCTTCTCTTCTAGAATCCCATCTTAGGACCTTGTCTCCTAATTGAAAATCCTCTGCTTTAGTTCTTTTATCAAACATTTTCTTTAGCTTTTCCTGTAAGACTTGTGATCTTTGGTATACCTCTTCTCTGGTTTGCTGCAGGTGGATTTTTTGATTAATTCTTCTTTGAATGTCATTTGGCTCCACTTGAGCCTCCTGAAGTAATTTCATAACAGGGATTCCTAAAGATGATGGGAATCTTGCTTCAATGCCATAAACTAACTCATATGGACTAGTCCCAATGGATTTCTTAGTTGTAAGTCTGTCTGCCCACAATGCATTGGTCAATTTCTTGTGCCAGTTCTTTTTATTTTCCTCCAACAATTTCTTAATGATATTGATCAAGATTTTATTGGAGGATTCTGCTAGTCCATTACCCTGAGGGTAATAAGCTGTTGAATGGCCTAAAGTAATATGATATTTATGGCAGAAACTAATCATTTTCTTTTATTTAAATGCAGCAGCATTGTCTGTTATAATCTTTTCTGGACAGCGAAATCTTGAAAGTATGTTTGTTTCTAAAAACCCTATGATTACAGAATCATTGGACTGTCTACATGGGATGGCTTCAATCCATTTGGTGAAGTAGTCTGTGGCAGTTAAAATCCATCTGTGTTGCCCTGAAGAAGGGGGATGAATTTCTCCAATAAAATCTAAACCCCATTGTTGAAAAGGTCTTTCTGTGGAAATTGGTTTTAAAGGCAGAGGTAACAACTTTCTTTTACCCTCAAATATCTGACACTTGTGACAACTTGTTACAAATTTCTTAACATCAGAAAATAATGTTGGCCAGTAAAAGCCAGCCCTTAAGATCTTGTCTGCAGTAGATTTCCAGTAGAGATGTCCTCCACAATCCCCTGCATGAAATTCATTAAGAACTTTATCAGCTTCATCTTTTAAGAGACAATTCAACAAAATTCCTTCATGATTTTTCCAAAATAAAGTGCTATCTAAAATACAATATTTCAAAGATGTCATTTTTAAAAATATTTGCTTGGTTCTGGACAACCCTGGAGGAGCTTGCAGGTTTAATAAAACATGAATTATATCAGTATACCAGGGTGAATCTAAGAAAGCTTGACTGATCTGAGGAGTCGCCATCTCCTGCTCGTTATCCAGTTCATTGATGTCTAAGGCTTGGCAATTGGTTTCTGTCATAAGTTGTGCTAAACCTTGGCCCTTTATAAGTTTTGTTGGCTTGATCTCAATATCATATTCCAAAATGGTAGCTATCCATTTACCTCGTTTACCTTCTATGCCATCTTGAGTCAAAATATCTTTAACTACTGCATTAGGCACATATGCTATCACATGGGAATATAATATGTAGACTCTGAAATCTTTGATTGCTTTTACCAATGCAAAAGCCTGTTTTTCCATAATATTGTATTTTAGAGATGTATCCCTCAGTGCTTTACTAAAAAATGCTATTGGCTTTTCACACCCTTGGTCATCTTTTTGAGGTAAAACAGCTGCAACAGTATGTTCAGAAGCAAATGAAAAAATGATAAAGTCTCTATCAAATTTAGGACTGGTCAGAACTGGTGTCCTTGTTAAAGCCATTTTAATTTCTTCGAATGATTGTTTGGCTTCTACAGTCCAGTCAATGCTTGAATCTTTCCTCAACATGTTAGTTAGTAATCTAAGTAACTCTGCTAGACTAGAAATGAATCTTCTCAAGAAATTTATTTTTCCTATGAATGCTTGCAACTCTTTTATGTTTCTGGGGTGGGGTATTTGCAAAATTGCTTGAATTCTTTCTGGATCAATCCTAATGCCATCTTTAGAAATAATATGACCTAAAAGCTTTCCTTCTTCCAAACCAAATAATGACTTCTTGGGGTTTAAAGAAATCCCATATTTTCTGCACTTTATAAATACTTGCCTTAGGTGATCTAAATGTTCTTGATATGTTTTAGAAAAAACAGTCAAATCATCTAGGTAAATAACTAGAAAATCATGTATCTCTTTAGCAAAAGCAATATCCATTGCTCTTTGAAATGTAGCTCCTGCATTCTTGAGCCCAAATGGCATTTTGACATATTTAAACGTACCCCATGGTGTTGTGAATGTTGTTTTATCCTGATCATCAGGATGAACCAAAATCCGGTTGTACCCTGAAAATCCATCCAGTAGTGATATTCTCGAAGATCCTACAACCCTTTGCAGAATGTGGTCCATTTTCGGCAGAGGATAGTTGTCTTTTAAAGAAACTTTATTCAAATTTCTTAAGTCGACACACAATCTAATTTCTCCTGTCTTTTTTCGTGTTGGTACCAAGTTAGAAACCCATTCTGAGAATCTGATAGGAGCTATAATCCCTGCTTCAAACATCCTTTTGATTTCCTTTTCAATTTAGGGTAATAAAACAGGATTTATTCTCCTAAGCTTTTGTTTAAAAGGTTTCTGGTCTGGTTTTAAAGGTATAGTGTGTTGAATGATGGATGTATCATAAGATTTGAGGTCTTCATAACTCCAGGCAAAAATATCCTGGAATTCTTTTAATAGTTCAACATATTTAACCTTTTGATCTTTTGGAAGAGATTTGGACAACTTAACTATTTTGGGATGTTCTGGGGTTCCTAAGTTGCATTCTTCCATATCAGCCTTAACAGGTTCCATTTTAGGTCTGAATGGAATATCATTTGAGTCGAACAGATCTTCCAAAGGTGTTAATCCTTTGGGTAATTGATTATCTTTTAAATTGATGATTTCTGTTTCATCATCTATGATCTCATCAGATTCCATGTGTTTCAAATTTTGCATGTCTTTTTCAGTGAATGTGGTTGGATGCAGCATATGAATTGCATTTTCTCTTGAAATTTCTATTTTTTGTTCTATTTCTTGATCAAATTCATCAATAGTTATGTCTTCATCTATATTACAGTTAGAAAACTCATCCTGAAGTGTCAAAAAATTATTGATTTGATTGTTATTCACAAATACTTGCCAATTCAAAAGATTGTCTGGTATGGTAGGCCTGTGCCTAATCTCAGCTGAGAACTGATGATTAGGATCAAAAGGCAACTTGCATGTACTAGCAAACATCGCTAAACTGTGAGCATGCAAGTTTTGTTTCCTGGGAATCTTGGCAAGTTGGGCTTGTAAAAATGTGTTGAGAATCTCTACAACTGTCTCTCGGTATTGTTTCAGTCTCATGTCTTTTGTTGCACATTCTCCTTTAATCTGTTGGATGATTAGTTCTGAGTCACCTATGATCGATACCCTAATACCTCCTAACTTCTTGACATGTTTAAGCCCTAATAAAAGAGCTTCATACTCTGCCATGTTGTTAGTGCATTTGAAATTCAACCTATAAGCATGACCCTCTGCATGATTGTTCTCTACATTGTGTAACCAAATCCCAGCTCCTGCCCCTAGTCTGTTTACTGAGCCATCAAACTCTAAATGCCATAGAATTTCATGTTCATAATCTTCATCAATTGTTTTAAAGTGTTTTTTGACAGGAGCTAGTTGTTTAGTTTCTTCAGGTATTTCTTGATCATCTGGTGTTTCTTTGTTTTCAGAGATTTCTTCAATTTTAACAGTGGTTTTGTTTATGATTTCCAATTCTGGAGCTTCTATTTCAGTAGGGAGATCTAACTCAGCATTGTATAAAATAAAAGAATCCATGTCAGAATGTACAGAGTAAACAGGGAAGTTTTCAGGCTTCTCATGGCTACTCACTAAGTACTTCATCAAGGTTTCTCTATATAATCTTTTAGGTTGACCAAATACTGAAATAGTTGCATAAGACATGTCTAGTTGAATAGATCCTCCAAGTTTAGCACCCCAAGATCTAGACAATAACATACCATATTTAGGTGGAATATCAGCAACTACTATGTCCATTAAAACAGACTTAGCAGGGTATTGTACCAAAGTAACACACAGATATTTAATCAAACCTAAACATTTTACCTGACTGGAATCAAATGAAAACAAATCTTTGTACGGTCTGGTAATATCTAGATTCAATCTTTCCATTACTGCTTTTGGCATCAAATTGTGAGATGCTCCAGAATCAAGCATTGCATTATGGAGTATCTTGTCATGAACATTCAAGCTTACATAAAATGGAGGAGTTCCTCCACTTTCTGGTTTGCCATTAACCTCAGGGCCAAAAAGAAGTTTGGGTTGATCATCAAGAATGTTTACCGAATCATCCAATCCAGTAATGTTAATGTTTAGGGACTTGGTAATCTGGCTCCTATAGACATCATGTTTAGCCAATTCTGATAAAGGAACAACTATCTTGAGTTTGCCTATTTCAGCCTCTAGATTAAAAGGTTTTCCTGTTTGAGTTTTGGTGTTTTGCACAGTTGGGTTTTCTCTGTTTTTTGGGTCTTCAATGTTTTTCTCTTTTTCATGAATGAAGTTTTGTTTTGAAGATGTTTCAGGACTAACTTCTACTGTTTCTTCTACATTTCCTACATGAGGAGATGTATTGGATTGTTGTTTGTTGTTTGGTTGGTTGTCCGAGACATCTTCAATTATTGGATTTGAAGGGTTGGGAGTTATTCTAGACAAAATTTGTACTTGGGGACTGTTTTGTACAGGGGGAATGTTGACTTTACCTTTGACATTTTGTTTTGCAGTTTTCTGTTTGCTATTCTCTGGCACATCAATCCCTCTACTTCTCAAGTTGTATTGTTTATGAACCTCATAAATTGCTGTGTCATAGCCTTCCTTGAAATCAAAAGTCTCACCTGAATGAGTTTGGAATGTTTCAAGGATGTGATTCTCTTGATCATCCTGGGATAGGAAGACTTCTGGTTCATTTTTGTCCTCATTTACATTGTTTATTTCTACATCATCTGTAGGTTCTTCAGAAGTTGAACCTTCAACAACGTTTTCTTGGAAGGGTGGCCTAATGTTTTGATCAGGGACATTCTTTCCAATATTTTGATTCAGATTCCTCCTAAAGTTTGGGTTTCTTGCAACATTCTGATTATCAGTAGAAGACTTTCTTTCAATGGTTTCCACTCTGTCTCCTAACCTTTCCATACCTTTAATGATTACATCTAGCTTCTTTTCAAAAGCTGAAGGTTCTTCATTCATAGGCATTCTTCTCTCTGCCCTAGCTCTGGCTCGTTTTTCTATCAGATTTGCTTCTACACTCACCACTATACTTTGCATTTCCTCTAGTGTCTGAGGAGCTCTTTCCTTGAGGGAATAAGCTATATCGGAGTCAAAACCATCTGGAAATTTAACCAACACGTTGTTGGGTGGGGGTCTTAGGTTTTGAGGAACTGCATTATAAGATTCATTGAATCTTATGATGTAATCTTGTACGGTTTCGTTTGGTCTTCTTCTTAATTTCTCAAATTCTGATAGGATCTGGAGAGGATCCTTCTTTTTCTCCCATCGGTTCAGAAATGCCCTATACAAAGCTTCTAAATCAGCAATACTGTTCGGGGTAAGAGCCCTAAACCAAGTTCTAACTTCTCCAGTAAGACTCTGTACGAAAATTCTCATACGGATATTATCGGTATCAATCTCATAAAACTCAAAGTAATCTGTCATCCTTTTGGTGTGTTGTTGAGCTGTGTAAGTACCTGATCCTTCAAAAGGTGTGATCTTACTCTGGTAGTCCTGAGGTAAAGCTGGAGGGTTGGCTGGTAACTGTAAAGGGGCATATCGATTAGCCATTGGAAGATAAAGTGGGATAACAGGAGTAGATGGTCTAGCAGGAGGAGAAGATGGTCTAGCAGGAGGAGAATATGGTCTAGCAGGAGGAGATGGAGGAGTAGGGGGTGCAACAGGTGTTTGAAAAGCTCGGGAAAAAACAATTGAACTTGCAGAAGCTTCAGTAATTACAGAGATGTTTGAACTTTCTTCAAAGGTTTGCTCGGTCTGAATGGAGCTATGCAATTCTCTGTCAAGATGATGTGAAACAAATCTGTATTGCAAATCCTCAAAGAACAAAGGATCTGGAACTAATCTAGATAATTCAGTCTCAGAAAAATTTACAAACAAAGATGTTTCAAATCGTGCATCAAAAGGAATGTCATTAATATAAATAATTTTCACAGGACAAGATGCAGATCTAGAAAGTGGTCTAGAACTTCCTGTACTCTCCTGACTTCCTCTTTCAGAACTTTCTTGACTTCCTTGTCTTCTAAGAATCCTAGGAATCAGATTTGGATTTTCAAATATTGGTGGTGGATTGGGGTCAGGGTTTGACCTAGTATGTCCAATCCTTTCTGAAGCCAGTTTTCCTAAACTATGTGTTTTTGGATTTTTGATTTTAATTGAAAAAATAAATACAACTTCTACAAATTCTTCAAGAAATAATGATGTATGATTAAAATTTTCTCAAAGATCTGTTTAAACTAGAGAATCTGATTGAATGTTTGAAACTAAGGTTCAGTTTATAAGCTAAATCAGAGATAGACTGAAGCAGCTTTTATTTACTTTTGCAATTGCAGAGCAAAAGCAATTTCAAAGGCTACCTGGCTGATCTTCAGACTCTGTCTATAGCTTATAATTGAATAATAATAACAAATAAAAATGATTCAGGTCCCCAGCGGAGTCGCCACTATGTTATCACTCAGGTTTTCCTAGAAGTTGTGTAAGAGGAAAGTACACCCGAGGTAACCACAAACCAACCTTTTAGATGCAGAATCTAGCCAATCTGCATCCAGAGAGGGCTCTCTCTTTATGATTTATCTTTGTTCTTGGAAGGTTTTAGGTTAGTTATAGATTCAAAGTTTGTTTTGGGAAAATGGTGGAATCCACAAAATAAAGGCAAGGTTGAGGGTTTTCAGTCCATTGGGCTATGGAGTCAAAGGATGGCTTTACTGGATTTCTATTCTAGGCACAAGATGGTATTTCAGGGCAAGATAGCTAGACAGAGAACAATCCTTAAAATTTAAAGTGGATGGGATGATCTTGAAGGGATGAAAGGCAGCTAAGAATCTTTCACCATGTTCAAAAGAGAGAAATGAGATGACTACAAATAAAGAGCAATGAAGAATTCTTTATTATAGTAATCAACAGTGTTTAAATTAGCAAAGCAAGAGCATTTAAGAATTCATGCTTATAACTAATTTAGAAGAAAACATTAAGAACAACCACATTTGAAATTAGAGTACAATTAAGCAAATTCTGATTCAATCCTTTATGTAAATTATTCAGAAATGGATATGATGATATTATAAACTAATATAAAATTTCAGACAAAGGGTAGAAAGACTTATTGAACTGTAGTCCAACACATGAATCCTGCAACAAGTCCAGTGCTTTAAATCGTCATCCAGTAAGCCACGAAAAATTTCTCCAAAATGCTTTTATTCCGAAAATCTCAATGTTACAGCAGAGTAATAGAATCCACCCTCAATACTCTCTTTGAGGGTTTATTTATACACAAAATAATCTTAAACAATCTTACACTATCTTAGCCAATAACCTAGGCTGACTTAAAGCATTATTTACAAACAAACAAGAGACAAATGGTCTCGTGGATAGAATAATGGGTAACTGCCGATGTGATGTTCCTTTCTTCGTGGACGTGCTGGAGGTAAGTGCTAAAATAGGGCTCTGTGCTGTCCCTTGCAGTATTTCTTTGGCTTGTTGGACACTCTTTATTTTCACGGATACTCTTTAACCTTTTCACCTGATACTCTTTCATCTATTTTCACCTGATACTCTTTCATCTGTTTTCCTGTTTTTACCATTTACTTGATAGTAAAGATAAATTCTCATCCTGAAAACAACTTTCATAGAATTTCCAACATTTCTTTCCACCATTGATCATCTGGTATCATAGTTCTTCTGAGCTTTCTTAAAGTTTCATCTGCTTCAGTAAATTTATAAAAGGTGGGCTCATTTGGAAATAGATATTTTATTTCATGTTCCAGATGAAATAAATTCCTCACTTTATCATAGATACTTTTCCCGGTTGGTAATGTTGATTCCGACGAGCTAGTAGAACAATCAGCTGTGTTTTTAGCATGAGCCTTTATTCTCTTCTCATAGGTTTCTAAGTCTACTATTTGATCTTCTATGAGCATGGGACTCGGTAACCCACTATCCAGCAAAGCTTGAAATTTCTCTCTGAAAATGTTGATATCACCCAAAATGTCTGTGCACTTTCTTTCTAAATTTTGCATGAAAGTCCTTTTGGTGAAAACTCTCTTTGCTTCCAAAACTGCGCCTGTCCTGTCATCAATTCCTAACAATGCAAGCTGTTGCTTTGTTCTGGAATTCAAAAATTGAATGAGTTGATTGGCCTTCTCAGGCCTGCCTCTTAATTCATGTCTGGTTCTGTTTATTTCTTCTTGGGCTATTTTAACCAACTCATTTTGCTCAAAAATAGCTTGAATAGAGGGCCAAATACCCTTTATTAACTCAATGATGTTACCCCAAAGAATGTCATTTATTTCGTTTAAAGGCTTCTCCAATGAAAGATCCTTTTCCAAAGCCTGAACCAATTTTTCCAACCTTTTTATCTCCCTGGTGTTATCAGCAGCTGTCTTTTTAGATGTATCATATTTTTCCTCCAATTTTACTAATTGCAATTTCGTTTCTTGGAGTTCTGTGACCCTTAGTTGTAGACTTTCCATCTGCTTTATTAATTCATCAGAATTCAAACCAGAAGTGTTTACCTGGGATGGCTGTATCTGCTGCCCTGTTGTTGATGTCTGCCTGATAGTTTCCTGTTCCTGCAAAGCTTTTTCCAATTCCTTCTCCGTTTCACTTAGTCGCTCAGTCATATTTAGGAGCAACTCCATCATTTCTTCCTGTGAATTCCCTTTTATAACTTCTTGGGTCTGAGGGTGCCTCAAGGCTGGTAGTTTTAGCTGTTTTCTGAGTGCAGCTATATCATCCTCTTTCTTCTTTATCAATGCCTCAATACCTTTAATGTCTTTGGGATTGTGACCCAAACCAATGATTATCTCTTCTAAAGACTTTATTCCATTATCTTTGGCCTGTGAGGAGGCCTTCTCAATTTTCAATTGTGCAGTAGTGTTATTCAAAGAATCCTGCAGCGTTATAGCTACCATGGCCTTGTTGGTGAGAGTAGAATAGACCATTTTCCCAGTTTGTCTGTGTAGCTCTATCTGGTCCAGGGGATGGATATCCTTTGTTAAAACTTCAAAATTTGTTCTGATGTAATCTGCTGCTGAAGTTGGCTTTGGCACCTTTGCTTTGAAGTGGCTCATCAGCATTTTACCTTCTGAAAGGTCAAACGCTGACATTAGCCTTTCTTGATTATGGGGAGCCATCTTCATATATTGATCATATACCTTCATTTTCAATGGATCATTCTTTGTTTTAATATTAATGAAGGTTCTTTTAATATCTCCAGTGTCTGTCTTTGGCGGTCTGAAAGAAGATACTTCAGTGCTTAATTGCTTTTGTAAAGCTTTCCCTCTCTGGCTTATGTTTGTTTCACTTGCTGTGCCAGTTTGCTGATTATCTTCCCTTCCATCATCAAATACTTCATCTATAATTTCCACATCTGGAGGTGGATTTGGTTTCTGTTTCTTGACCTGATGTACCTGTGAAGTTTCTTTTGGAGAAGTGGTGTCTGAAACCAACCTTTTCTTCCCTATTTCCACATTTGATGGAGTCTGTAACTCTGGAACCTGTGGATGCTGTACCTGTGTGGGAGAAACCTGTGATTTTTCAGGTGCTTTAGAAGTTTGTGGTTTCTCTGCCATAACCAAAGTTTCAATAACCTGGATTACAGGTTCTTTTCCTTTACCCTTTGATTCTGTTGCAACTGGTGAACTGCTTTCCTGTAATGCTTGCTGTAGAGTTGCTGCTGAGGAAGTGCCAATGTAGGGTACCTGCACTTGACCATAAGATTCTAGGTCAAAGTTCTTCTCAACATCTTTCATCATTTTATTCAATTTGTCAGTTTCACTTTCTTCCTCAACAAGTGTTCCTTCAATCCATTCATCTTGATTGGCATACTTTTCTAGATCAGGAATCTTGTGGTGTATATCAGGGGATGATTTATTCTTTAATCTCTTTTCACAAATAAAACCAACTGGGTCATAAGGAACCCAACGGAAAGATGTCTGGAACTTTTTCTCTAATATATTTTCTGCCTCTCTCTCAGCCTCCCTAGAGTTGCAGATGAAAGGACCTAATTGGCTTTTGATCCTTAACTGAGCTTTCTTCTTTACATTGCAAAAATGGATCACATCTGAATTGTTCATTTGTCTGAAGTATTCTAAGGCAAAAATCCTCATTGGTACATATCTGGGTAACTTGAATGGATGTAATTCACATCCATAAATCCTGATGACTGTATGGTTTTGATACAAATACCAATCCCCAACTTTATAACTCTTTGACAGTTGCAAGGTCTTTCTAATTTCATTACTGAGTCTCGGGGGAGGAATTCCTGTTAACAAAATTGTTGCAGGATATACAAAATGGTCAATGAATTCTGAGTAGGAGTAGGGAGAATCAGAGGAAAAATGAATGATGGGGGACCAAAATATGACTGATCTGGGATTTCCCTTGGCATCAAGTTTCTGAACTGGGAAAGGGAACCTGTCTGACTGATAATAGATCATAAGATGATAGATAACGGAGGAGTACTTAAAAACTTTTTCAGTATCTAGCCTTATGAATTGATCATGAATCTTGTTGGCTATGAAGGAAGAAAAGTCATATTTGATCTCAGGAGGTTTCCCAGGAGTAAAAATGGATAGCAAAGCCAAGGTTATCTCATCCACATACTCACTGGTGTTGAATCCTAAGACAAAAGATATTATATTTACAATGAGCCTTCCCAATGTATTGAAATAGCAAAAACCATAGGGGGGAGACCCTTTTGGCTGATGCTCAGGTAACATGAAATGCTGACACATGGATTTTAGCTTTTCTGGGGTTAATTTCCTGGTTTTCTCAATCAATCCTTCCATGGACAATGGTGCTAATTCTTGGTCTGGTTCAAAGTGTAACATGGCATTGATAGCCTGGGGAGTGATGGGAAACAGAACACTTCGATCAAGAGCTAATACAGCCCTCTGTCTGGAATCATAGTTTGAATGACAGTAATGAATAATTTCTGGGAAAATAAGGACTGAAGGAATAATATACCTTGGGAGATTGGATTCCCACAACCCTATAAGATCTTGCCCCTTTGAGTATTCGTCTCTGCAGCGACAATAGCTCAATAGGGGACTTTCATCAAAATGTAGGTCTTTAATTTGGAAATCTTCATCTATTAGAGGTAAATAGTCTAATTCACGGTGAGGAGCATTCAATGGGGCGATATTCAGAGCTGCGGGGACCTCCATTTTGGTTCTTGTGGATTCAAAAATGGAGGTTTTTGGTTTTCTTCACGGGCCGGGCGGAATTCTTGAAATGAAGGAAATTGGAATAATTTGCAGGTTCGGGGAGCAATTTCACAGGTTTAAAATCTCCAGGGAGGACTCAGTGATGATTTTTAACCACTTTTTCAACGAAAAAAACAAAGGAAACTGAGTTTTACTTGCAGTCGGGGCGTAAAGGATAAATACCTGCTTTTAGACGGAAACTGGTTCTTTAACAGGTAACAGGCAATGGCGGGACTGTTCTTCAACACGGGCGCAGCAGAATTTTGGGGCGAAATGATCAATTACAGTGAAAATTTGAAAATCGCAGCGGGAGCTCTGTCGTTTTCAGAATAATGAAAATAACTGAAAAAACACGAAAAATGGCTTTATTCGCAAGTTAAAAGTATTTTTTATTTTTTCGAGGTGATGACGTCATCGACGTACGGGGTGACGTAAGTCGGCAGTAAGCGGTAAGCGGTAATTGGTATTCCCGCACCGCTTTTGGTCGAGGATGGTTTTTATCGGAGGGGCAGCGATTCCAAAGGTTTCTTGCCACGTGGATGGTTTGACTATTCAAAACCACCCATCCCCCGCTGGTTAAAAAACTTACACGGGATGGGCAGCGAGATCAACGCTGGCCGTTGATCTGCGGGAGGCTGATCCAACGGCTGGGGCGATGGGGAGATAGGCGGGGGTTTCATGTGGGCCCGTCGGACTTTTAAACACTTTTTAAATGTTATTTAATCGCTCCGGGGGATATTTAACTGGCGGAAATAATGAAGGAAATGGGGGGTCGCTGTGGGGTTTTAATCATCAGGGAAATGCCAAGTGGACAAGCCACGTTGGCATAAAACTTCGGATTTATTTTTCTTTGGTATTAAACATATATACCATATGTTTAACGCTTTTTGGATAAATAATTTTATTATATGGTAAACTAATCATATGCAATTAACTTACCATAGGGGCGGATTTATATTATAAAGATATATTTAACCAAAGGGCTTATAAAGCGGGGTTTTATTTTCAATGTGCGGGGATATAATACTTTGGTAAACATTATAATAAATGGGTTTTTGGGATATTTATAAAAAAGGGAATTATATACTTAGGAAAGGGTATTTCACTAGGGATTTAATATAATAGATTTAAATGTTAATATGGCAAAGGACAAGGAAAATCAAAACATTTTTGTACATCTAAGAAAGTGATAACTTGTGAAGTAAATTGCAACATTTTATCTTCAACACTTAAACTTAGAATAACAAGTTATTTTGAGGAATTTTTATGGAATTTTGCATCAGTTTCCTAAGTAAAATAGGATTTTACTTAGGAAAAAGTTAAAGATGGAAGATAACAATGATGGATTATCTCAAGTGCTTAGGTCTTTTTGATCATTAGGCCGAGGGTCCGGTCCCTCCAGAAGTCAAGGAAATGCCTTGAGCCCTTTTGATCTCCAAATACCTTAGTACTTTTGGGGGAAATTAGTAAAACTCTTGAGGGGGAAAATGATGAGGGAAGTTAATGAATTTGACTTTGCTTGCTGTGATTTTCCAGTGTATTTCCTGCTTTAGTACTTGTGATGAAAGTAAAGGATCAAAAACATGTAGCAGCATCATTCATCAGATAACACTTTGCAGCACCATCTACCTACCCTATCTACTTGACACTACCATTTTCTCTTTTTTATTAGGGTGCATTTAGACTTGCAAACCCTTATCAATCTTTTCTTTTTACATGATAAATCTATCTATTTCTACCCTTATTACCTCCAAGGGCTCAGATTAAACTGTTGAGCACCTCTTATTAACTCTACCTATCTACTTATCTGCCAAGATTAAACTGTTTGGACAGATATTTATTCTCTAATCTACAACATGAAATTGAAATATGAGTAAGCCAAGTTTAAACAGTTTGACTTATTCATGAATTGTGGCAAAGGTTTGACAAGCTGCACACAATTGATTTATTACAAAAATGAAATAGCAGTGGCATTTGGATTTGCACACTTTCCTTGGTCTATTTTTTGCTTGGGGTTCATTTCTTTCATTTTTTTGACCATTTTATTCTTTTTACCCTTTGATCTTTCTTTTAGGGTATACCCTCTTTACATTTTTTAACTTTTTTGATTTTTTGGTTTTTTAAGAATATGGAACACCTTTGCTCAAGTAAGAAGGTTTGAACATATTTCATAATTCAATCAAGACAATCATGAAAAATGACACCTATTGGTATAGGAGACTAACACTGGCTCCACTTGGGGATGGCTTTTCCTTGTGGAAAGTCAAGAACAGCAGGTCAGATGCCTCAAAATGTCTTCAAACTGAAAGTATGAAATCTTCCTTCTTCTGGTAGCTTTATTTTACATATGATAGTGAAACTCTTGAAGCTTAGGGCCTTCACTTCGGGCTTCAACTTCCAGAATTCACCATCCAATCCAAACCGCATTAACAAAAATAAAACAAGAAAACAATATATTATGTACAAGTTAGAAACATTAAAACACTCTAGTAAATTGGATCAAAATAATGCTTGAGCATTCGACCATTGACTGGTCCTTCTTCAACTTCTGAATTGTCCAAGTCCTTCAAAAAGTAAGTGTTGTTTCCTTGCAAGGCATGAATGATATAAGGCCCTTTCCACAAGAAATCAAACTTTCCATGTTTCCCTTTTTCTTCTCTTCTAGAATCCCATCTTAGGACCTTGTCTCCTAATTGAAAATCCTCTGCTTTAGTCCTTTTGTCAAACATTTTCTTTAGCTTTTCCTGTAAGACTTGTGATCTTTGGTATACCTCTTCTCTGGTTTGCTGCAGGTGGATTGTTTGATTAATTCTTCTTTGAATGTCATTTGGCTCCACTTGAGCCTCCTGAAGTAATTTCATAACAGGGATTCCTAAAGATGATGGGAATCTTGCTTCAATGCCATAAACTAACTCATATGGACTAGTCCCAATAGATTTCTTAGTTGTAAGTCTGTCTGCCCACAATGCATTGGTCAGTTTCTTGTGCCAGTTCTTTTTATTTTCCTCCAACAATTTCTTAATGATATTGATCAAGCTTTTATTGGAAGATTCTGCTAGTCCATTACCTTAGGGGTAATAGGCTGTTGAATGGCCTAAATTAATATGATATTTATGGCAGAAACTAATCATTTTCTTTGATTTAAATGCAGCAGCATTGTCTGTTATAATCTTTTCTGGACAGCCAAATCTTGAAAGTATGTTGGTTTCTAAAAACCCTATGATTACAGAATCATTGGACTGTCTACATGGGATGGCTTCAATCCATTTGGTGAAGTAGTCTGTGGCAGTTAAAATCCATCTATGTTGCCCTGAGGAAGGGGGATGAATTTCTCCAATAAAATCTAACCCCCATTGTTGAAAAGGTCTTTCCGTGGAAACTGGTTTTAAAGGCAATGGTAACAACTTTCTTTTACCCTCAAATATCTGACACTTGTGACAACTTGTTACAAATTTCTTAACATCAGAAAATAATGTTGGCCAGTAAAAACCAGCCCTTAAAATTTTGTTTGCAGTAGATTTCCAGTAGAGATGCCCTCCACAATCACCTGCATGAAATTCATTAAGAATTTTATCAGCTTCATCTTTTAAGAGACAATTCAACAAAATTCCTTCATGATTTTTCCAAAATAGAGTGCTATCTAAAATACAATATTTCGAAGATGTCATTTTTAAAAATCTTCTTTTGGTTCTGGACAACCCTGGAGGAGCCTGCAGGTTTAATAAAACATGAATTATATCAGTGTACCAGGGTGAATCTAAGAAAGCTTGACTGATCTGAGGAGTCGCCATCTCCTGTTCGTTGTCCAGTTCATTAAGGTCTAAGGCTTGGCAATTGGTTTCTGTCATAAGTTGTGCTAAACCTTGGCCCTTTATAAGTTTTGTTGGCTTGATATCAATATCATATTCCAAAATGGTAGCTATCCACTTACCTCGTTTACCTTCTATGCCATCTTGAGTCAAAATATCTTTAACCACTGCATTAGGTACATATGCTATCACATGAGAATATAATATGTAAACTCTGAAATCTTTGATTGCTTTTACCAATGCAAAAGCCTGTTTTTCCATAATATTGTATTTTAAAGATGCATCCCTCAGTGCTTTACTAAAAAATGCTATTGGCTTTTCACACCCTTGGTCATCTTTTTGAAGTAAAACAGCTGCAACAATATGTTCAGAAGCAAATGAAAAAATGATAAAGTCTCTATCAAATTTAGGACTGGTCAGAACTGGTGTCTTTGTCAAAGCCATTTTAATTTCCTCGAATGATTGTTTGGCTTCTACAGTCCAGTCAATGCTTGAATCTTTCCTCAACATGTTAGTTAGTAATCTAAGTAACTCTGCTAGACTAGAAATAAATCTTCTCAAGAAATTTATTTTTCCTATGAATGCTTGCAATTATTTTATGTTTCTGGGGTGGGGTATTTGCAAAATTGCTTGAATTCTTTCTGGATCAATCCTAATGCCATCTTTAGAAATAATGTGTCCTAAAAGCTTTCCTTCTTCCAAACCAAATAATGACTTCTTAGGGTTTAAGGAAATCCCATATTTTCTGCACTTTATAAATACTTGCCTTAGGTGATCTAAATGTTCTTGATCTGTTTTAGAAAAAACAGTTAAATCATCTAGGTAAATAACCAGAAAATCATGTATTTCTTTAGCAAAAGAAATATCCATTGCTCTTTGAAATGTAGCTCCTGCATTTTTGAGCCCAAATGGCATCTTGACATATTTAAACGTACCCCATGGTGTTGTGAATGCTGTTTTATCCTGATCATCAGGATGAACCAAAATCTGGTTGTACCCTGAAAATCCATCCAGTAGTGATATTCTCGAAGATCCTACTACCCTTTGCAGAATGTGGTCCATTTTCGGCAGAGGATAGTTGTCTTTTAAAGAAACTTTATTCAAATTTCTTAGGTCGACACACAGCCTAATTTCTCCTGTCTTCTTTCTTGTTGGTACCAGGTTAGAAACCCATTCTGAGAATCTGATAGGAGCTATAATCCCCGCTTCAAACATCCTTTTGATTTCCTTTTCAATTGAGGGTAATAAAACAGGATTTATTCTCCTAATTCTCCTGTCTTTTTTCGTGTTGGTACCAAGTTAGAAACCCATTCTGAGAATCTGATAGGAGCTATAATCCCTGCTTCAAACATCCTTTTGATTTCCTTTTCAATTTAGGGTAATAAAACAGGATTTATTCTCCTAAGCTTTTGTTTAAAAGGTTTCTGGTCTGGTTTTAAAGGTATAGTGTGTTGAATGATGGATGTATCATAAGATTTGAGGTCTTCATAACTCCAGGCAAAAATATCCTGGAATTCTTTTAATAGTTCAACATATTTAACCTTTTGATCTTTTGGAAGAGATTTGGACAACTTAACTATTTTGGGATGTTCTGGGGTTCCTAAGTTGCATTCTTCCATATCAGCCTTAACAGGTTCCATTTTAGGTCTGAATGGAATATCATTTGAGTCGAACAGATCTTCCAAAGGTGTTAATCCTTTGGGTAATTGATTATCTTTTAAATTGATGATTTCTGTTTCATCTTCTATGATCTCATCAGATTCCATGTGTTTCAAATTTTGCATGTCTTTTTCAGTGAATGTGGTAGGATGCAGTATATGAATTGCATTTTCTCTTGAAATTTCTATTTTTTGTTCTTTTTCTTGATCAAATTCATCAATAGTTATGTCTTCATCTATATTACAGTTAGAAAACTCATTCTGAAGTGTCAAAAAATTATTGATTTGATTGTTATTCACAAATACTTGCCAATTCAAAATATTGTCTGGTATTGCAGGCCTATGCCTAATTTCAGCTGAAAACTGATGATTAGGGTCGAAAGGTAACTTGCATGTACTAGCAAACATTGCTAAACTGTGAGCATGCAAGTTTTGTTTCCTGGGAATCTTGGCAAGTTGGGCTTGTAAAAATGTGTTGAGAATCTCTACAACTGTCTCTCGGTATTGTTTCAATCTCATGTCTTTTGTTGCAAATTCTCCTTTAATCTGTTGGATGATTAGTTCGGAGTCACCTATGATGGATACCCTAATACGTCCTAACTTATTGACATGTTTAAGCCCTAATAAAAGAGCTTCATACTCTGCCATGTTGTTAGTGCATTTGAAATTCAACCTATAAGCATGACCCTCTGCATGATTGTTCTCCACATTTTGTAACCAAATCCCAGCTCCTGCCCCTAGTCGGTTTACTGAGCCATCAAACTCTAAATGCCATAGAATTTCATGTTCATAATCTTCATCAATTGTTTTAAAGTGTTTCTTGACAGGAGCTAGTTGTTTAGTTTTTTCAGGTATTTCTTGATCATCTGTTGTTTCTTTGTTTTCAGAGATTTCTTCAATTTTAACGGTGGTTTTGTTTGTGATTTCCAATTCTGGAGCTTCTATTTCAGTAGGAAGATCTGACTCAGCATTGTATAAAATAAAAGAATCCATATCAGAATGTACAGAATAAACAGGGAATTTTTCAGGCTTCTCATGGCTACTCCTACGTACTTCATCAAGGTTTCTCTATAATCTTTTGGTGACCAAATAAAATAGTTGCATAAGACATGTCGTTGAATAGATCCTCCAAGTTTAGCACCCCAAGACCTAGACAATAACATACCATATTTAGGTGGAATATCAGCAACTACTATGTCCATTAAAACAGGCTTAGCAGGGTATTGAACCAAAGTGACACACAGATCTTTAATTAAACCTAAACATTTTACCTGACTGGAATCAAATGAAAACAAATCTTTGTATGGTCTGGTAATATCTAGATTCAATCTTTCCATTACTTCTTTTGGCATCAGGTGTGAGGATGCTCGAATCCAGCAGTACATGTGGAGTATCTTGTCATATTCCCATTCAAAAGCTTATAAAATGGAGGAGTTCCTCCACTTTAAGTTTACATTAACCTGGGGCCAAAGTTTGGGTTGATCATCAAGAATGTTTTACAGAATCATCCAATCCGTGTGTGTGTTTAGGGACATTGATTCGGCTCCTATAGACATCATGTTTAGCTTGATTACGATAAAGGAACAACTATCTTGAGTTTTCTATTTGACCTCTAGATTAAAAGGTTTTCACTGTTTGGTTGGTGTTTTTGCCTGGGTTGAGTTTTCTCATTTTTTTTGGGTCTTCAATGTTTTCTCTTTTCTGCTGAATGAAGTTTTGTTTTGAAGATGTTGAGACTAACTTCTATTGTTTCTTCTACATTTCCTATATGAGAGTGTATTGGATTGTTGTTTGTTGATTGGTTGGTTGTCAGAGACATCTTCAATTATTGGATTTGAAAAACTGGGAGTTATCCTAGGCAAAATTTGTACTTGGGGAATGTTTTGTACAGGGGGAATGTTTTGTACAGGAGGAATGTTTTGTTTACCTTTGACATTTTGTTTTGTTGTTTTCTGTTTGATATTATCTGGCACATCAATCCTTCTACTTCTCAAATTATACTGTTTATGGACCTCATAGATTGCTGTGTCATAGCCTTCCTTGAAATCAAAAGTCTCACCTGAATGAGTTTGGAATGTTTCAAGGATATGATTCTCTTCATCATCCTGGGATAGGAAGACTTCTGGTTCATTTTTGTCCTCATTTACATTGTTTATTTCTACATCATCTGTAGGTTCTTCAGAATTTGAACCTTCAGCAAAGTTTTCTTGGAAGGGTGGCCTAATGTTTTGATCAGGGACATTTTTTCCAATATTTTGATTCAGATTCCTCCTAAAGTTCGGGTTTCTTGCAACGTTTTGATTGTCAGTAGAAGACTTTCTTTCAATGGTTTCTACCCTGTCTCCTAATCTTTCCATACCTTTAATGATTACATCCAGCTTCTTTTCAAAAGCTGAAGGTTCTTCATTCATAGGCATTCTTCTTTCTGCCCTAGCTTTGGCTCGCTTTTATATCAGATTTGCTTCTACGCTCACCACTATGCTTTGCATTTCCTCTAGTGTTTGAGGAGCTCTTTCCCTGAGGGAATAAGCTATATCAGAGTCAAAACCATCTGGAAATTTAACCAACACGTTGTTGGGTGGGGGTCTTAGGTTTTGAGGAACTGCATTATAAGATTCATTGAATCTTATGATGTAATCTTGTACGGTTTCGTTTGGTCTTCTTCTTAATTTCTCAAATTATGATAGGATCTGGAGAGGATCCTTCTTTTTCTCCCATCGGTTCTGAAATGCCCTATACAAAGCTTCTAAATCAGCAATATTGTTCGGGGTAAGAGCCCTAAACCAAGTTCTAACTTCTCCAGTAAGACTCTGTACGAAAATTCTCATACGGATATTATCGGTATCAATCTCATAAAACTCAAAGTAATCTGTCATCCTTTTGGTGTGTTGTTGAGCTGTGTAATTACCTGATCCATCAAAAGGTGTGATCTTACTCTGGTAGTCCTGAGGTAAAGCTGGAGGGTTGGCTGGTAACTGTAAAGGGGCATATCGATTAGCCATTGGAAGATAAAGTGGGATAACAGGAGTAGATGGTCTAGCAGGAGGAGAAGATGGTCTAGCAGGAGGAGATGGAGGTGCAATGGGTGTTTGAAAAGCTTGGGAAAAAACAACTGAACTCGCAGAAGCTTCAGTAATTACGGAAATGTTTGAACTTTCTTCAAAGGTTTGCTCAGACTGAATAGAGTTATGCAATTCTCTGTCAAGATGATGTGACACAAATCTGTATTGCAAATCCTCAAAGAACAAAGGATCTGGAACTAATCTAGATAATTCAGTCTCAGAAAAATTCACAAACAAAGATGTTTCAAATTGTGCATCAAAAGGAATGTCATCAATATAAATAATTTTCACAGGACAAGATGCAAATCTAGAAAGTGGTCTAGAACTTCCTGTACTCTCCTGACTTCCTCTTTCAGAACTTTCTTGACTTCCTTGTCTTCTAAGAATCCTAGGAATCAGATTTGGATTTTCAAATATTGGTGGTGGATTGGGGTCAGGGTTTGACCTAGTATGTCGAATCCTTTCTGAAGCCAGTTTTCTCAGACTATGTGTTTTTTGGATTTTTTGATTTTAATTGAAAAAATAAATACAACTTCTACAAATTCTTCAAGAAATAATGATGTGTGATTAATATTTTCTCAAAGATCTGTTAAACTAGAGAATCTGATTGAAAATTTTTGAAACTAAGGTTCAGTATATAAGCCAAATCAGAGATAGACTGAAGTAGCTTTTATTTACTTTTGCATTTGCAAAGCAAAAGCAATTTCAAAGGCTTCCTGGCTGATCTTCAGACTCTGTCTATAGCTTATAATTGAATAATAATAACAAATAAAAATGATTCAGTTCCCCAGTATGGTCGCCACTATGTTATCACTCAGGTTTTCCTAGAAGTTGTGTAAGAGGAAAGTGTACCCGAGGTAACCACAAACCAATCTTTTAGATGCAGAATCTAGCCAATCTGCATCCAGAGAGGGCTCTCTCTTTATGATTTATCTTTGTTCTTGGAAGGTTTTAGGCTAGTTATAGGTATGCAAGAGAATGCAACAGTTGAAATTAAGGGGGAGTGTTGAAATATTAATTCCACCTGCAAATGAGGAGTAGAAGGACAGAGGATTTTTTTTGAATTTGGGAAAGATTGCAGCAACGTTTTTTTTTCTCTTTGTTTGCACGCCATCGAGCATTGAATTTCTGATTTGATTTTTCTCAACTTTATATATATAATGTGATATTACAAACACTTAATTAGTGGTTAGTAAGAAGATATTTTTTGAGAAATGTTTTTGAATTGATAATTTGTTTTCTTAAATTCATTTTTTTAGACTCATTAAAAATAATATTAAGTTATATAACAAAATAATAGTTTCAATATGTGTGAGAAAACTAAAAAATTACAATAATAAAATGTGTGTTTTTAAAATTTGATGACAAACCCAATTGCAATTTCCAGTCTTCTTTTTTATTTTTATTTTTAAAGAATTTATAAATATACAAATATCACAGTCTTATTTTGTCACATTAAAAAAAACGTTTTCATTAAATATTGTTTTACTTTTGTTACATTAAAAAAAAGCTTTTCTTGTTGAATATTGTTTTACTTTTCATGGATCTATGCTTATACTACTAAATTAATGCAGCAACACACATGATTTATATTAGAAATTTTCAATTGGGAAAAACTAGGAAAAGTAGATATATTATTATTTTATGATATAAAAACTATAATGCCTTAATTTCAAGGTAACTGAGTGAGTCCACAACCTAGTCAACTTTTTCACATTAAAATAGAAAATATCCAAACTTTTTCTCAACTTTATATATATAATGTGATATTACAAACACTTAATTAGTGGTTAGTAAGGAAGACATTTTTTGAAACATGTTTTTGAACTGATAATTTGTTTTCTTAAATTCATTTGGTTAGACTCATTAAAAATAATATTAAGTTATATAACAAAATAATATATGTGTGAGAAAACTAAAAAATTACAATAATAAAAATATGTGTGTTTTTAAAATTTGATGACAAACCCCATTACAATTTGCAGTTTTCTTTTTCATTTTTATTTTTAAAGAATTTATAAATATACAAATATCACAGTCTTATTTTGTGACATTAAAAAAAATGTTTTCATTAAATATTGTTTTACTTTTGTTACATTAGAAAAAAAGAACTTTTTTTATTGAATATTGTTTTATTTTTCATTAGTTCATACTATTTTTTACTCTTTTATTGATCTATGCTTAAACTATCTTAAAGGGAAAGGTAAATTAATGCAACAACACACATGATTTATACTATAAATTTTCAATTGGGAAAAACTATGAAAAGTAGATATATTATTATTTTATGATTTAAAAACTATGATGCTTTGATTTCAAGGTAACTGAGTGAGTCTACAACTTGTTCAACTTTTTCACATTAAAATAGAAAATATCCAAACATTTTAAGGGCTTCATGACATCTAATTTGTTAGCCCCTTATGAATTCCTTGACAATGCAAGCAAGGGGCTAGATTGTTTTATGAGCCTTCAAGGAATGCATTTCCCTTGAAAACACATCATCCTTGAAGACTGTTTATGTTCCCTACCTTTGACTGTCTCCCTCTGCTATTCTGCTGGCCATGAGCCCTCCTAAATGATAAAGGTTGTGCTCCAAAGGCCATTTTCTGTCCCTTGTTCCCCTGCAAAATCCTCCTTTGTTCCCTTTTTTATTCCCCTCTTCAAAATCCCCTTCTACCCCCTCTTTTTCCCACTAACTCCTAAATTCCCCAAAAATTCCCCTTGAAATCTACCTTTTCCCTTTGTTTGGCTAAAATCCCCTTTTTTCCTCCCTATCGTTACCCTCTCTAACCTTCACAATTCATTGAATGGGTTAAAAACCCACTTTCCAACATTGTAATACGGCTTAGCCCCTTTTTCCGTCAGCCTTAACCACTTCCCACAAATGCCCGTGCGCTAAGACCGAGCCCTCAAGTCTTGAGCGCTAATCGCATCGGAAGATCGGTTGGAGCATTAAAATCCTTTGTAACACAAAAAATTTCCGATGCGATTGGCTTGTAACATTAAGTCCCGCGGCTTGTTTTTTAACCGTTGATTTGTATCGAGATCGGATGGCCCGTGCACATCGCAAACCTTTGCAATTGCAACACTTGTGTTTTATTCCCCGATCGGTTCATCGCAAATACTTGCGATGCGATTGATTGTGATCCCCCGATTGCATCACAGCCGTCCATTCCCCTCGCTGATCCAACGGCTATTGCTCTTCCCACCCGATCGCAATCGCAACTTTCGTATGTGCCACCCCTTTGGCCCTACCAATTGCGATTTTCTGATCCAATCTTCGTCGTTGTTTTCTCCCACCGATCCTACAGTCAGCGCTTTCCCGTTCTAATTGCATCGGAAGTTTTCATGTGTACCATTGTGTCCCATTCCTGACTCCGATCTCTAATTGTGATTCGTACCTATGGGTCCCACCTCATACGTGCATTTCATTACATTCACTGCATTTCTATGTATTTCTGCATATAACCAAATTTTTCATATTTTGCATTAAAATCAACATTTTATGTTATAAACCATATATCTCACCCCATTTCATATATCATTCAGTTGTTTAACCTCCGCCGTTTTTCTACGCCCATAGACCATGATCAAACAGCCCACGATGCATTTCTCCACCAAACCCTATTATTTGCATATTTCACCACTTCACTGCATTTTCACTATTTTTTCATATAAACCACTGTTTCACCATCGCCGCTCTATCATTTATTCGTCCTCCATGACCAGTCTTCCCTTTGCATGGATTTCATCACCAGGTAACGTGTTTCGCAGGGTTGTCCAATGGTGAAGGCCGCCATGATTACACAGTCTTCATTTTAGCGGCCAAAAATGCAGAAGGGACCATGGTTCAGAGGCCTAAATCACGAAGAAATCCTGGGACAGAGCCTTGCGGGACTTTCATTAAAGGAGCAGAGTTTAAACTCTGTACATTTTCCCCAGAGCCATTAAAAGCCCAGACTTCGCAGTCAGAAGGCAACGTGAAAGCAGGCAAAGAGTATCAGTGAGCAGCAGAAAGTTTGAGTCACGTAATAGAGGATCTTGAGCCCTTTTTCCAGTGATTTGAAGGCAAGATACCAGGTCAAAGACATTATGGGAAATATTATCAGAGATTCACATCAGCATAGTATTTTTCTCCATAAAAGGACGGTGCCCATAATTCTTTTACTCCATGCCATGCTCTAGTGAAGAAATTTCTGCCCTGACCACAGTCCTATGCTACCAGAGCAGTTGTTAATGCGGTATGGCAGACCATCCAGTCAATTGTGCACCAATTTGTTTATTCACCACAGTACTACGGAGTACTGCTGCAGTCAGATTACATCAGGGCCACACCAGAGTAAATGGAAGCTGGAGAATATGACTCCTTCGTTCCAAAGGTACCAGGGATAAATGCAGAGAGTTCAAACAGAATGGGCTTCGACCCTCTCCTTCTTTTCTATGTTTTAATGTTTTATTTAGTGCTTCACCTACCCCCTCGGCTCTTCTTCTGCTATAAAACTCAGGAATAAATTATTGTAAAGGTTGTTGGTTGGATATCAGTAGAATGCAAGTTGTTCTCTTGAGACAAGTTCTCTGTGTAAGACTGTAAGATAGGCTAAGGAAGGTTTTCAGACAGAATACAAGCTTTGGCTATGTTGTACTTGATTGGTTTTGTTCTTAATATAGCAAGCACATTTCTTTGGATCCTGATCTAAAGATGAGGTGATGTTTTCCTGTCTAAGTGTTTATTTCCATTTCATTTCATTTCTTCTGGCTTGCATCAGAAATCTGGCATGATATTTTCCCTTGTTAGGCACCTCATGTTTCTGCTCTCTTTTCCTTAATGTTTTCTTCTTAATGTGTTGTCTGAGAATAGATTTCAAATGGTTTAACCAGTGTAGTGGATGATATTGCCTACTAGCTGATGTATGAATTATTGAATCCGTTTCTTAGATGTTCTTGCTAGTGTCTAATTGAATGAAACGGTAAAGCTAGGAGTTTAGAATTCAGTATCTTTCTCCCTAGGATCCTTCCAGTCTCTTAAACCAAGCTAGGTTCCCCCAAGCTGCTTAAAGCCACCTTTGAGAGTTGCCTATGAGTATGTCCAAGCAGGTCTGGAGTTAAATGACCTCTGACCTGATCTATAGATAGAAATTGGTTTACCTTCATCCTTTCACTTTCA
The DNA here is from genome assembly GCA_034641835.2 of Pinus albicaulis. NCBI lineage: Eukaryota > Viridiplantae > Streptophyta > Pinopsida > Pinales > Pinaceae > Pinus > Pinus albicaulis. The sequence goes on from CM076573.1 coordinate 619,979,657, forward strand.
ATCCTTAATGTTCCATACCACACAGTCATTTTAGGATCCAATGCTTTAGGTGACTAGCCCAACTGAAAGTTTGCATGTTGATAGCAAGTAAACCCTTTCTTGACTCCATTTCCCAATGGCCTTTATGGTCTCTGATTTGCCTCTCCTTTGCCTAAAATCTCTCTTGTTCATCCTTGTTCTATATTGAACCCTTCCTTCCTGATTCTCAACAACCAAACTTCAAATTAAACAAACAAACCTTGCGCCTATAACTAGCCTAACATCTTAATACTGAGCTTTAAAGTCCTACACCTTTGACATTTCATAAAGAGATCCCTCTCTGGACCCGGGAGGGCTAGATCCTGAGGTCTGAAAGTGGTTTGATGTTGTCTCATATTTTGGTCTTTCCAATCTGGCCAAAACATGAGAACCCCAACATAATGGCGACCATACTGGGGAATTTCTGAATTACTCTCCAACCTACTACATTCTAAGAACTTCAGAAACCTACAATCTCTGGTTAGGTTGGCAGTTAAACATTCCTATTCACACATCAACCTCTATACCATTTTTTTTGTTTTCCCATACTCTTGGACAAAGTCTGGAAAGGGCCAGGTAGCCTCCAGACCTCACACTCTTTCAGAGGTGACACATCTGGTAAAAGCCCTCCCAGTCAATCTCTGGTTAGAGTTTGTTGTGTTTTGAAGATATCTTTGAAAAGGGATATTTCACAAGCACTGTGGTGGACAGTGTACCCTCCAAAAACATCTGAAACCTTCCACCTGGCGACTCCATAGTTCCTAAACGATTTAAAGACTCCACTAGTGGTCAGTAGGCCTGCTGATTATCTTGGTTCACATAAGACTCCAATGGGAGACCAGCCACCATAGCAACATCAACCACAATATAAGTAACAAACAGGGTTGGTTAATAACTACACTCTAGCTTACAGAACCATTCACACAAGAGCTTACCCAAACCCAAACCCACCTGAAATAGCTGACAATCCTGAGAGCATCCTCAATAGATCTCCTACACCCAAACAATCAACTATTTCCAGTCATATCTATAGAGCTGACTCTACACCCGAAGACTTTACAACTCTATGAGACCCATTTTTTGACCTAGACCCTCAACACAGTTTACCAAGAACTAGGTCACTCGGTGCCCTAGACCAGCCAGACTTTGAGCTCCCTGGTTCACCACCCCATAGTGGTAAACTTGTTAAGGACAAGGAGACTCCTCCATCCACACCCCTTGACATTCACTTTATTCAGAACTTGGGGCTCATTCATCCTAAATCTGATCAACAGACTTCTGCTGGTCCTAGCGTCCCTGTCATCCATATATCAGCTGCTCAAGTCAACCCTTTACCCCATCAGAACATCACTATGGCAGCCTGGTTTGCGCCTTTGGTTTTACCCCAGCCTCTAGTACCCTTACCAAATGATTATCAGTCAAAGATCCCACACTTCACTGCAAAAGATTCCATCGCAGCCCAACAACATGTAGATAATATGGAAGATTCTTTTGACTACATGGAAATAGATGATGATACAGTCAAAATGAGAATTTTTTCCCAGAGCTTAGGGGGTGATGTGAAGAAATGGTTTAAGGGCCTACCTCCAGGTAGCATCAATGATCTTCCAGCTTTATATCAGACTTTCATAAACAAATGGGAAGCTAAGGCTAACCCTCGCCAACTCTTAGCAGAATACATGAGCCTTAAAAGAAACGTAGGAGAGAGTTTCCATGATTACACAACAAGATTTAACACCATTTACAATGCCCTCCCTCCACATATGAAACCTCCACAAGGCATGGCTCTAGCAAAATACCCCGAAGGCTTTGATGCTGACATGGCCTATGAGCTTAGGGATAAAGAGTACAACACATTGGAGGACATGCAGAAAGGAGCAGTGAACATAGAGGCAAATCTGATTGAGAAAAGAGCAAGACTGAGATCTGAGAATTAGAGGGTAACATACAAAGATGACAATGTCGCTTCCTCATCTGATCCGAACTACGACAAATTGTCCAAAAATGTAGAAAAGATACAACAAATGATGGAAAAAATGGTGGTCACAGTTAGCAACCAGAACCAAAACTTTAGAAGGAACAATAACACTCCCAACAGACAAAGATAATCAGATCAGCAAGTTATTCCCCCTTTTCAAGAAAACTTTCTTGGTGAAGATGAAGGAATCATAGAATAATCTGTGGGAAATACAATAAACATGTTTGAAGTAGAAAACTCAATCCATAACTATTCCATAGAAGAAGATCAGCCTTCTCCCTCATGTTGAGATGAAGAGTGGTTTGAATCTGAGGATTGCCGGTTAGGTTTTGAAAATGCTATGATGCAAGTCAGAGAACAATATGAGCTCAGAAGCAAGAAGAGTCAAGGAAATTCCAAAAATAAGGCTTCTGAGGTTACCATCAAAAAGAGGCCTGATAAAACTTCCAAAGTGACTGCTGAAGGTAACAAATCAGCAGCTGAAAGTTTTGGGAAGAACAAAGAAAAAGACAACCAAAGGAGTGATAAACAAAGTCAGCCAATTAGTAGCACTAGCACTGCAGTTAGTGCTCCTGATAAAACAGTCCCAAAACCTGTACATAGTGAGAATCAGCCCACTGATTCAGCTACCAAGGCAGTGGCTAGCAAAACAGAGTTGAACTTTCCTAAGAGTCAGTCCACTTTCAACTTGGAAAGTGAGATTGCAAAGATTAAGATATCTATACCACTCTCTGAGTTGGCTACTCAGGATGTATATAAAGGCCAGATTTTGAAAGCTTTGAACCTAAGTGAGAGTGGTGACACTGTAAATCTGAATGATAATCAGCCTGCCCTCCTGTTTGGACCTAAGATAGAGGGGAAGTTTCAAGAAGGGGTAGTTCCACCTTTCTATATCATTCTCAACATTCATAACAAGATCCTTCATAATGCAATGCATGATTCTGGATCATCTCACAACCTAATGCCTAAAGTAGTCATGGAGAGGTTAGGCCTAGAGATAACTCGTCCCTACAAAGATTTATACTCTTTCAACTCTAGCAAAGTAAAATTCCTAGGCCTGATCAAAGACTTATGTGTGAGCTTAACTCAAATCCCAGCTAAATGTATGGTCATGGATGTTGTGGTGGCAGATGTACCACCCAACTATGGCATGTTATTATCGAGATCTTGGGGAGCCAAGCTGCAGGGTACAATGTAGATGGATGACTCATATGCCACAATTCCTATCTTTGGCCAGCCTAGGAAACTGTATAGGGGGGCACAGATGAAATTCCTAGTCAGTAGCCCCGAAAAACCAAAAAAATCACCCGTTTATTCTGTACACACAGACCTTGACTCCTTCATCTTTTGTAATGATGAATCCTTAAAAGGGTCAGAGTCCCTAAATAGAGATACAAATGGAGAGGCAGAGGCTATTGATTTTAACATAATGGCTGCTCTGGATTCAGAGGAAAATGAAGAAGAAAACAACAGTGAGGTTTGTAGATTGTGCGGTGGAGACCTAGCTCTGAGTGAACAAGAAATAGAATGTGAACAACCATCTAGCCAGATCTCTGAACCTCATACATTTCACGAAGAACAAAACGACCCGCAACTTGGTACGGACCCTATAAAGCAACATAATGACGACACCAACATTATACAGCACAAAATACCTTTAAAATAAAATTAGAAACCCTTTAGGCAGAAACTTTGTAGGATAAACCCAAAACAGTTGCCTGCAGTGGAAAAAGAGATTAAAAATATGTATGAGGCGGGCATAATTGTTCCCGTAAGGTTCTCTTATTGGGTTTCAAATTTAGTGGCTATGAGAAAGAAAACTGGGGAGATCATATTGTGTATTGATTTCAGGAATCTTAACAGAGCCTCACTCAAAGATAACTACCCTCTGCCAAAAATGCAACATATTCTTCAGAAAGTAGTAGGCTCCAAAATAATCTCCCTGCTAGATGGTTTCTTAGGCTACAACCAAGTCCTAGTTTCCCTGAGGATCAACTCAAAACAACCTTTACCACTCCATGGGGCACTTTTATGTATGTAAAGATGCCTTTTGGGTTGATGAACGCTGGTGCAACCTTCCAAAGAGCTATGGATATAGCTTTTTCAGATGAGATAGGGCATTTTATTGTGATTTACTTGGATTACATAACAGTCTTTTCCAAAACTGAAGAAGAACATCTTAAACATCTGAGGAAAGTGTTCGAAAAATGTAAAAGGTTTGGTCTGTCATTAAATCCCAAAAAGACTGTCTTTGGGCTGCAAGAAGGAAAAATTCTGGGCCACATTATATCTGAAAAAGGAATTAGGATAGATCCATAAAGAGTTGAGGGAATACTACAAATCACACACCCGAGAAACATCAAAGAATTACAGTCCTTCATTGGGAAAATAAATTTCCTTAGGAGATTCATTCCCAACCTGGCTGAACACCTTAGGAATATGACTAACATGCTGAAGAAAGGTGAAGGAGTTCAATGGACTGTTGGAGCTAAAAAATCTTTTGAAACAGTAAAACTTGCACTCACCCAAGCTCCTATTCCGATTAGCCCAGATTTCTCAAAGGATTTTCTGATTTTTTCATTTGCCTCTGAGCATACAATGGCTGCAGAGGGAATGGAACAACAAATTGCCTTTTTTAGCAAAGCACTGAGGGACGCTCCCTTGAAATACAATGTAATGGGAAAACAGGCTTATGCTCTTGTTAAGGCTTTAAAGGACTCTAGGGTGTACATATTGCATTCCCACACCATAGCTTATGTTCCTAACATTATAGTCAAAGATATTTTATCCCAAGACCTAGATGGGAAGAGGGGAAAATGGATTTATGTGATTTTAGAGTATGATCTTGAGATAAAACCCACCAAACTGATCAAAGGTCAAGGCTTAGCCAAATTAATGGCTGAATCAAATCTATAGGCCCTTGACATTAACATGGTATCTGCCTTAGATGAGCAGGAAGGATTTCCTGATCCCACTGTTGAAGAGAAATTTCAGAATTCCCCTTGGTACTCTGAAATCCTTTATGTGCTCACCAACCTTAATGCTTCACCTAAACTGTCAAAAACCAAGGCCAGATTCATAAAACTTAAAGCTAGAAACTACTGCATTTTGAATGAAAACTTATACTGGAAAAATCCAAATGGCCTATTGCTTAAATGTTTGCCTGAAACAGAGGAAGAAAGGATTAAACAAGAATTCCATGCAGGAGAGTGTGGAGGCCACCTGAACTGGAAGGCCACTGCAAACAAAATTCCCAGGGCTAGCTACTACTGGCCCACACTCTTCAATGACATCCATAAGATGGTAATTGCCTACCACAAATGCCAGATTTTTGAAGGCAAGAGAAAACTCCTTCCCCTCCCTTTACAACCCATCACTGTTGAAGGTCCTTTCATGCGATGGGGCCTAGATTTTATTGAAGAAATCCACCCTGCTTCTTTTGCACAACACAAATGGATCTTAACAGCCACGGACTACTTCACTAAGTGGATAGAGGCCATACCCACTAGGAATGCCACTGACTCAGTCATCATTAGGTTCCTAGAAGGTCATATCCTCTCTCGGTTTGGTTGTCCAAGGAAAATAATCACCGATAATGCTGCTGCTTTTGGGTCCAAGAAAATGGTTTATTTTTGTCACATGTATCAAATAGCGCTTGGTCATTCAATTGCCTATTACCCACAAGGTAATGGCCTAGCTGAATCATCAAACAAGAGCCTCGTGGTCATCATCAAAAAGTTGTTAGAAGAGAACAAAAAGTCGTGGCATAACAAGTTGGTGCATGCCTTGTGGGCTAATAGGCTTACAACAAAGAAATCCATTGGCATGTCACAATTTCAGCTTGTCTATGGTGCTGAAGCAGTATTTCCTACCAGCCTTGGGGTACCAGTGATCAAGCTGGTCCAGGAGATTCAAACAGAAGAAGACAGTAGGGTGAGAAGAATAAACCAAATAATTCATCTCCAGCAAACAAGGGAAGAGGTTTATAACAGAGCTGTCAAAGTTCAGGAAAACATAAAGAGGTTGTTTGAAAAGAGAACCAAAGTTGCTGATTTCAAAATTAGGGATAAATTTCTGAAGTGGGACTCAAGAAGAGAGGATAAAGGAAAGCACGGAAAGTTTGACATCTTGTGGCAAGGTCCATACATCATTCAAGCTACTATGGGTCCAAATGCCTTCTTCCTACAGGAATTAGATGGTACAGAGCTATTTGGGGGTCTTGTCAATGGTAGGATGCTCAAAGACTACTTTGGCTAATCTACAATTTCCAGTTTCCATTCCCATTGTACATACCATTGCAGTTTTTGTTTTCAAGAAAAAGAGAAAATGTTCCAAAAAACAGATGAAAATTGAGAGGTTCAGACATGCTTAAAACATGAACCTCAGAAGTGCAAAGGATTGGCTCTAATATGATCAAAATCTTAGCCAAAAGAAAGCAAAGCAGCTGATCCTAACACGCTCAAAATCTGGACCAGCAAAGAAGAAAGAAAAATCAGCTCTAACATGCACAAAACTAGAGATGAAATGAGGAAAAGAAGTGACTCTAACATTCTCAAAACTTGAGTCACAAAAAGAAATAAGGATACTCCAAGATTTCAGATTTCAAGCCTTCAAAGTTTTGTTCAGTTTTCTGCAAAGTTTTCTGTCCATGTGCAACTGCTTTTATGCCTTGGATATACAACAAACTAGACTGTTTAATCCTAGTTTGGCTGTTTTTAAATTTCCTGTTGTAGAATGTAGAGAAGAAATCTGCTGGACAGTTTAATCCCAGCAGATATTTGACTAGGTAGAGAAACATATGAGACCAACAGTCTAATCTCGTCTCATGGAGAAATAAGGGTAGATTTAGAATATGTTTATTTTATGTTATAAAAATAAATGATGTAAAGGGTCTACTAGCTCCAATGCACCCTAGAAGAAAAAATTCTAGGATTGTAGAATGGGTAGGTAGATTGTTGGGATGTTTTGCTGATCTAACATGTTTGTGGCAGTTGAAAATCAAAGAAGAAAAATGGCTTAAGCAGCAGGCATCTGGCCTACACCAAAGATCAATTTCTGAATTCTTGACTCCTTCAAGAAGAAGCCATCCCCATGTGGAGCCACTGTTAGCCCCTTATGAATTCCTTGACAATGCAAGAAAGGGGCTAGATTGTTTTATGAGCCTTCAAGGAATGCATTTCCCTTGAAAACACATCATCCTTGAAGACTGTTTATGTTCCCTACCTTTGACTGTCTCCCTCTGCTATTCTGTTGGCCATGAGCCCTGCTGAATGATAAAGGTTGTGCTCCAAAGGCCATTTTCTGTCCCTTGTTCCCCTGCAAAATCCTCCTTTGTTCCCCTTTTTATTCCCCTCTTCAAAATCCCCTTCTACCCCCTCTTTTTCCCACTAACTCCTAAATTCCCCAAAAATTCCCCTTGAAATCTACCTTTGCCCTTTGTTTGGCTAAAATCCCCTTTTTTCCTCCCTATCATTACCCTCTATAACCTTCAAAATTCATTGAATGGGTTAAAAACCACTTTCCGACATTGTAATATGGCTTAGCCCCTTTTTCCGTCAGCCTTAACGACTTCCCACACATGCCCGTGCATTGAGACCGAGTGCTCAAGTCTTGAGTGCTAATCGCATCGGAAGATCGGTTGGAGCGTTAAAATCCTTTGTAACGCAGAAACGTTCCAATGCGATTGGCTTGTAACGTTAAGTCTCGCGGCTTTTTTTTTAACCGTTGATCTGTATCGGGATCGGACAGCCCGCGCACATCGCAAACCTTTGCAATCGCAACACTTGTGTTTTATCCCCCGATCGGTCCATCGCAAATACTTGCGATGCAATTGATTGCGATCCCCCGATTGCATCGCAGCCGTCCATTCCCCTCGCTGATCCAACGGCTATCGCTCTTCCCACCTGATCGCAATCGCAAATTTCGTATGTGCCGCCCCTTTGGCCTTGTCGATTGCGATTTGCCGATCCAATCTCCGCCGTTGTTTTCTCCCACCGATCCTACGGTTAGCGCTTTCCTGTTCTAATCGCATCGGAAGTTTTCATGTGTACCATTGTGTCCCATTCCCGACTCCAATCTCCGATTGCGATTCGCACCTATGGGTCCCACCTCATACGTGCATTTCATTACATTCACTGCATTTCTATGTATTTCTGCATATAACCTAAGTTTTCGTATTTTTCATTAAAATGAACGTTTTACGTTATAAACCATATATCTCACCCCATTTCATATATCATTCCGTTGTTTAACCTCCACCGTTGATCTATGCCCATAGACCATGATTGAACGACCCATGATGCATTTCTCCACCAAACCCTATTATTTGCATATTTCACCACTTCACTGCATTTTCACCGTTTTTTCACATAAACCACTATTTCACCACCGCCGCTCTATCATTTCTTCGTCCCCCATGACCAGTCTTCCCTTTGCATGGATTTCATCACCAAGTGATGTGTTTTGCAGGGTTGTCCAATGGTGAAGGCCGCCATGACTACACAGTCTTCATTTTAGCGGCCAAAAATGCAGAAGGGACCATGGTTCAGAGGCCTAAATCATGAAGAAAGCCTGGGACAGAGCCTTGCGGGACTTTCATTAAAGGAGCAGAGTTTAAACTCTGTACATTTTCCCCAGAGCCATTAAAAGCCCAGACTTCGTAGTCAGAAGGCAACGTGCAAGGAGGCAAAGAGTATCAGTGAGCAGCAGAAATTTTGAGTCATGTAATAGAGGATCTTGAGCCCTTTTTCCAGTGATTTAAAGGAAAGATACCAGGTCAAAGACATTATGGGAAATATTATCAGAGATTCACATCAGCAGAGTATTTTTCTCCATAAAAGGACAGGTGCCCATAATGCTTTTACTCCATGTCGTGCTCCAGTGAAGAAATTTCCGCCCTGACCACCGTCCTATGCTACCAGAGTAGTTGTTAATGCGGTATGGTAGACCATCCAGTCAATTGTGCACCAGTTTGTTTATTCACAACAGTACTACGGAGTACTGCTACAGTCAGATTACATCAGGGCCACACCAGAGTAAATGAAAGCTAGAGAAGATCACTCCTTCGTTCCAAAGGTACCAGGGATAAATGCAGAGAGTTAAAACATAATGGGCTTCGTCCCTCTCCTTCTTTTTTGTGTTTTAATGTTTCATTTAGTGCTTCACCTACCTCCTCGGCTCTTCTTCTGCTATAAAACTCAGGAAGAAATTATTGTAAAGGTTGTTGGTTGGATATCAGTAGAATGCAAGTTGTTCTCTTGAGACAAGTTCTTTGTGTAAGACTGTAAGATAGGCTGAGGAAGGTTTTCAGATAGAATACAAAGCTTTGGCTATGTTGTATTTGACGGGTTTTGTTCTTAACATAGCAAGCACATTTCTTTAGATCCTCATCTAAAGTTGAGGTGATGTTTTCCTGTCTAAGTGTTTATTTCCATTTCATTTCATTTCTTCTGGCTTGCATCAGAAATCTGGCATGAGATTTTCCCTTGTTAGGCACCTCATGTTTCTGCTCTCCTTGCCTTAATTTTTTCTGCTTAATGTGTTGTCTGAGAATAGATTTCAAATGGTTTAACCAGTGTAGTGGATGATATTGCCTGCTAGCTGATGTATGAATTATTGAATCTGCTTCTTAGATGTTCTTGCTAGTGTCTAATTGAATGAATCGGTAAAGCTAGGAGTTTAGAACTCAGTCTCTTTATCCCTAGGATCCTTTCAGTCTCTTAAACCTAGCTAGGTTCCCCCAAGCTGCTTAAAACCACCTTTGAGAGTTTCCTATGAGTATGTCCAAGCAGGTCTGGAGTTAAATGACCTCTGACCTGATCTATAGACAGAAATTGGTTTACCTTCATCCTTTCACTTTCAATCCTTAATGTTCCATGCCACACAGTCATTTTAGGATCTAATGCTTTAGATGACTAGCCCAACTGAAAGTTTGCATGTTGATAGCAAGTAAACCCTTTCCTAACTCCATTGCCCAATGGCCTTGATGTTCTTTGATTTGCCTCTCCTTTGCCTAAAATCTCTCTTGTTCATCCTTGTTCTATATTGAACCCTTCCTTCCTGATTCCCAACAACCAAACTTCAAATTAAAAAAACAAACCTTGCGCCTATAACTAGCCTAACATCTTAATACTGACCTTTAAAGTCCTACACCTTTGACATTTCATAGAGAGATCCCTCTCTGGACCCAGGAGGGCTAGATCTTGAGGTCTGAAAGTGGTTTGATGTTGTCTCATCTTTTGGTCTTGCCAATTTGGCCAAAACATGAGAACCCCAACATAATCTATCGACTTTAGCAACACAGAATACCAAAATCATGTGTCCAAAACCAACATTGTCCCCTCTTAAATATGACTTGGGAATTTGTTATGCTCTCATCCCCTATCATCTAGGTGGGCATCCAGAATTTCCTAGCACTGGTACACATGTCTTACAGTTATATGTCCATATACATGTAATTTACAATTTTTATTTCCAATGTAATGCATGTGTGTGTGCACTACCATTAGTTATCCTTGACAGTTATTCACTCCAAGTGCTCTTCTCATGCTATTTTATCATAATGGACATTCTAATATGGCTTCCATCTACCTTTTCTTTTTTCTTTTCCTCTACAAATGTATGCTAAACTAACAATTTCATGTCATCTCTAGATTGATCTTAGTTGCACTTGCTCTTGACCCCTTCATAGCCTCACGAAACATTAATTGTTTGTTCACTCAGTAGTAGCTTCTCAAATTAGCCAACCATAAATCTATTATTATCTTATGGCTTAAAATAAATAATTGTTGACTTAAAAGTATGAGTGTGAAATAAAAAGTGCATTAGACATAGTGGGGTACCTTACGATTTGATAAATGATTGAATTTATTGCCATGGAATATTTTCCAACTCTGAATTGAAGTAGGGGGTAAGATCCTTTCAACAAATAATTAGAACTAAAAGGTTATATCCAACGAACTCCCTAGTTTCAGCCAATTAAGATGTACTAGGCTCAACTTTAGCACATTATAATCCAAAATATCCAACCCTTTTAAGAGCTTCATCACATGTAATTCATGTGCTTTAATACATGAGATACAGTATACCCAAAACCACCAATATTTACTTAACGACTTTAACTCTTTCATCGATTCTAATTTACCTAACAATCTATATCTACAATATTAAACATAAAAAACAAATATAATAAACATGTGCATTCCATTTTCTCCCAAATTGTAACAACTGGTTTAATTTCCTTGTGTTATTTTAAAAAATATATACATTTGACTTTATAAGAAAACAAAGGTTAACAAGTTTGTAATTAGTCTTTGAACAAGATTTCTTTCTTTTAAATAAAGAAATTACTTTACAGTTTTGTTTCCATAATTGATGGGAAAATTTTTTCAAGACTCCAAAGTAGTTAGACTTCAGTAGTTATTGGCAGTTACCTTCTCCTCTAAGGATAAATGGAAATCCCAATGAGGAGAAGGGGTTCTGTGAATGGAGAAGTTGACATCTGAATGGTTATATGGTGAGAGTGGTCTAGAGCTGGTCTAAACCATTTGAACTCTGCAACCAACACTAGAGAAGAGGCTCGACAGAGGCCTTGAGGTCCTCCTCTAGAAAAGAAAGAAAATACTAAATGAGTATGCTCTGGTGAGGAGCACACGGGGAGCTAAGGACGTAGTTTCCTCTCTCAACGTTGGGAGGACACCCTCTATTTTGATTAAACAGAGATACGTATTTAAATCTCAAATAGTCAAGGAAGAGAGAGAAAAATAAAAAATATTTGCACTGAATTATTTATATGCATAAGTTTCAGAATTGTAAATTACAGTAAATGTGCATTCATTCCAAACTGTAAATAGATTATGTACAGTAAGAAAATTAAATGTCTCTACATTAGTTCTGTGAATATATTACATGTTGCTGCTGAGAAGATGTATGTGCACTAACAGTGAGACTATATTAATTATCTTTGTGATTTTACAATTATTAAGCTAGTAGGATATGAACATTAGTTGAATCTTGTGAAGTCAAAATTGCTAAGCTTGATCTACAGGATGAGAAGTTGTATGATTACCTATTTCGGCCATGGAGTAATATGAGAATTTGTGTCCAAATCGAGAGAAGCAGAGTGAACAGGTGGCAAAGAACCTCATTTAACCTTGCAAAATAAACAAAAAAATCCATATGAGAACTAGAGGAGGAAAATAAAAGTAGTAGAAGGATCATTTCATGCAAAAAGAATGGCATAAATGTCTTGGCTATGAGCACAAAGAGGCAAATAATAGAAATCAAGTTCTTACATGTCGAGAAGATAGAAACCGAAGCATTTTGTCACCTGGAGGACGAAGAGGGAGGTAGAGTTAAACAACATCCACGGGATGAAGACTGGGAGCACCCCACAGACGAAGGAATAGAGGAGAGTTGCAGAGCTCTCATGGAGGAGGAGTGGTGCAAATGACAAAGGTATTTAGGGTTTGGGGTTATGGGTAATACCCTAACCCTCTCAAGCCAAATCCTTTTCGTCGATTCGCAAGCACGCACAAAGGAGATTGCACAAGTGTCAAATGACACGATGACAATAGATTCGAGATCAAGACGAACAATTGTGTAATCGTGATAGAGTTTGGGGAGATACACACAATCAATGTTTTGTGGCCAAATTAAATTGAATATTGTACATAAGTATTAGCCATAATAAGTATAATTATATATTTTATGATCCTGTGTGATATTGAAACATAATCATTCTATACCTTATATCTAGCATTGATAATTTGAGGGAGAATTACATGCGGAATACCGAGGTGGATTAAAAGTAAAGTTACAAATTTAAATGGTACATGTCAGTATATGTAGATGTATAATCAACTATGTAATAATATTAATATGCATAGTAAACACAGTTAAATTTTTATTATTATTGTAAGATGTTACACAAATACAATGATTGCTCACATGAAATAGACAATATTCTTACTAGTGGAGCCAATAAAAGTATATGAAACACTTAGTAAGATAGGTGGATAGAGATCTTAATACCATCTCTTTTTTTAACTTATTCTTATTTTTTTTAACTTAATAGGTGGATTGACAACTTCATCTTTGTAATTTGGAAGATTATCATTTCATTTTACAAATTATTATATCATTTTGATTAATTAATTTGATAACGTTAATGTGTTTAGAGTTGTTAAACTTAATCACTTATTTTGGTTTTATAAACCATGAATCAAATAACACAATTCAATAGTAAAATAACTTTAAAAAATAATATAGGATAGAATAAAGTTAATTTTTACGCCGGAGGCATTTTCTTTGCGGGCTTGGGGTGAGCAAACACTGTTCACCCCAGCCAATGAAGAGCTTTTCCTACCGCGCATGGAACCAATTAAAATTTTACATTTGGCAGCTCCTCACAGCCAGTCAAATCTTGACATGTGGCAGCTCCTCAGCAGATTTTCCTGAAATTGATTACCTTTGAAATGTTATTGAATGAGTGAAATTTACACGGCACTAGAGTTTGCTTTTGCTGAATCACTGAAATTTACACGGCAGATTAATTTCACGGTAGATTGAAAGATTGAAATTGATTACGTTTGATCGTTGGTGGATAAGAACTGTTTGCTGGTGGATAAGATTCATGGCATCCGATAAGATTCATGGCATCCGATATTAATTCTCCAGCCACCAACAAGTTAATACATAGAAAACAAGAAATGCAACCATTTCATCCATTTAATGCATTGAATATTACAATATTACCGACTTCCAGGTTGCAGCCGACTTCACAACTTGCAACCGACTTTGATGTGCTTAAATGCACTTCGATCTGACTAAACAGAGTAGTGCCAACTTCTAGCTTGCAGCCCCGCTTCCAGCCTGAAGAATTCCAACCTGAAGACGAGTTTAACCTTGAAGAACTTCAGATTTCGGATTTACAAATTTCTGGTAAGCTTCTGTTACTTGCAATTACAAAGAAAAGAATATCAGTGCATTACGAATTTAGGAACAATATCAATGAGATGTTTTTTTATGTTTTCACTGCACATTGAAAACGGTTACAATATTAGATGAGGTGAAGATGAAAATAATACAACTCTATATCAAGAAGCTGATGTAACTCCTGCAAATCTTAGCCCTCGAGCCCGACGTGCTTGCATAAGAAAATCCACTTCAGCTGCTATCATTACTGCATCCTGCAGTACAACACATGTAGCATTATAAACTATATAAAACAAAAATCTTAGAAAACTTATGTGAAGATTATATATCAAGCTGTAAAATAAGATTCCAAGTATCAATCTTAGCACAGCGAATATTAAAAAAAATGATAAACAATTACTATACAAATTATCATCTTTAGTTGTCTAAAATATGTTCCTCTTCATGTAAGCAAGATTTCCCATCAAAAATATTTAAAAGCAGGCATTTATTTTCAGTACATGCATGGAGTACCTATCTCTGTCTCTGATTCTGTAGAATATTCATTGCTCGTGCCATAATTTAGCATGGCAAAAGGAATCCAGCAGTTCTTAAGAGGAGCTGAGAACGAAAATACTTGAAAATCAGAAGAGCAAACAAAGAAAACCAATTATGTCTGTGGACTTGCAAAAAGTGTTTGGCTGAGTCTTTCACCAAAGACAACCATTTGACAAACTGGTAGTTTAAAACTTCATAAGTTACAATTGAACAGAATCATGACCATCTTCCTGTTCAAAATAATGATATCAACCAATGCTTCTAAGTAAGAAAATTACTGTGAAGAATGTTGAAACATCCTCATCTCCTCTAGCACTAGCTATGGCTAGGGTGTGACGTAGAAGTAAAAGTGCCATGAACTGCCACAGAACAAGTATAATGAATTTAACAGTTATCCCATCAAAGACATACTTACAGAAAATAGTCTATCATGTGTACACGCTTCAAATTAGAAAGCTACCATAATAAATAAACTAAAAATTTACTAATGATTAGAAGCATAATCAGTTGAATTGATATGCAACAATGATTATTTTTCAAGAATCAAAAGATTTTAGAAACAAACTGGCTTACAATTAAAGCTGCAGACCATCAACATGCAGCACCACTTGAATTTCCTGCTGTATATTCATCATATTCAGCTTCCAAAAGGCAGTGTTCTGCTGCAGCCATAGCTATCACACGAGGATCATCCAGGTCTAACTGCGATCCCCAGTTTCCACTGATTTAGGAGATCACCAAGAAATTAGAATGAGAAAGAATCCATAAGCTCTAAAAGACCTTGTTTCTGAATATTCCATGTGAAAGTACGGTATCATAAGCAACTATTTCATTGATATAAACTCTAATGATCCATCTATTCTCTATTGGAAAAAGGGGAAAAAAAAATTTGTCAGTCAAAACAGAAAAGTTAATTGCAACCTAAAAAAACTTGCAAAGGAGAAAGCTTAGCTTGTGGACCAAATTGTTACCTGATATCAATGGAAATTCCACCAGAATGAGGATGCTGAGGTGATGTATACTTAGGTTTGTAAGTCTGTAGTTTTAGAATAACAAATCTACATTTCTTAGTTAACGCTATACCAACATAGTCCTCTCAGTGCTAAGTTTAAGGATAATATGTTTTTTTTAGGTTGCTTTGACAAAAGAAATCAGAATAAATAGAATGAAGAATAGAAAATATGATGGACCTTATTCAGAAAATCCACCAGTCGAGCTTCAGTGTTGTAATGCTTCTTCAGAATATCCCCAAAACTGGGCTTCAATGGCATGGACTTATCCACCCAGACTCCATTAACAAACGATAAGTGAGGCCCTCAATTAGGACTTCCATCCATCAAAACCCCATTAACAAGATGAGAAGAGAATTCATGGAATTGGGAACCGTCCTACAGCTTGAGACAAGTGAGAAACTGTTGTTCGCCACTTTCAATTTCAAATCCCCTACCAGGCAAGTCGGCCTGTTACAAAAGTTGTTATGTCTCACAGCTCCCCTCTGCCTTTTTCCCATTGTACGCCGCACATTCTTTGCCCTTTGTTTTTTCTTTCTGTTTATTGCATTGCCATGTCATGTTTGGTTGTGCAAAAAACCTAGAAACGAAAAATAGAGGCAAACCTGGGAATGTGTTAAGCTACAATCCCACCGCCTCTGGTTCACCCATCACTGCGCGTAATACGAAAGCCTCTGGCTCTGAGTATACTCAAGGAGCATTACAGTTTGAAAAGAAGCGAAATGGTGTCCAAGAGTTCGTTGTTGACGTGTTTACTATTTGGTTAAAAGAGCCAGAGGCACGTGGGCCTCATGCAAAGCCGAACCATGCATGAAGTCCACCGCGGCGTGGCCGGGATAGGGTCTTTCTCAGTAGGCGTGGCGGTTTCCGATTCGATTTATATTTCACATATTCTTGGTTGGTTTTTAAGGCAATGGCATATATTTTGGCAAAAAGTTGTTATTTGATTTATATTTTATATATTCACGATCTCATACAGTAGCAACTCACAGATTTTTCAGACTTGATCAAACGAAATCTGTTTTCATTCCAATATTTACTTTCAACAGTCCAGGGCTTTTGAAATGTCCAATGCCAAGACAAATTTTTGGTGTCAAAAGGGTTATTTACAAAATAAAAACCTTTGTCTTGCCAACACTCGCATCAGCTTGAAGCTCAGCCCCTACATTCAAGTGTGGACTTATGATCTGATTTGGCTTCTGCCCTACCTGTTCAATCGGACACAAAATAAAAAGGGTACTTAATTCATTGGCTTTCAAACTTTAAATCATTCATAACTAAGACCCAACAACCAAATTTTATCAAAGCCAAGAGAGAAAGAGATTTCTCACCACGCCCCAAAATCCAGATACTTTATCATACCAATAGTTCCCAGGCTTTAATTTAAGGGGTGGATTAGGACAACCAAGTAGAATAGCCATTTCTTCTGGCCAAAGTGGTCTTCCATTCAAACTGAGATGTTCTGGTCGCAGTTGATTTGCCGTGCATTCCTTTTCAGCCTTCATGATTTGTTGAACCTCTAAGGCACTTAGGAGATGGCTCAACACTCTTGAGCTTTTACCCAGACTCGACCACTTTGATTCATCAATAGACGGGCCAATGTAGCTTACACATTTGCGCCCTTCAGGCATTGACCCCATTGCTCTGAGTACACAATTGCTGCAATATTTAGCATTACATACCAGACAAGTTTCTTTCTCTTTTAACCGATTACTTTTCCGGCATCTATGACACATTATTTTCTTCCTTCATTGCTCAACTCCTGTATCTTTATTCCCTGATTTTCTTGGAACAAAACCATTTGATGCAACAGGTCTCAATGAAGGATCTGGAGAATTGAAATGCGAAGGACCAGCTTCCTCATCATCCATCTGTTCCACATTCTGATTTTTTACTGCTGCCAATTGTTTTGCTTCACTGTTATGTAAGTGGACCAGCTCATGAGGTGAGGAATGAAATGAGGGTGAGACTGAAGCACGAGTGGATTCATCGAACTCAGACGAAGATGGCTTTATGGGAGTCTGTTGGAAGGGTATGCTTTAACAGTAAATATTAATCACCATTTGGTTTATTACTATACAATTTAATGGCACAACGTTGGCAATATTCTGTCATGTCGGGATGCAAGGTCGTGGGACGAGGGTGCAGTGTCGGTCTGCCACGTCATGAAGTGGGGCATTTTCTATGAGGGGTTGTATTCAATTATGACACCCTCCAATAACGTATTATTTTTAAATTATTGATATTTTATGACGTGTATTGTATTTTTTGTTTTTTTTCACATATTTAAAATTTATTTAAATTTTAATTACTCATTATAATAATATTCAAAGAATAAAGTCTACTTTTACTAAATCATAAATTATTATTTCAAAATATATATATTAAAATAATTTAATATAATATACATTAAAATTGTCAAATTAAACTTTTTGGTGACATCATCCCATAAAGCTATAATTTGAAGTAGAAACTTTACATTTGTCCAACTTCAAAATGTTAACTTTTTTTAACTTTTCATTTGTCCAACTTCAAATTGTTCCTATTTTTAAAATCTTTTCTTCCATACTCTTCAAATGGGAGAAAATCTTAAACACAAATCAAGATAACTGGTTCAGAAAAATACAAATTAAATTATTAACAATGGGCGCATATTGAAAATTTATCTAAAATCAACATGATTAGTTCATGAAACTAAATTATTAACAATCGAAATATATTCACAATTTTTCTTGATAAATATTATTTGAAAATAATGTTAATGTTGTACAAATTTATTTAACCTAATTAGTTTCAATACATCTTAGAAAATTTAGACCCCATAATCTATGATTTATTATCTTCAACTATATCATTGAACTATTTAGTTAAATTTCAATTAAGAAGCACAAATATTAATTTCCAACCACCAACGACTAATTTTGAACATGAATTTTGCATTATTTGTAGTTTAGAAAACTTTTCTTCTTTTATAGAAATCAAATTTGTGATCATTAAGACATGAAAGGTATTAAATTCTTGTTATTTATAAAAGGTATACAAATTTTAACAATTCCAAGGACTATGGATTTATCATTGTATAACATTTGTCGTTATATTGTCAATTCTTGTTTATTTGCTTCAGCTCTCTTAAATTGCAAACTTAGAAGTTTTCGTTCCTTTATGTACACATCCTCTTCTTTAGTTTCTTTACCTTCATATTTATATTCGCTAGCAAGACCTTGTTTTACGATACCAGCTGCATCGCCATGGAAACATCCTTGACCCGCAATGGGCTCTCATCGCTCCTTGCTGGTGCTATCGACCTACAACCAAACCTCCAGATCATTTCACTTGAACAAATAACTTCTGATCGAGCTACAATGCCTCGCTACCGCGTATCATTGTCTGATGGTGCTCACAAGCACGCCATTCTACTTCCTTCTTCACATACAAAGTTTGCGCAAAATGAGGAGTTGTGAATAGGCTCGATAATTCATCTCAAAAAAAGCTCGTGCACATATGCACATCATTCCAGGTAAGCTACGCACATGCCACCTCCCCGCTTCCTCCGCTTTAATGATTCTCCTCTTACGTCCCTTCTTTATCTCAATTCTCATTCCTAACATTTTACTTCCCATATTTACTAATAAATATCTCATTCTTGCAGGTCACTTTATCTCATCGATCTTGACATACTGCAGCGTGATGCACCATTGGTTGGTGACCCAGCCCCTATTATTCTCTCCACTGAGCAAATGAATGAAGCCACGTCGTCCTCCTCTTATTCGGCTCCCTTTTTACCACCACCCTCCCTTGGAATTCACTCCTTAACCTCCCAAAACGCCACCCTATCATCTACAACTGTTCTCCCTTTTAAAGCACTCTCCCCTACCCGAAAATCTTGGTCCATCCAAGGCAGAGTCCTTTTAAGGACACCCCTTCGTGAATTTAGCAATGCATGGGGCACTGGAAAATCATTGGGGTTTGACCTTGTCGATCGTGACAACGATCAAATCCATGTCTCTGCCTTCAATGACTTGGTAGAATCCCTGCATGCTCTCATTAAAATTGGCCACATTTACAATGTTGCAAATGGGACCATAAAGATCCCCAACCCTTCATATAACCATCTCAAACGACCATTTGAAATCCTCCTCTTCTCTTCATCAATAGTGTCACAAGTCTTCGGTGATGACCTTATAATTCCTTCCCATACCTATCAATTTGTGCCTATAAGTTCCCTCAAACATTCACCTCCTAATTCAATCGTTGATGTCATAGGTATTGTCGCCTCCCTCTCTCCTACGTCTATCATTCGCAAACGCGATGGCTTTGAGACTCCCAAGAAAACTATAACTCTTCGTGATATGTCCGGGAACAGCATTGATGTCACTTTGTGGGGCGAACACTGCCATGCTGAAGGTCGTGCACTCTCCGAAATGCGCATGGCTCGTGAAATTTATGTGCTAGAAATTAAAGGGGGAAGGATCGTCGGGTTCAATGGCCAAACTATCAGCACAATCCCAATGACTTCGCTACTTATAAATCCAGATGTCCCTGAAGAACAACAACTAAAAGAATGGTGTGATGGAGAAGGAAATAAAGCACCCTCACCGTCGCTCAGCCGAAAATACAAAAGTACAAGCAAGAGGCCTTTGAGTTCGAAAACAATTGCCGACATTTTGTCAATGCAACCTGATGAAAATATCCCATGGATTTCGCTCCGTGCTACTACTACCTCTATTAACATGGATACTTTCTACTTCCTCGCATGTCCCCTTATCATTGATGGGATCCAATGCATGAGAAAGGCTTTACGACAAGATGACAACACCTACCGATGCTCGAAATGTGAAGGCTCGTTCAATGAGTGCGACTATCGCTACATTCTTCGACTCCATTTGCAAGACCACACTGGCCACCTCAACAATGTTGTTTCTTTCGACGAAGCCGCAACTGCCCTTCTTGGCGTCTCCGCAAAGGACCTCTGCCTCCTCTCAACCGATCCTGAAAGTGTTTTTGACATATACAACAAGATCAAAGGACGCCATTTCCTCTTCACACTATCTTTAAAGAGGGATAGATTCAACGGTGTTGAACGACTACGCCCAACTCTTATTCACGCAGAAGAACTTGCGTACGATGAAGCATCAACTACCCTCCTAGAGGCCCTTCAATCAGGTCCTCCCCCCGCCAACCCATTCTAACACAAACTCTAACCGTTTGTTTCTTACTCTCACTCATCTCTCCCCCACCTCTCTTTCAATACATACTTTCCCCATAATAGCTTCCTGCTAAGATGTCCACACTCCACCACACATTTTCATTTCCTTCCCATTGTTCCCCTTTCAATCTTCTTAAACCTTGATTGCCATTCCTCATCCATTCTTCAGACATGTTTTGTAATCGTAACTATATATTTCCATTGCCCTTCTACTTTCTACTAATTCTGCTAAATGTTTCATCACCCACTCCTTTCTTCATCACATTTTGTATATATGTCATTCGATTATCCTTTAATGGATATTTCTAATATATGTACATTTAGTCACATATTTTTGCCTTTCCTCCTTCATTGTTTGATCTTCTTTACAAAACACACATTTTCTAAATGTACATATCAATATGCTATGCTTACTATAAAAAATAATACATAAATTGCTTCTTCTCTTTTTGTAAAATACAAAATATGTCTTCACTTTACTCTAACCAATACATGCAACATGTGGTTGATTTCAAAATAAATGCCTTTTCAATCTGAAATATCCAACACACATTTATAAGCAACCCATGCTAAATACATTTTCGCTTTAATAATCACTCGCAATATACTTCATGCATTTGACATACCTTTCCTTACTTGCAACAGTTATGCCAACCCCACCAGAAAACAATGTGGAAAGGGAACAACAACGACGCTACTACACACTTAATAAAGACATCATCAATGCACGACGTCGCCTCCTCTCTTCAAATCGTCGAACAAACCTTCGCTCTCAAACCAACAATACTCCCATTTCTTCACAAAATTTTGTCCTCCCCATACATCCCACCCAAACTTTCTAACTTCCCCTTCCATCTCCACTTCCTAACCAACCCTTTCCAAGCGCTTCAAATCCTTCAAATCTTCCCTACCCTTTACATATGCCACCCCATGTTCCTCCCTTTCCACCTGCCCAACAATTTCTCCCCATCATTCTGCAACATGCACATTTCCGATTTCGTCAAAGGATCGATGCACTTTGTCCCATCCAAGTTTTCTCAATTTGTCATGAAGCTTACCCATCCATGAAAACAAAAACAAGTCATGGAATAATTTGTTGTACCCATTGTGTTTCCGAACGATCAATGCATCGTTTCTCCTCTACAAATAACATGGACCCAGGTATCCAGCCACATGTCCTATCCTGCCTAACTCAAGTTGAAGAGATGCTCATTGCTCGTGTCAACCCCGTTCTTCAAGTCACCCATGCACGTGGTGGCCAATTGAAATATTCCGGTCATACTATTAGTTTTCCACAAGATATCACAAATATTGTCACCTCTCTTCCTCGCATGTTGTCAGAACTAGACATCCTTGTTGTAAACAAAACTAGCTATGATGAAAAAAACTATGAATTTTTTGTTAGTCGAACACATGTCCATGCAGATTTGCAATTCAAACTACAAAATGACCCATACTACAAAGATGTCCATATTAACCAACTTGCTCTCTCTGCTTTGCCTATTCCGCCTACCAACATTTCCAACATGCTACACCATATCAACACAGCTTCCATCGCACTCCATGAAGCCATTCCAGAAATTCCTAATTTTGAACTTCCCCACTCATGCCCGTCTAACCTCTACCCATCCTCCTTTGTTTCAACTCTACCAAACTGTCATTCTGAACTTGATGAAATACGTGCCTACATAGATTCCTCCAATTCAACAACCACCCATTCACTTCAATGGCCGACCATTGGCCTTTCCCCAATCAATGAATACAACACAGAGGGCCTATTCTCCATGGCCTTCCCCACCCTCTTCCCCATAGGATATCCCATGATTAACCAACCAAGAATTGCAAAAGTGGACATGCAAGAATACGCTATGCATCTAATGCGCTACAATGACAATCGTTTTGCACAACATCCTCGCTTCCAATATTACTTGTACAACCTTATCATGTGCCATCGCAGCCAAGCAAGTTCCTCTGTCTTCATTAAAAGGGACCTTTCAAACACCCTACCAGCAACAGTCGCTGACCTTCGCCACCAACTCCAACAAACGCCCCCTTCCACCATTCCAGACCAAATTATGTGTTTCGGGTCATCCTTGCGTGGAAGCCATTCTTTTTGGACCAGGGCTAGAGGAGAACTAACGAACATGACCACTCAAATTGGTACCCCTACCATATTCTTCACACTAACTGCGGCTGATACAAAATGGCCTGAATTGCATAATTTGATGCCTTCCAACCCTCCATCCAATTCAAATGAGAAAACTCGATGGAGAATGCAAAACATTGTTAGAAACCCGCATCGTGCATCTCAATATATCCATTGCAGATTCACAATATTCCTGGAAGAGGTGCTACTTAAAGGATTCCTTGTAAAGGATTACTGGTGCAGGTATGCATACTATTCCTTCCTTCTCTTATCTTTCATTCCTTTCACTTCCACACATCCAATCTTACTATCTGTCCCCTTCGTTTATAAGGTATGAATGGCAACATCGCGGCTCCGCACATATCCATGGGTTTCTGTGGCTTCCAAATGCACCTGATATGGACAATCTCGATTGGACCAACGGCCCAGATGTCCGCGCGGCTACAGATTTTTTTGATCAGTGCTGCACTGCTTGGAATCCTCGCCTGCTTCACAGTCGAGCTCCTGGAATAAATCATTCATCAATACAAGATCCATGCATCCTTAGCACGCATGAAATATTTGCAGGCAATCAGTTAGAATACTATGAAAAAGTCCTCAATTCTGTTCAAAGGCACACATATTTCCACTCTTCTACATGTTTACGCATAAGAAATAACACATCAACTTGCCACTATGGAGCCCCATGGGAGGTTCGCAACACATCATCTCTTCACATTGATGGTTCTAGCAAAAAAGTGTACTCCCCTGCTAGAAATGATGACAAACTCAACGTGCACAATGCTCAACTACTTGCAATATGGAGGGCCAACATTGATTTTCAACCAGTTCTCTCACGCCATGCTGTGTTGAACTACATTTCAAAGTATGCAGCAAAATCAGAGGCAAAGTCTGAAAGCTACTACCAAATGCTCTCACGCCTCTCACAATGCTCCCCCCCAGATGCTCCTACTATCACTATCGTCCGCAAAGTCCCCACCGAAATTGTTGTTGATCGAGACATTGGTGCACAAGAAACATGCCACATGCTACAAAAACTCCCACTCACAAAGTGTAGTCGTTCTTTTGTCTCCCTCAATGTAAAAAAAAAAAGTCTTCAAACGTGTATCGCATGAATTAGATGGTCATCCTCCATCAACACCTTTCATTGCCTCCTACATGCAAAGACCACCTGCACTTGAAAGTTTGTCTCTTATTGAAGTTGCACGCTCCTGGTCCTTCTCCACCCGTCGAAAAAAATCACCATGGAAACAAATATTCCCTCCCATGGTTGTCCGCGTTCTTCCTCGTTACACCTCCATTCCATTGAAAGAATCACCATCCTATGTAGACTTATGCTGGAGCGAACTCCTCCTATACTTCCCTTTCTGTAGCCTGCCTAATGATATTGGCAT
This sequence comes from Pinus albicaulis, assembly GCA_034641835.2. Lineage (NCBI taxonomy): Eukaryota > Viridiplantae > Streptophyta > Pinopsida > Pinales > Pinaceae > Pinus > Pinus albicaulis. Next base: position 620,003,880 of record CM076573.1, read on the forward strand.
ATTCGATGCAGGGATTGTTGCACACTGGGAAGAAATTAGACACACATATCAACCTTGGCATGTTCATCGCAAACCATCCAACCCAGACCTTTCTGACTCTATCTGTTCATCCCCAAACAACCCTCCCCATCACCCCACACTTGACATGCATGAATGGCAGTTTCTCTCTCAACTCCACCCAGGTAAAAACCTCCTCCTCGATGAGCTTGAAATGCTTGGCCATCGTGAGTTTGACACAAACCATAATTGGGGCCACTCTACAATCCCTCCACACTTACAAGAAACATCCATCCGCTTCATCGACTCCACCCACTCCTCCACAAGATCCCACCAACTCCTAACTCCATCTGCACATTCCCTTTCCTCCTTGTCCCCAAGCCAAACCATTGCATTCAATATCATTTTCTCGCACTTCTGCAACAACATTGCCAAAAAAACACTCCAAATGATAATCCAAGGCATTGCTGGTACCGGCAATTCGTTTCTAATTGAGTTCTTAAAAAATGCATTCCTTGAAAGCTCCACCATGGAAAAATGCCCCCTACTACTACTTGCTCCTACCGGTGTTGCAGCATTCCACATTAATGCTTTGACGATCCACTCTGCTCTTCGCATCCCTATATCCTCTATGGAGCCTTTAGAGGGTCATTCCCTCCTAAACCTTCAAGAACAACTTCAACATATCAATTACATTCTAATTGACAAAATGAGCTTCATTGGTCCTAAATTGCTTTCTCAAATTGATGATCGCTTGCGCGAGGCATTCCCATCAAATAGAAACAGCCCATTTGGTGGACGTTCTATAATCCTTGTGGGTGACCTTGGCCAACTACCACCTGTAAAAGACACGCCAATGTATGTAGGCAATTCTCGTGGCACTGCACTTTGGCAAAGCTTCAATACTGTGGTTACGCTTGCAACAGTTTTTCGGCAACAAGGAACAAGTCCTGCACAAATTTCCTTCTGCGAAATCCTCTCCAACCTTCGCAATGCAACACCCACTTTTACTGATTGGAATCTTCTTATGGCACGTTCAAAAACAATTCTTCCTGAAGCCGAAGTCCAATCATTCTCCACTTCAATGCATCTTTATTCAACAAATGACGTTGTTGACCTGCATACTAAATCAATGTTAAAATTATTAAATCAGCCAGTTGCACAATGTTTTGCTTCCGAAAAGAGGCAACTCGAAACTACACAACCAAAAAATGATCAATTATCAAAGAGAATACTCCTTTGCATTGACCAATGTGTTATTCTCAGAAGCAATATTTGGGTTGGCGCTGGTCTTATTAATGGTTCGCTTGGCAATGTTCGTGCAATCGTATATTCACCAGGTTGTACACCACCAGAAATACCATCCTTTGTTGTAGTTGCCTTCCCTCACTACAATGGTCCACCATGGGATCCTTCGAATCCTACATTTGTGCCAATCCCCCCCATCACAAGGGGTTCACGCACACAAATGCCTCTCGGCATGGCATGGGGCTTAACAATCCATAAATCGCAAGGCATGACACTAGATAAGGCAACAATTGACATCGGCAACATTGACCGGCAAGGGCTCACTTTCACAGCTATTTCAAGAGTTCGCTCGCTGAATGATCTTTGCATCTCCCCTGCCTTCTCCTACTCACGCTATTCACGTATGCAGGACAACCCTTACGTCATGCACAGGGAACACGAAGAGGCACACGTTGCATCCAAATCTATTATTCACACTCCTTGAAGAACTCCTATTATTGGTACCTTCTGTTCGCTTGCATTCCACTTTTACTTCTTTCTTCTTGTTCCTCATAATAAGACCTTGCAAATTTTCTACTTCATTTACATTTTCACTTTCCAATATCATTTCAACTCATATTTGTTCCTACTATTTGTTTCTTATTATGCTTTTCATTATTAGTGTAAAATTTTTACATGTTCACTTATATGCTTTTCCTTTCCTTGTAGCAACTATGGATCGCAACTACCTTTCTCAACTCAACAAGTTCTATGAAGAAATCACTCAACAGGAGAATGCACTCATCATTCTACAGGAACGCTTCTTAGTTCCACCTACTCTACCACTATACCGTTTGCGCCCAACGTTGCAACTACTCCATAAGATAAAAATATTCATTCGTCGCCTCATTCATGTGCATGAAAGAGATGCACACAAGCAACTTCGAGCATACTATCTTAGTCGCGTCCCGAGTTTGGACGTCAATTGGTGCTGTCGTTGTCGGGCAACCCCTTGTATTTACGACTAGATTGCAACCATACACCTTTCATGCATGATCAGTCTACTATGCTAACACTTGTTCCTCCTTTTTGTTCCAAAGCACTTTCCTTCTATATTTAACAATATCACTCTTACTCTTTTTGCTTGTACCATGATGTAAAACTGCCTACTACTGCGAGTTTTAATAACATGTAACACCTTTTTACCATCACATTACTTCAATACAAGTCAATGATGCCTTAGCGAAAATCTATACGATGCACAAGAGATCTATGGTCTACTATATTGTATACTATCTATTTTCATCATATCAGTTATGCCTACATATCTAAATCACACAAATTATTTCCTTTATACGCTCTCAGTTTATACGATTATAAATCGATTCACAAGCAAACCTATTGTTTATTTTCAAATAGTTTGCTTCTAATTTAAATTACATTCATGCAATTTTGAGTCAATTACTTCTACTATTATTAACACACAATGATTTAAGATAATAACCACAAAGTTATTAAATTAAAGTCATGGAGACTAAATTACCTACCTTCTTTCCTCCTTCAAGTTGAGCAAACAACATATTTAATTTTCATACTTTTAAATCTAAAAATTCATGTAATCAATCAATAGCAGATTTTACCCCTCATAAATTCACATTCATCATGTTCCTTAACATGTACCACAAAACTATTCATGTCTCCTCATTCTGGCGTTCCCTTACACCCCCGTGCAATTGCTAGTATTTACAATTATTTAAATTTAATTTAATTTACAGAAAGTAAAAACAACATTTATTACCCAATTATTTCATTTTACTTTATTCTCAAACTCAAATCTAAAATGCATTTCACTTTTTTCTATAATATAATAACTATGTTAAAAAATAATTTAATATAATAGTTATGTTAAAAAATAATTTACTACATTTTATTATTTTTAAAACATTAAAAATTAAATATAAATATAAATTAATAGATTATGCACACACAATTTAACTAAATTTTGTTAATGTTGTAATTTATTTGATTATTTTTATAAATTTTAATAATTTCACTTTTATTTTAATTCTATTTTTTTAATACAAACTATTTTATAAAACTTGTTAAACATAAAATTAAAATTAAAATAAAACTGGTTAAACATTTCATCTTATTCCTAAAATAATATTGAACTATAAAACGCTTAACTTGGAATAACTTTTTATATATGATTGAATTTAATACGAACTCCAAAGTTTGTCAACAAGGAGCCGTAAATGGAAACATCACATTAAATAAATGAATAGTTTGTCAACAATAGTTGCTTTCACTTCCCGAAGTTTCTCTCTACAATAAATGAATGGTGGTTGACAGTACGCGGGCGGCGGAGGTTTCATGATCTGACATTGCCGTCCGCGTTTATCTCTGAGGTCTTTGTTCTATTCATAAGGACGCGACGACCACTATTTCATCACACTAGATGAATAATTTTGTTCTTCGCGTTACTGCCGGCTGGTCTTACCTAGTAACATTGACTGCTCTGCTTTTTTGCTCTGAAAACTATTGAAATTTTGGTAAGATTTAAAAAAATCTGGTAGGGATTTTTGTAAATCTAGGTTATAGCTATCAAATTTCAATATTTTAAGTGCTCTAAACGTTTTTGATGGTGCTGAATCTATTTCCACTATCAAAAACATGATTCAAACACTGTTTTGTAAAAATTTAAAAAAAAAATTGCCCAGATTCCAACCACTTTTAACCGTCAGGGCAATTCCTCCGGCTCAGTACACAAATAATATTGAATTATAAAACACTTAACTTGGAGTAACTTTTTATATAGGTTATATATTGAATTTAATACGAACTCGAAAGTTTGTCAACAAGGAGCCGTAGATGGAAACATCACATTAAATAAACGAATAGTTTGTCGACAATAGTTGCTTTCACTTCCCTAAGTTTCTGTCCAGAATAAATGAATGGAGGTTAACAATACGCGGAGGTTTCACGATCTGATATTGCCGTCCGCGTTTATCTCTGAGGTCTCCGTTCAATTCATAAGGACGCGACGACCACTATTTCATCACACTAGATGAATAATTTTGTTCTTCGCGTTACTGCCGGCTGGTCTTACCTAGTAACATTGACTGCTCTGTTTTTTTCTCTGAAAATTATTGAAATTTTGGTAAGACTTAAAAAAAATCTGGTAGGGATTTCTGCAAATCCAGGTTATAGCTATCAAACTTTAATATTTTAAGTGCCCTAAAGTTTTTGATGGTGCTGAATCCATTTCTACCATCAAAAAACATGATTCAAACACTGCTGTTGCAAAAATTTTTAAAAAAACATTGCTCGGATTCTGGCCACTTTTAACCCTCAGTGCAATTCCTTCCGCTCAGTACACAACTCCTAATAATAATCTAATAGATAATAACCACCAGATCTGATAGATTATTGTGAATTATGAAATAATTTTAATGGAGTTGGTCGGAATTCAAATGTTAAGGTTGGAAGTTAGTTATACTAGTATAGATTTATTTTAAATATGGATTTAATATGAGTTCACAAGAATCATTTTTATGTGCAAATACAATGTGTAAATTTTTATTATTTAACTTATATTTTTAATGATATATTTGTTTAAATCGCATTTTTTAATGTTTTATATGGTATATATATAAGATCAAATAAACATTTTAACTAAAAATATATATATATATTTTTTTTTCATGATAGGTACATAATTTTTTTATTATAGCGTAGTTTATTTTTATTTTAAAGAGATAGTGTCAATTCCATGGACAAAACTTACATATGGAAACACCTCAAGGCAATAAAATATAGCACTAATTTATGTTTATAAACTTAAACACTTTGTCTGATTATGCAATGCCTCACATTTCTTTTTACCATTTATCTCTTTGGTGTATGTTTACTTTCACAATACCTAAATTAGACATCTACCAAATTGTAAACTAGTAATTGCACCACATGTTGCAAAAGAAACGATGTAACAAAATAGCATAGGAAATAGTAACCTAGAAGAAATAAGTTGTTACAGAGAAGGAGCCATTGTGAAGGAATGAAAGGCAATTTTTTCTTCCATGGAAGCAGGTCCTGGAGGTTTCAAAGATATTGATGATAAGATTTATCAACCAGAAACTTTTGTTATAGATATTGAAATAGGAAATTGTGGGTGAAAACATATATATAAACCAACATAATATGTTCACATATATAAAAAAAATTGTTATAGATATTGAAATTGGAAATTAGGGGTGAAAATCCTTTGGTGATTAATAATCCTCTGAAACAAGCATGAAATAAGCATGTAACTCAAATAAGATATTTTAAATACATTCAAGTACAATCTATCTAGCATAGATGTAAATAAAGAGAATTTTTATTAATAGAAATAGAGTTTACTCCAAGTTCATCTACATATAGAGCGCTAATTTCATGCTTGTTAGAAATTTTATGTTGTATATGAATAACAATAGTCTTGGTATACAAGAAAATGAATGTCATTTTAATATGGAGACATTTTTGGAAGGAGATATTGTTCTTTATGTTATGGTTTATTTTCTTAACTCCAAACTTGGTTTATTCTTTCTCTATATACATAAGAAACAAACAATACAAAGTAATTTCACAATTTTAAGTTATAGTTTTATTGTACTCCCTACTAAGTAAAACAACTTTATTAATAAAGAATTGAATGACAAATTGAAAGATTGATGAAGCCAGAACTAGAATAATATATAGAACTAATTTTTTGATGTATAAATTATTCGTTTTATATGTTGTTGAATTTGCATTACCTATTACCTCCAAACCCCATGGGGAGGTATTGAACATGGGAGCCAAATTTAGGTAAATAAACATTGACATTGTCAACTTGGAAAAAAAAATTATAATCCTAAAATTCTCTTACCTAATCATATTTTTAAATATATAATTGAGTTCCATTTATTAAAAACAAAGGAAATATTAAGAAACTCCTAGAGTTATAAAATGTAATTGACTTGAAAAATAAAATATCTCCTCATGACAACATACAAATGCTAATCTTAATTGAATCATTAATAAAACTAAAAAATGATAATAGACTACCACAATTTTCTTACTAGAATTAAATTCTCCTACATGAAACAATGATGCCTTTCATGAGTTCAAGAGTAGTAAAAACAAGTTTACTAGAAAACAACTCTAGCACTGAGAGAGATTTGGAAGAAACTATTGAATTGGTGAACATGTCTTGCTCTATGGTGTTGGATATTGGGCATAGACAACTGTTGAATTGGTGAACATGTCTTGCTCTATGGTGTTGGATATTGGGCATAGGCAACTATTGAATTCGTGAATATTTCTTGCTCTATGGTGTTGGATATTGGACATATTTCTTGATCTTGTATACAAGACTATAAATTGCATGTAACTTATACTACATTAACCATGAAATTGTCAACATTTAGAGCACACTTGCCATTACATTTGTAGAGAAAATTACAATAGAGTATCACATTTTTCTTATCATATCTAAATGCTCCTGAATGAAACAACTACCTTGTGCCTCATAGTTTAAATTTGTGCGGAAAGGAGGAGAGGAGTGTCAAGTTGTAAGCTAGAATAAGAAGAGAAAGAAGAATCTTGTTTGGGACATGAGAATCTTGTTTGGGACTTGAGATAGATTCATTCTATGCACATCTAGACACAAAGCTTAATAAAACAAAAATCACCATACTTTGAATTTTTTAAATAAATATCTTAAAAATTAGAATATCAATTTAATACATTTTACTCAATTACACATTTAGCAATATTCATTTTAAAAAATACAAATATAAATTACTATTTTAAATAATAAAAATTACAACACATTTAACAATATCCATTAAAAAAAATACAAATACAAATTACTATTTTAAATAAAAATAATACAAATAATCACATTAATTACGATGGCCCTCCTGTACCTTCCTCTTATTAATTTTAAAATACCTTTTAAAATAACTAATGTTTGTAACTTATTATTAATCACATAGTGTTAATTTTGTAAAACTATAATCTACAAGTCTCATTTTTTATAGCTTTGGTTTAAGGATAGAGTATCTAAATTCCCTTACCCTTTAAGAAGCATCCTCAATTATTGTACCACCCACCTCGACATCAATCTAGACATCTTAAGTTATTCTAAATTGATCAAGAGTATAGAATTTTTAGGGTGGTGTTCTATGTTCACTAAAATTCCCATGATGTCCATCACTATGTATGGGGTTCATTGCAACCTTGGATATATTCTGTGAGTTTTTGTGATTTTTTTTCTTGTGGCCAAAACTTATTTTTGGTTGTCACCTAGCTATCATGATTGAAAACATTGTTATCATCTCAGATCCTTATAGAATTAGATATATTTTGTGAGCTAATGTGATGTTTTGTTTGTCGTAATGATTCAAAAATCAGTTATTATGCCACACTATTGACTTTCTCATTGTCTGTTTTGTTTATGAACCCTTTAAAAAAAACCAGAGGAACATTTGATTTTACACTCTGATCTCCCCAGCATGGTGGGTGTTTCAAAAATTGGAGTAAATTGAGCGGTTATTGTTAAAAATTGTGTATAAGATGGGAAATTTGGATGGTTTGTAGAGAATATGGATGTCATAACAGATATATATTTTGAATTTTTAGTGTCTCTAGCCACCATGCATCTAATAGGATCCATTTTCAATTGAAAACGCCAATAAATCACTGTGTGAATGATAACTTGTGACATCCCTGGCCATTTTCTTTGATTTTGGATCAGGTTACAAACTAATACTTTGAGAAATCTCTAGTCATTTTCTATTATTTTGGATCAGGTTATAAAATAGAATACACTCTCTCTTTAGAAGACTCTACAATATATATTGGATGAAGGTAAAGGTTATGATAAAACTTGTAAAATAACCCCTTAGGGTTATGTCAACTTACTCTATTTTTAATCACATAGTGCCAATTTTGTAAAACAATAATGTACAGCAAGGACTGAGTGGGTTTTTTCTTTTGTAAGCTTTGTTTGAATTGAAAAATAAAAAAAATTATAAAAGCTAAAATTATGTAGTGAAAAACTTTGTTTAAAATTTCAGAATAAAAAGTTGAGTAAGTTTGACATCATATAATATGAAATTTGTTTATGATTATAAAGTAAAAGACATGTAACATTTTTTAGCTACAATTAGGTAAATAAAGATATGTATAGAGTTTTTTTTAATAGAAGAAATTTGATATTCATTAACAAACAAAAAAAAATTGGAAAGAGTATGTATGTAGGTAAATTTAGTGTTATTTAAGAAATGAGAATTATGAACATTTATCATTATTGCTCAAGATAAATCATGTCCTATGAAATAATTTAATAAACTATATTCCACATGAATACCATGTGTCAATACCCTGGGTTGTTTTTATAGTTTATTATTATTTTATTTTATTATTTTTGTTTTTTATTGTATTTTTACCTAGTTAAAATGTTCATTACAATATGTCAATATTTTTATTTAATTTACTTTTATTTTTATTTTTGTATAATTTGACATAGTCAAAATGTTAAACATGACATTACAACATTTCTATTATACACATAAAATCAAAATAACTTATTAAAAAGAAGAAGAAAAAACTAACAATAAAAAAAATAAAATATAAAACTATTTATTTGTGGATCTAATGGCCTAAAACATTTCAATCATCTAACATTTCATCCAATGGCTCAGACATAGACACATTGGCAGTTAAGGAAGTTGTTTTCAAATAAGGTCAATACCATGGGCTATTTTTATAGTTTATTATTATTTTATTTTATTATCTTTGTTTTTTATTGTATTTTGACCTAGTTAAAATGTTCATTATATTATGTCAATATTTTTATTTAATTTACTTTTATTTTTATTTTTGTGTAATTTGACAGAGTCAAAATGTTAAACAAGACATTGCAAAATTTCTATTATACACCTAAAATCAATCTAAATTATTAAAAAATGAAAAAAAAATAAAAAACTAACATTATAAAAAAAAATAAAAATAAAAACTATTTACTTGTGGATCTAATGGCCTAAAATATTTCAATCGTCTAACATTTGATCCAATGGCTAAGACATGGACACATTGGCAGCTAGGGAACTTGTTTTCAAACATTGTTTTTTACCACTTATCTCTTTGGTGTATGTTTACTTTCACAATACCTAAACTAGCAGTTGCACCATATGTTGCAAAAGAAACGTTGTAAAGCAGTAACATAGGAAATAGTCGTATAGAGGAAAAAATTTAAAAATTTCAACCAAAGTCAGACTACGTTTAGTTTATTCAAAACTTATAAATTACCCCTATTACTATTAATATTAAATTTAAAAATTGAAATATATATATGATGTTGTTCAAAACTTATAAATTACCCCTATTACCATTAATATTAAATTTAAAAATTGAAATATATATATATATATATATATATATATATATATATATGATAAAATATTGTAAAACTATCGGAAAAAATTACAACTAACATAAAACTACTGAAAAATAAAAATGGTTTACGAATCAAACTCTTTCACCTAAACATGTGGGAAGCCTTTTATTTCACAACATAAATTTAATTTATTATAATGTAGTGTTTGATATATTTTCAAATCATAAAACTTTCCATATTAAACCATTGGTAAAATTTCAAAAACAACCCAAACCACAGAAAAAATAAAAATAAAAATCAAATTGTTATGTTAAATGAACAATTCATATCTGAAAATTGTGCATCCACATTATGACACATCGATAGTAAAGCATATGTATAATTTCATCAAAACACAAATCTTTGAATATCAAGAGAAATATTTCCGACCTTTCCCGTAGTGATTCAAGATCATACAATCCAGTTCAATCTGGTAAATGCTTTATTATATTTTATTGGCAACCATCGGAACTATAATGTTGTACTGTCAGCGTCATATTCAAGGGCACTTATGTTAATTGTTGTGTGTTTTCAGGTTATCATAGCAAGGGCAAACATTGTCGTTTCCAGATGTACTAGAAGGAACACAATTGCATATTCCACAACAGAAGCCACAAGCTCTTAAAAATATCTTTTGGCGAGATGACTCTTTGCATCTTTCTCCACATGTTGCCTTGCAATCTGCATTAACTAATGCAACCCCAGTTATTAATGCTAAGGATAAGGCTTGACTTCATAACCCAAGTTAAAACAAGAAAAAAAAATTGTGACACGCAAAATCTTAATGTTTGACAACTACAACTCAAATTATCAACAATATCTACCAAATTTTATTATAATCTTATCTACGAAAGTAATTTTCATTTCAATTTATTCCACGTTTTATGAAACTGTAAACCATATGCATCAAGTATTTTTTCCATGACACCATGCTATGCTTGTGAGCACCATCATCAGATTCCCCCTTACCTGAACCTGTTAGAATCAGAGCAACATAGTTTCCAAGATTGGAAACCATCACCTTATTGGCATTAACTGGCTAATAAATCTTCTCAATCTTACTGCTGGGTGTTCAACAAAAATACTTGCAGAATCTAAGGCCTGATAGTTTCCCATAGTATAGTACTTGAAACGAAGAGAAAACTCCTAAAACTATAGATTTTTTCAGTCTTTACAACCAAGAAATACTCACACAGTCAAGAGCTCTAACCTTAATTGCAGTTCATTAAGGTATGGAAAATAGCATTATACCTCTCTTCTATTAATGTCCTCGATTAGAACAATCTGCAGAAAAACCGAGAACTAATTCTCCAACAACTGATGCCCATGAAGAAAAAAAAATTAAATTTATATGATCAATCATAATCAATGCACTGAAAAAGACCCGTGACCTATTCATGTTAACATCATAAATGAATTGAAAGGGATATCTATCTAAAAAATTTCTTCACCATCAATTTACCAGTACATACGCAGATTTGGCAAGCAAGAAAATACAATGGAATTTAAGGCAGAATTGATATATACACAATGGAATTTAAAAATAGAATTTATATACACATTGCGTATATCAATCAAATAGTCAAGAATATCAGCATGTAAAGCAGTAACATAATAAAAAGTAGTAACTATTATGCTATTGCATTGCAGCTACAAATAGAATTAATTTCATAATGAAAAAACTCCAATAAACATGCATTTTAATTCAAAATTGATTGAATATCTCAATCATAATGGACAACCAAAATTACATATTATTTTAAAATGTTCGTAGCATTCTAGTACAACAACTTAGTAATAGACAATATTTGAGCTAAGCCTCTCATTGAATCACAGAGTTCATGGTCTTCCAAACACAACTTAAGAGAAATCCATGTTAGGAAAGATGATTGGTGCAAGCACAGTCCAAATAAACAGAGTTGCTTCTATTAACTCCATTGAGATGTGCACCCAAATGGATGGCCAACCCACATCATTGGATTTTATTATTGAAGTAGAAGTTGTTTTCCAGCCAATTAGAATCATCACTGAATACATGTTTGCAGCAGCAAATATAAGATGGAACAGAGAATAAGAATATGCAATAGGTGTGCTTTCATCTTTCTGTTTCTCGTGATCAAATGCATACAGGCACAGAGGGGTCTTCTTTGAAATTGGATCATCTCTCGCAGATTCAAATGTCAATTTACTTGAGTTAGAACCAGTACTCACTGCAGAATACAGCAGTGGCAAAATTGTTGTAACCATTCCAACCATACCATCGCCCCTATAGCTATAATATTTTCCATCGTCAAAATGACCAACTACAATTATACCATTGCAATGCTCAATATACTCCCTCGGCTCTCTTGCAAGTCTAGTGTAGCACAAGTATGTGCAGTAGAGTGACATTACTGAAGCTAGCATAAGGATTTATTTCACAAAAGGATGTAATGAAGCAATTGCAAATAGAAATGCCTGAATTACTGTGATAGTAATAAATAATTTGTTGAAAGTACAGCCATGGCCCCAAGGACTGAACAGTAGAAGAGAAATCCAGAGAATGAAAAAGTTACAATGTAAGATAGAAGCGTTACAAGCAGCATGGCTAGGTACCAGAGTGGATGAGCCTTTAAAGCCCAAGAATCATTTCATGCATGAGTGAAGTTCAGCAACAAAGCCACTTGAATAAGCAAAAACAATCCTGAACCAAATCTGAACCTGTTAGAATTAGAGCAACATAGTTTCCAAGATTGGAAACGATGACCTTATTGGCACTAACTGGCCAACAAATCTTCTCAATATTACCCCTAGGTGTTCAACAAAAATACTTGCAGAATCTTAGGCCTAACAGTTCCCCATAGTACAATACTTGAAATGAAGAGAACTCCTAAAACTATAGATTTTTTCAGCCTTTACAACTAAGAAAATCTCACACAGTAGAGAGCTCTAACCTTAATTGCAATTCATTAAAATATGGAAATTAACATTATAGCTCTCTGCTATTAATTTTCTCGATTAGAACAATCTGCAGAAAAACCGAGAACTAATTCTCCAACAACCGATGCCCATGAAGAAAAAAACAATTAAATTTATCTAATCAGTCACAATAAATGCACTGAAAAAGACCCCTGACCTATTCCTGTTAACATCATAAATGAATTGAAAGGGATATATATCTAGAAATTTGCTTCACGATAAATTTACCAGTACATACACAGATTTGGCAAGCAAGACAATATAATGGAATTTAAGGCAGAATTGATATATACACAATGGAATTTAAAAATAGAATTTATATACACATTGCGTATATCAATCAAATAGTCCAGAATAACGGCATGTAAAGCAATAACATAATAAAAAATAGTAACTATTATGCTATTTCATTGCAGATACAAATAGAATTAAGTTCATAATGAAAAGACTCCAATAAACATGCATTTTAAATCAAAATTGATTGAATATCTCAATCATAATGGACAGCCAAAATTACATATTATTTTAAAATTTTCGTAGCATTCTAGTACAACATCTTAGTAATAGACAATATTTGAGCTAAGCCTCTCGTTGAATCACAAATTTCATTGTCTTCCAAACACAACTTAAGAGAAATCCCTCTCAGGAAAGTTGATTGGTGTGAGCATAGTCCAAATAAATAGAGCTGCTGCTATCAACTCCACTGAGATGCGCACCCAAATGGATGGCCAACCCACATCATTGTATTTTATTATTGAAGTAGAAGTTGTTTTCCAGCCAATTAGAATCATCACTGAATACATGTTTGCAGCAACAAATATAATATGGAACAGAGAATAAGAATATGCAATAAGTGTTCTTTCATCTTTCTGCTTCTCATGATCAAATGCATACAGGCGCAGAGGGGTCTTCTCTAAAACTGGATTATCTCTCGTAGATTCAAATGTCAATTTACTTGAGTTAGAACCAGTACTCGCTGCAGAATACAGCAATGGAAAAATTGTTGTAACCATTCCAACCATACCATTGCCCCTATAACTATAAGCTTTTCCATCGTCAAAATGACCAACTGCAATTATACCATTGAAATGCTCAATATACTCCCTCGGATCTCTTGCAAGTCCAGTGTAGCACAAGTATGTGCAGTAGAGTGACATTACAGAAGCTAGCATAAGGATTTCTTTCAAAAAGTATGTAATGAAGCAATTGCAAATAGAAATTCCTGAATTATTGTGATAGTAATAAAGAATGTGTTGAAAGTACAGCCATGGCCCCAAGGACTGAACCAGTAGAAGAGAAATCCAGAGAATGAAAAAGTTACAATGTAAGATAAAAGAGTTACAAGCAGCATGGCCAGGTACCAAAATTGATGAGCCTTTGAATTCCAAGAATCATTTCATGCATGAGTGAAGTTCAACAATTAAACCACTTGAATAAGCAAAAACAAACCCGAATCAAATCTGAACCGGTTAGAATCAGAGCAACATAGTTTCCAAGATTGGAAACGATGACCTTATTGGCATAACTGGCCAATAAATCTTCTCAATATTACCCCTAGGTTTTCAACAAAAATACTTGCAGAATCTGAGGCCTAACAGTTCCCTAAAGTACAGTACTTGAAATGAAGAGAACTCCTAAAACTATAGATTTTTTTCAGCCTTTACAACTAAGAAAATCTCACACAGTAGAGAGCTCTAACCTTAATTGAAATTCATTAAAATATGGAAAATATATTATAGCTCTCTGCTATTAATTTTCTCGATTAGAACAATCTGCAGAAAAGCCGAGAACTAATTCTCCAACAACTGATGCCCATGAAGAAAAAAACAATTAAATTTATCTGATCAATCACAATCAATGCACTGAAAAAGACCCCTGACCTATTCCTCTTAACATCATAAATGAATTGAAAGGGATATATATCTAGAAATTTGCTTCACCATAAATTTACCAGTACATACACAGATTTGGCAAGCAAGACAATATAATGGAATTTAAGGCAGAATTGATATATACACAATGGAATTTAAAAATGAATTTATATACACATTGTGTATATCAATCAAATAGTCTAGAATAACGGCATGTAAAGCAGTAACATAATAAAAAATAGTAACTATTATGCTATTGCATTGCAGATACAAATAGAATTAAGTTCATAATGAAAAAACTCCAATAAACATGCATTTTAAATCAAAATTGATTGAATATCTCAATCATAATGGACAACCAAAATTACATATTATTTTAAAATGTTCGTAGCATTCTAGTACAACATCTTAGTAATAGACAATATTTGAGCTAAGCCTCTCGTTGAATCACAAATTTCATTGTCTTCCAAACACAACTTAAGAGAAATCCCTGTGAAGAAAGTTGATTGGTGCAAGCACAGTCCAAATAAACAGCGTTGCTGCTATCAAATCCTTTGAGATGCGCACCCAAATGGATGGCCAACCCACATCATTGGATTTTATTATTGAAGTAGAAGTTGTTTTCCAGCCAATTAGAATCATCACTGAATACATGTTTGCAGCAGAAAATATAAGATGGAACAGAGAATAAGAATATGCAACAGGTGTGCTTTCATCTTTCTACTTCTCATGATCAAACGCATACAGGCGCAGAGGGGTCTTCTCCGAAACTGTATCATCTCTAGTAGATTCAAATGTCAATTTAAAATATTAAAATTAGATTATAGAGGAATCCAAACATAAATTATATAAATCTTCTAGCCTTATATATAACAATGTAGCATGCAAAACTTCAATGGAAAACACAAACCTCAAAGTATGGGAAATATTACTTGAGGTATTCCAATGGTCAACTTTTCAGCAGTCCATGTGGAAACCATGAATTTTTTTGGACCCCGCAATGGAGATAGGGACTAAAGTAGGTAAATTACGAAACATAATGCTAAAAATCCCAAAGATATCAATGACCAAAAGAGGTACATCTCACCATAGGATTTGTAGCTCCCTTTTATTGTATGAAGTTCTGACACACCACATGAATCACCGTAGTAAAAACTAAGTGGCATTTACCATGTGCAACCAGAGTCTTCATCCCATTTAATCATCCCACATCTATACATAAAACGAGGAAAAAAAATTGAAGTCCATCCAATTGTCCATTACTGGTATCAAAAAATGTAATCTCATAATCATGCTTCATTATATCCTTGATGAGGAAAAATACCATAACTCAAAATCTTATTATTGTTTGAAAGGGTTACAACGACATCTCCCATGGAGAACAGGTAATGAGAAATTTGATGCATAGAATTCCATCCTCCATTCTACAACATTACTTCTCACTTCCAGACTTGAAGCTAATGACTACATTGTCTCATGCTTTACATAGTTTCCAGCAGTGAAGGCTCTACTTTTGATCTCATATGGTAGTCTATCCCCCTAATCGTGTTGTGGCCCCACAACCTCACACAACCGTCACCAGTAGACTTGTGGTCTCACATCTCATATGGTAGCACCAACACTCGACCAGAAAACAAGAAAATAAGCACAACTCACTTATGGGCAGAAAACGAAAACTTAGAATAAAGTTTAGGATAAAATTTTAATTTAATTTTTTCTTCCTTTTTACCAAGCCGACATTGTCAGAATTGGTCAAAGGGATTGCCAGAGAACAAATTTTTGAGGTGAGAATTTTTTTTTTTCAAGGGCATATCCTACTGTGTGTTTCTATGCATCCCCCCCTAAATTATGCGAGGGAATGTCCCCCTTGGAGTACCCCATCCTGGGAGTGAGACAAATGCATCTTCTACCCTCAGGAACATGTCCCCATGTAACACTAAACAAAATATCTGATCCAGTTAAGAAACATAATCATCTTTCCTGAACTCTTTTGATTACTCTCCAGTTCTACTTTCTGCCAAACATAACCATCTTTCTTGGATATTCTATCCTTCAATTCATTAAATTATTCTTTAGCAGGATCTTGGGTTTTTTTATTAGTTTCAAATTAAAAACAAAAGAGAAATGGGCTCTTTGTGTTTCGATCCACTGACCTTTTGACTTCGCCTGAATTGAAAATCCTGGAGGGTGGTGCCCTTCTTACTCTACCATATTACATTTTGGGTTGGGGTTTTGTTTGCATGCGAATATATGCATACAAAATTCATGATTATTATTATGAAAGTCATAGAGAACCAGTAAGTAGGGGTGAAGGATACCAAACATATTTCAGAAAAGGAAAGGAAAGTTATAAAAACAATTTATTATAAACAACACTACCCATATGAGTTTTAATTTATTGATCAAATTTTCAAACTGTATATCATCACTTTTAACAGTTATATTGTTCTAGAGTCTAGAAACATATTTTATTAGAGTCCAGAAAGAATAGTACAAGTAGTCGCAGATTCATTGTGCCATAAACAAGCAAAAACAACCACAGATATCATGATTCATTACAACAAAGTGCAAAATGGATATTGAGTGAAAGACTTTTACCCTCAAGTACATTTCTCAGATCAATGAGCTTTGCCTTCAGGCCTTTGCAGCAGTTTGCATGTATGGTGTAAACATCATCCATGTCTGGGCTCCTCTCACAGAATCCCCCAAAATATTTCGTTTCCAAGAACATAAATTTCATGCCCCTTACAGCAAATCCGATTCTGAGCTTGAGAATATTTAAGACATCCTACTCTTTCTAGCCTTGGGAAAAAGCGTCTTGACAGATACCAATCTCTGTAAAATCTGATGGTTCGTTCATTGTAACATATGTACATGAACCCTGTGTTGGCATCGCTCTATACATCCAAAGGGTCGCCATTTTATTTGTCACATGTCATCTGGATGTCTGCATCTTCTGCCAGTCTTGCAAAGGGATTTCGCAGCCACATTTTCAGCGTCCTGCACAACAAAATGAGGCACAAATTAGGCAAACGTCAATATGCCATGCAAACAAAACCCCAAACCAAACCATAATATGCCTTCATGACAGGCAGAATCCTGGGCACAGTAACAGTCAAAACCCCATCCACACACGACGCATAAATTCCCTCGACATTTGCATCGCCAGGCAGCGTGAATTTCCTCAAGAGCTTAGGGCTTCTATTTCTTTCCATTTGAAAATATTTACAGCCCTCCTCATCCTCGACAGCGTCGCGCTTCCACTTGCCTCCCTGGAATTTTATCACTAACACCTTCTCCTCTTCCACATATACCTGAAAAAATAAACCCTCTCTGTTACTAAAATGAAACCCTAATTAAGAAAACCTTTCTCATTGGAATTAATTTTCGCCACTAACCCTCCTGTCAGTAAAATGAAATCCTAATTAAGGATTGATGTTCACTGGATTTAAGACTTGGTCAGGCCCGGAACGTCGGCATAAAACACATAATCCTTCGACATTTTTTTGATGTCCACCGTCGCAGGTTCCAGTGAGCTCGATGAATTAATTAGTAATGCCCTTGCCGTTGTCAAAAAATTCGCAACAGTAATGCCCTTGCCCTTTTCAACAAATTTGCAGCCACCGAGAAGAAAACGAGCTCGATGTATAAGAGCAGAAAGCCTTACAGAGTTCGATGTCGTAGAAACCCTCATAGAGATCTGATTTTCATCAATATATATTTACGTTATATAACTGATTAAAAATAACCGTATTTAATTCTAAGGCTTAGATTATTTGAATCGTCTAACATTAAAATCAAGGGTCCACAATGGTACATGTAGCTATTTAGGAAAGTTGTTTTCAAATAAGTACACTTTACAGCGTAATTAGACATCTACCAAATTGTAAATAAAATCACATTACTTTTTACCAATTATCTTTTTGGTGTATGTTTACTTTCACAATACCTAAATTAGACATCTACCAACTTATGTATTTTTTAGGCCTCAAATAAAATCACATTGCTTTTTACCACTTATCTTTTTGGTGTATGTTTACTTTCACAATACCTAAATTAGACATCTACCAAATTATATATTTTTTAGTGCACCTGCATAAGAAAAAATGAAATATGGAAAAGGAGAAAAGAAATAGAAAAAGAACGAAAATATTAAATATGAGAGAATAAATAGAAAGAAGGACTTGAAGTCAAAGGAAAAGCATAAAGAAGTCAAAAAAGAAAACTCCCCACATAAAAAATCCCTTATTACTCTCGTAAAGATGCTTTGGAAGACATTGTTGTCACTTGATGATTGATCTGCATCACCTAAAAATCAGTGAAAATAAAAAAAATCCTTAATACTAACCGATGAGGTTATGCAGCAATGAATGGAGGGGAGACATTTATTCTCATGCATTCAGCTTTTATAAAAATAATAATTAATAATAATCCTAAAATCATGCCTCTTTTTCCGAATTGGTTTTCCATGTAATAAATAAGAGGACAATTATTTGAATTGCAGTTCCGCAGATCATTCCAGTCTAAATCCCCTGCAACTAGGATTATAAACAATGTAACACTACGAATAAAATCTACATCGATGGAAACTGATAAAACAATGATTCCCATCATAAAGTGTACTCACCATTATACTTAAATGAAACACAAAGCCTAATATCAGACCAAATGGAAGACCAATTAAACAGTAGCATATAATTTTTATGTAAGGAACAATATATTTTTTTCCTAATCCAACTGCCACACCTAATTAGAAATAGAAATACAAGTTCATAAATCAATAACAAAAAACTTCATCTGTAGCCTCTAAGACTATAAATTCATTAAAAAAATAAGACTATAAATCTCATAACATCTGAGAAAAATTCATAAGAAATGGATATTTGAAGAGCTTATGATATGCAATTTACCGATGAGAACCGGCTGTACATTGTTGAGGATGATTGTGCATGCTAACAAGATGGCCAATTTGGCAACAACCTCTTGTACCGCAGTGTTGTTTGTAAACAAATAAATCAAATCACTGTGGAAAACTAGAAGAAGCATCAAAAACATAATTCCTATAATAGAGGAATAGGTTGTTCAGACAAGTATAGAAAATTTGGCTCCATGGGGATTCTCGGCTCCAAGTTGGTTGGCAACCCTCACACTATATCCAACAATTCAAGGGAATGTAAGGGTGCTCTTCAATAGATTCTGGGGCTTCCATTGCATCACTCTTGACTATAAAGGTGCAGTTTAAAGTTCTTAAGGAATTACCTGGTTGCAATAAGAAAGAAAAGTAATATAAACAACTCCCAGTCATTGATGTTCAAGCTGTAAGGTATTTAGACACCATATAATTTAACTCGAATGCAAGCTCTTACTCTGTAATAGATAAATTAACCACTATAATTTCATTGACTTGGAAAATTGCGACTGTTTTTTCTTTTCATTAAAACATGAAAAGTGATTACTTGTTTCAAAAACTGCACAGGCTTGGAATGGAGCTTTGTGGCCCCTCTCAAGCGATGTGTGGTTTGGCATAGCAAACCGTGATTGGAATTGAACTCTGCAACCCCTCTCAAGCCAATTTGTGGCTTGCCATATCAAATTGTGATGGTTTCATTTTGTATACCTATTTTATTCTGAATACTGGTTGGATGGATTCATGATGTGGATTTCTACCTCTACTGACACTAATATACATGCCCAGTTCATAGTGGACACTGATTTTATTCCACGGCATAGATTACTCCTCCATCTCTTTTCACAGGTAAGGTTAATGGTTTTCTATGTATCATATAAAAAAGAAATAAAGATATCTAAAGCCATTTTTCTTACCAAATAGTGAGTGAATTAACAATAAATTCAGTGTTCTTTATTCGTCCTGTCAGCAGAACTAAAATTCTATAATACCAAATCTCCAAGCTGTTGATAACAATGGAAAATGTTAGAAATCCCAATGCACAATGAATAATAGTTTTCAAGTTGGTAAATAGGGATGTCCTAAGATAAGCTAATCATATAAATACGTCATTAAAGGTATGTGTTAGCTTCCATTTCTATTGTACAGTGGAGAGGGTTTAGTTGAGTTTGTGCTAAATGGTGAATGGGTATTCATTGGATGAAGAGGATAAGAGGATCGAGATAAAGGATTGAGAAGAGAAATAGGTAATAGATCATAGAATGGAAAATGTTAGATCTATTGAATGGCTGGTAGTGATAAGATGAAATAGAAGAGAAATCCATGTAATTGTAAATTTTTTTATTTAATGAAAGATAGTGTGTTGTTTCAAAAATTACTTACCATATCATGACACCAGATGCAATAGATAGTTTTAGAAATGGCCAAATTTCACAAAAAACTTCCCTTGAAAATCTAGTCCATGTGAGTGGACACCCTCTACAAATAACATACAGGAATTGGATAATTGCAGGTATCCACAACCCAATGTCTAGTGAGATAAGTGCCCCGTTGAGGCCCATATTCCACTTCAAGACAAAGAGCCAATTTAACATAACAAAGATTACTGTTCCAACCGCAGCTGACCATGTTATCAAGACAAAGAGCCAATTTAACATAACAAAGATTACTGTTCCAACCGCAGCTGACCATGTTATGATATTGTTCTTTCTCTATGCAAGTAAATATCTCAGAATGGAAAAATAGAATGGAAATGAAAAGTAAAGAGGAATGCACCACAGTGCTACTCTCCCCGATAGTTGAGAGACATCCTCGTACTATCCCAAGAGCCTAAGAATAGGGGTTGTAAATAGAAACATGGGAAGAAGAAGCACTATGAATCCCAGGAGTACATTCCAACAACGTTGCAAATAAATTCCGAGCATATGGTGCTTATTTGCACCAACAACTTCCCCACAAACAGTCCCAAGCGCATTCCCCATTCCTATCTGTTAAAGCAAAATTAGAAATTAACAACTTAGATGTCGTTAAAAAACTTAAAATATAAAGTTTAGAAATTAAAATTTAAAAATGATATTAGAGCCATACTCACCAATATGCCATAATCGAACCCTACAATGAGACCAACCACCAAAGAAAAGACTGCTAGTTCCAAATCACTGATGTGCCCAATGAATGCATGTGTAATCACAGTTAATCTGGAGGTTGATACTCAACTGATGATAGTTGCCACTGCAATTCCCCATATGGCTTTTGACTCCAACCAAAACAATCCTCTACTGCTAGAGGTAACTAACGCAGGTGATAAATCCTCCCCACTTCTATGATTGTTTTGATTTTGGATGAGAGCGCTACAGAGATGCCCTTAATGAATAGATCCTTGACCCCGAAAATTAATTTTCGGCCACCCACACACAATGCATTATGATGAGTATTAAAACCCAACAAAAGAAATTTGGTACAGTAACTCTCTTCCTCTGTAATTAGTTGGTGGTAGGATTTAATGGCTAAAAATTATTCAATCGTCTAACATTAGATCTAATGGTGTAGATCAATACAAGGTAGAAGCTACGAATTTTTTTTCAAATAAAAATGTCTTACGACATAATTATAAATATATAGTCACTTAATAAATTTAAGTATAACTTTTAACTAAAAATTAAAAATTAAAAAAAAATTATTTTATTAAATGTTCGAACATACACATAACATTTGTAATAAAAAAATTCTAAAATAGATATAGTTACAAATATTTTAGAATGCATAAATTAAATTAAAATAATAGAATGATGATTTCCACAATTATTCATATTAGTAGAAGATTTCTATAAGAAATTGTGTATAAGATTATTATACTATTAGACATAATAATAATCATATACACAATGAAATCTTCTACCAAGTAAATTAAAATATTTACCCATTCTTTTCTTGGAATAAGATATTTATTTATTTTTCTTGGAATAAGATATTGATTCATTTTC
The DNA here is from genome assembly GCA_034641835.2 of Pinus albicaulis. Classification (NCBI taxonomy): domain Eukaryota; kingdom Viridiplantae; phylum Streptophyta; class Pinopsida; order Pinales; family Pinaceae; genus Pinus; species Pinus albicaulis. The sequence goes on from CM076573.1 coordinate 620,026,287, forward strand.
TTTATTATATGATATGTATAATAAATAATTATATATTTCCAATAACTCAATAAATTTAACTATAATTTTTAATTTAAAAATAAAACAAATTTTTAAATTTGTATCTTAAACATACACATAATATTTAAAATTTCTAAAATAAATAAACATATTTATCAATATTTTTAGAATGTGTCAATTATATTAAATAAATTAATATTTATCCTTATTTATTCTTTATTATATAATATTTATAATAGAAAAATAAAAAATAGACAAGTATTTTTTCTTTTACTTCTATTAAATTATCATACACTCATAATTTTAGAATTTCTTGCATGTCATTATTCATGTATATTTCATTCTTGAAATTTATTAAATAGATAATTTAGTCTAAAATTTGCTTCATAGTTTAGAATAACTCGGTACAAATTTAGAGTTTGTTTGTTTTTTGTTTTTTTAATGGTGAATGACTAAGCATATTGAAATTTAATTATAGTTATCATATTAATAAATAGGATGATAGGTTTCACATTATCTTTATATGCAGTTGAATTAAATGATTTTTTTTTTAACATTCTTAAAGTGTTATTGTGCCAATTAAATAAATCATGATTACACAAAATGCCTCCTATAGATGTTGTTGATGTTGTGTAAGGTGTGTTTGTCATCTTTTTTCCAGTTCCACTTCCTTAAGGTCATCTAGGAGGTTGAATCTCATATTAGTAGCCTCCTGTCAAATGTTTACCCTGGTTAGCCAGTTACTTGGGTAGATGTGGGAAGAAGGTGTTACATAGTGGTATCAAAGTATGATTCAACTCTCAAACTCAATGGGTAGTGTGTTGATCATGTGTTATGTTGATTGTTTATGTATTTCTCATACCTATTTTGTATTTGGTTATTGCGTCGGCATTGTGTTGGCCATTGTGGCAGTGGTGTTTCCATGGAAGTGTTGATGATGTTGTTTTCGACATGATGTCATGAATGTATGACTGATTGTGTGTTGTTCTTGTAAATATCTATTGTGTGTGCACTCTTGCTTACACATTGTTACATGTTTTATCTGCATTGCTTGGTTATGCTAGGTCACATATTGGTCATGATTTTGTGTTGTTCATGTATGCTTGCTTGAGTTATGTCATATGTTGAATTTGCATTGGTTGGTCATGTTGGGTTACATTTTGCTTATACTTATATATGGTTCATGCTTATGGTTGTGTGTGGTCAAGCTTACATTGGTGTTGTTAGGTCCCTATATTACTAGTATAGTCCCTTATTGTTATTAGTGTAACCCACTTATTGTTATTATTGTACCCTTGTAACCCCCATTTTGTATTATTGTGCCCTTAAATTATTATTTTTAGGTCGGCTAGGATTATATTGTGGCCCACTAGGATTACATTATGGCCACATGGACTCCTATATATAGAAAGGAGGTTTTGTAAATTGTATAATCCAAGAATTGCTCATTTATGTAATGTATTGGAGGTTTCCCCCCTGAAGTGGCTTATTTATAAGGCGTTTTTATCTCTTTTCTTCTATTTTTGGAGCTGGTTACACCACATTTGGTATCAGAGCTTTGGATTCTAGGGTTTCGCTGCTCCAAACAGGTCATCACAGAATTTTCGCTATAACTGTTTTTCTATGAAGTTTTAGAAGCTGAAATTTTTAGGGTGCGAAGCCGAATACCGAGGAACATCGTCAAAAAATTTCAGAGTTTGGTTTGCAACATTTTTGGAGATATGATTTGTGGAATGTAGGTCTTTTTTCAGGCTCCTAAATAGGTCATCGTGGCATTTTCACTATAAATTTTTTTCTACAAAGTCTCAGAAGCTGCAATTTTTAGGGTGCGAAGCCGAAATCCTAAGGAAAATATTCAAAAACTTTCAGAGCTTGGTTCGCAATATTTTCGGAGATATGATCCGTGGAAGGTAGTGCTTTTTAAGGCTCTTGAATTTTATCTCAAAGAGGTGATCATGAGAAAATCTTCATAACTCTCTCTCTGAGCATCAGATTGGAGTGCCGTAAAAAGTGGACACATTTACATGGACTGTAGTTTCTTGACTATCAATTTAAGAGCCGAAGGATGAAACAGTGACACGTGGAAAGTCGTACAAGTTTGTTGTACTGAACCAGTCCATATTTAGGTCATTGTGGGAGATTGGACACAACTTTGTCTTGGAGAATCCAAATCAGGTCAGACTTGTGGCATTCGAAAGATAATTCAGAGGGCTACATCGCTACCGAAATTCAAATATTGAAGTGCTGCAATCACAGAGATAATCGAATTTCAATATTGAGCTCCTCAAAAGCAAGAAAAAGGTGTGTATTTTTTTTGCAAATTGCATAAGTCTTGTTTGAAGAATCAATTTGAATTGATTCCAAGGGCATATTGTAGAATAAATATCAGTATTGGATTCTAAAATATTCGACATAAAAATAATTCAACACCCATTAAGCCTTCAGAAGGCTGTACTATGACTCATGAATATGAAGAATTGCAACATGATCTATCAAAATTACAAGAGCAAGTGCAACAAATTTCACTCTCGCAAAGAGCAACAAAAAATGAAATGGAAGTTTTGAAGAAAGGCATGGAAGCGAAGATGGACAGTTTGAAGAAAGGCATGGAAGCTAAGATGGATTGCATGGAAGCTAACATGGAAGCTAAGATGGATGACATGAAAGACAATGTGGAAAACATGAAGAATGATCTAAAAGCAGACATCGAAGGTTTGACAAAGTTGATACAAGAAATGTTTCCTAATGGTGAAAATATAGTAGAAGAACCTCATGATGAGAACAAAATAAATGTTAATCGTGATTTCATAAACTCTAATGTTGGCATGAAGAACCACCATATTCCAAAAATGGATATAAAGAATTTTGATGGAAAGGATCCTGTAACATGGATACTACAGATGGAGCAATATTTTGATCTCCATAATGTGCAAAGCACACAAAAGGTATGCATTGCAACTTTACATTAGAACAAAATACATTTGTATGGTATTGATGGCTTTGCTCCCATAAAAAATTGTCACTTGGTAAACTTTTATGGAGGAAATGATAGCACATTATGAGGATACAAAGAGCAACACCTTCTTTAGCCAATTGATAAATCTCAAACAAAAGGGTTTAGTGGGGCAGCACATTGAGGACTTCCAAAAATTGAATATAAGGGTAACTGATATTCCAGAGGAACAAAGGATTGATCTCTTCATAGGCACTCTAAAGGATAACATCCAACATGAAGTTCGTATTTTGGAACCCGATTCATTGGAGAAGGCATTCAGGTTGGCAAGAAAATTTGAATGTAAAATTATGGCGACAAGGAAGCCTACCACTCAATTCTATAAAGAAGGAAGTGTTGCTACGCCTAGATTTCCACAACCTACAAGGTTGACACCACAACAATTGGAAGAAAAAAGAGCAAAAGGGCTTTGCTACAGTTGTGATAGAAAATACACTAAAGGTCATAAGTGTGCTGAGAAGAAATTATTTTACATAGATTGTGAAGAAGAAGAAGAAAATGAACAAGAAGAGGATATACACCAAGAACCAGCCCTAGAAGAGGAAGAAATGAATCCGACCATATCGTGTAATGCACTGGCAAGAATTACCACTCCTCAAACTCTCAAGATAGAAGGACATATCAAGAAGAAAAAGGTAATAGTGTTGATTGATTCAGGTAGCACCCATAATTTTATTCATTGTAAGGTAGCCAAGGAGTTAAATTGTTTCCTATACCAAGCACCAGAATGTCAAGTGATGGTTGCATATGGAGGAACTATAAATTGCTCTATAAAATGCCATAATATCAAGCTAACCATGGGGGAATATGTATTGACTAGTCCAATTATTTCCATTCCTATGGGAGGTGTTGATGTTGTACTAGGAGTACAATGGTTACAATCTTTGGGGACGATAGCTTTTAATTTTCAAGAACGTTTCTTGAATTTTTTTTCAAAAGGAAAGGAAGTCGAATTACGAGGTATTGCATGGAAGCTAGGAAAGATAATAAGCTCTAATTTCATGACAAAGCTTCTAAAGAAAGAAAAACGAGGCGTAATTGCACAATTATGCTCACTAGAAGTTCCAACATCAAAATCATCTATTTCTACAGATCTCCAACAAGTCTTGGACAATCATTCCAAGGTGTTTGAAACTCCCAAAGGAATCCCACCTATTCGTGATCATGATTATGCTATTAATTTGATTCCAGGAAGTTTTCCTCAAAACATCAGGCCTTATAGATATCCTTACGTCCAAAAGAGTGAAATTGAACGTATGATTGCAGAAATGTTAGAGGCAGGTACAATTCAACCTAGTCAAAGTTCTTTCTCTGCTCTTGTAGTATTGGTACACAAGAAGGATGGATCATGGCGAATGTGTCCGGATTATAGGGAGCTCAATAAGCTCACCATTAAAGATAAATTTCCCATTCCTGTGATTGATGAATTATTGGATGAATTACATGGAGCATTTTATTTTACCAAGTTGGATCTTCGTTCAGGATATCATCAAATTAGAATGAAGACTGAAGATATTCCAAAAACAGCATTTCGAACTCATGAGGGTCATTATGAATTTTTTGTCATGCCTTTTGGCCTTACCAATGCACATTCTACATTTCAAGGGTTGATGAATTCCATTTTCAAACCCTTCCTTAGAAAATTTGTGCTAGTATTTTTTGATGATATACTAATCTATAGCAGGTCTTGGAAGGATCATGTTGAACATGTTGACAGGGTGCTCAAACTATTGCAGGAGAAACAATTATATGCAAAAACATCCAAATGCTTCTTTTGAGTACAAGAGGTGGAATATTTGGGTCATATTATATCTCACGAGGGTGTTAAAGTAGACCCTAACAAAATTAAAGCCATTAAGGAATGGAAAGTCCCCACAACCATAAAGCAGTTGCGAGGATTTCTCGGGTTAACGGGGTATTATCGCAAGTTTGTTAAGAATTATGGGAGAATAGCAGCACCTCTAACAACATTATTGAAGAAAGATGCATTTTCATGGACTCTTGAAGCAACTAAGGCCTTTGAACATCTTAAAGAGGCAATGTGCCTAGCACCGGTCTTAGCTACGCCGGACTTCACAAAAACCTTTATTGTGGAATGTGATGCCTCAGGAAATGGAATTGGTGCAGTTTTAATGCAGGAAGGAAGACCCATTGCTTTTGAAAGTCGTCCAATCCAAGGAAAGTATTTACAGAAACCTATTTATGAGAAGGAAATGTTAGCAATACTGCATGCACTAAAGAAATGGAGAACTTACCTAATGGGAAGACACTTCAAGGTAAAAACTGATCATGATAGTCTGAAACACTTTTTGGAACAAAGACTATCTTCAGAAGAGCAGCAAAAATGGGTCACAAACATGTTGGGTTATGACTTTGAAATAATCTACAAAAAAGGAAAGCTTAATGTTGTTGCAGATGCACTCTCAAGAAAGAATGAAGAGGTGGAAGCATTGCTTTGTGCCATTTCTATTATCCAACCAGATTGGATAACCGAAGCAAGAGATGAATGGAAGAAGGACAGAGATGTATGGACACTCATTCAAAAGTTGCAGCAAGATCCTAGTACATCTGATACATTTAGTTGGAAAAATGATTCCTTATGGTACAAAGATCGCTTATATCTTTGTAAGAATTCCCAACTAAAACAAAAGATTCTTCTAGAATTGCACACTTCTCCTTTAGGAGGACACTCAAGATTTTTAAAAACTTACCACAAGGTGAAGAATTTTTTTTTTGGGATGGCCTTAAATCTGATATTCAAAATTTTTTGGGGGAATGTTTGGTTTGCCAGCAGAATGAAGTTGAGACAATTAAGACCCCAGGACTTCTACAACCTTTATCCATTCCAAGTCAATTTTGGGAGGAGATTTCAATGGATTTGATCACAGGTTTACCTAATTCCAAAGGAAAGAGTGTCATCATGGTGGTAGTTGATAGACTTACCAAGTATGCACACTTTTGTGCATTATCTCATCCATTTAAAGCAAGTATATTTGCTACTACATTTTTGGACAGAATTCAAAAGCTACATGGAAGCCCAAGGGTTATTGTGAGCGATAGAGATCCCATTTTTACTGGAAATTTTTGGACGGAGTTATTTTCTTGTTTGGGTACTCAATCAGCTCATAGCTCAGCTTATCATCCTCAATCTGATGGTCAAACTGAGATAGTAAATAAATGTTTGGAAGGATATCTTCGTTGTTTTGTATCTGATAAACAAACACAATGGGTCAAGTGGTTAGCTCTCACTGAATGGTGGTATAACACTTCCTTCCATACTGCAACAAAAATGACCCCATTTATGGCACTTTATGGATATCATCCACCATCCATCACATCATCTTTAAGGGAAAATTAGAAGGTTCAAGCAGTGGAAGATCACATCGAACATCAGCAAGAAGTTCTCCAACTCTTAAAGGATAACCTAAATTTGGCACAAAATCGAATGAAACAACAGGCAGATCAACATCGCAGCGAGAGAAGTCTTGATGTAGGAGATTGGGTATTTTTACGGCTACAACCATACAAACAAATGTCCCTCAAGCAAGCTAAGAAGGATAATAGATTATCGCCAAAGTACTATGGTCCTTACAAGTTGTTGCAAAAGATTGGTACTATGGCATACAAATTGGAGCTTCCTGCTTCTTCACGAGTGCATCCAGTTTTCCATGTTTCATGCTTAAAGAAGGTTATAGGTGAAAATCTTCCAGTTCAAACAATATTGCCAGAACTTGATGAGGAAGGAAAAATCCTATTGGAACCTGAAGCGGTCACAGAAACAAGAACTCGATAGCTACGGAATCGATCAATTTCAGAGTATCTCATCAAGTGGAAGAACTTACCCACTGAAGATTCTACATGGGAGGATGAGAAGTTTATACAGAAGCACCCAGAGCTACTCAAGCGTTGAGGACAACACTTTTTTGAAAGAGAGGGGCATGTTAGGTCCCTATATTACTAGTATAGTCCCTTATTGTTGTTAGTGTAACCCCCTTATTGTTATTATTGTACCCTTGTAACCCCCATTTTGTTATTATTGTGCCCTTAAATTATTATTGTTAGGTCGGCTAGGATTACATTGTGGCCCACTAGGATTACATTATAGCCACATGGACTCCTATATATAGAAAGGAGGTTTTGTAAATTGTATCATCCAAGAATTGTTCATTTATGTAATGTATTGGAGGTTGCCCCCTCGAAGTGGCTTATTTCTAAGGCATTGATATCTCTTTTCTTCTATTTTTGGAGTTGGTTACACAACAGCACTAGGATTACATTATAGCCACATGGACTCCTATATATAGAAAGGAGGTTTTGTAAATTGTATCATCCAAGAATTGTTCATTTATGTAATGTATTGGAGGTTGCCCCCTCGAAGTGGCTTATTTCTAAGGCATTGATATCTCTTTTCTTCTATTTTTGGAGTTGGTTACACAACAGGTGTGCATTTGGTATGGTCATGCATGGATGATTGAAATCCAACTAGAATGGAATTTATATGTTTATATTCCTAGACATTATATGTTTATATGTTGTCATGATTATATTTATACATGTATTACGCTAATTGATTGATCTTGTAAGAAGTATCCTCCCCAAATTACACTAAGGTATGTTGGTTTATTGTTATTTGGTTTAGCTGACATATTATACTTGGAAGGAGAAAGATCAACATAGATAGAAATATGGTTGACTATAATGACTCCCCTCATGAGTTATATGAGCAGCATGGTGGGCACTCTTCTGATTTGATAGACACATTGAAAAAACTAAAGGAATAAATAAGGAGTGGTAAGGCAGACATTGAAAATCTCATATAGGCACAAGAGAAACATGCAGAGGTGAATTTAATACTTCTTCAGAGGTTGTCATATTTGTGGAAACAAGGGCCATTACAGATCAGTTATAGACATGAGGACATAAATAATGTGGAATATGGCAATAGGTCTCCTAGTAGACACAGGTCAGATAGATCATATACAGTGAGAGATGGCAGGTTGTTGGACACTCTTGATAGGCGAGGTGATGAGTACATATATCATTCCAATTCTAGTTTGGATAGACATCATGATAATCATTTGTATCATCCTTATAGGAGGAATGACAGGGGGTACTTGCCAAATGAATTTAAGAAATCCAAACCACCTAATTTTGATGGAGACTTGAAGAAACTAGAAGATGCAGAGGCTTGGATACTTGGAATGAATAAATTCTTTGAGTTTCATGAGTACTCAGATAACATGAAGACTAGAATTTCTATCTTCAATTTGAAAGGTAAAGTATACATATGGTGGGAAGATGTGAAGTAGGTCAAAGATATCAGAACAAAGGACTTGATTTGGCATGAGTTCAAGATTTTTTGAGGAAGAAGTACTTGTGAGAGAGGTATTACGACAACAAGGCTAAAGAGTTATATGAGCTAAGAATGGGATCTACGACATATGAAGAGTACATGACCAAGTTCTTGGAGATATTGAGGTATGTACCATATCTTACCAATGAGAAGGCTAAATTTCAACGATCTGTTAGTGGTTTTTCATTAGCATTCAAAGATCAGATTGAGTATGATGAGCCTCGATCACTTGAGGAAGTCATTGGGAAGTTGAAGCATTGCTATAAATAGTCAAAGCATAAGAATGAGTCTCAGTAAGGATGGAAAGGGAAAGATTAAGTTAAAGGTAAATGGCAGCCTAAGAGAGCAAGGCCTTAGAAAGAAGATGGAAAAGAAAATGCAGCACCACAAAATAAGTTTAATGCAGGTGGACAGGGACATAGGCCACAACAATAGCATAGATCACAACAGCAACATGGAGGGAATGGTATGGGACATTTTGAATGTTGGACATGCGGTGAGGAGCATCTTAAGAGAGATTGTCTACATAATGAAGGAGGAAGGCCTAAGATATGCAATGCACAGGAGGCACAAAATATTGGGGATTTGGGCAGAGCATTCCTCGTATTTATACAACAATATAAAATAAACAAGCAGATCACCAAAATTCTATCATTGACATGGACGGTAAGATTTTTGATCAAGTTATTTCTATTTTGATTGACCCTAGATCTAATTATAGCTATGTTAGTCCTGACTTGGTGAATAAGTGTGCTTTGAGTAAGGAAATGCATGCAGAATCTTGGTTAGTGTAGTTGGCCACAGGTAGGAAGAAAAGAGTTCACCATTGGGTAAGAGCTTATGCATTTGAGTTAAAAAATATACCTACAATATCACACTTGAACATGTTGACACTGGGTTCCTACAATATGCTATTGGGTATGGATTGGTTATATCTTCATAGGACCAAAGTTGCTATGAAAAAGCTATTGAATGCTTAGATGACAATGGGGAACCAAGAGTCCTACAAGAAAAGAAGAAATCCACATTAGTTAGGATGGTGACAGCCATGCAAGCCAAGAACAGTCGTAGGAAAGGGTGTGTACTATTTTCAGTTCATATCTCTAATGAAAAAGGTAAAGAAGTTGAGGATGCAGATGTGTTGAACAGGTACCCAGTTTTGCAGCAGTTTCGGGATGTATTTCTAAGAGAGATTTCATAGTTGCCACGTCACAGGGAGGTAGAATTTTCTATTGAGTTGGTGCCAGGGGAAGCTCCAACATCAAAAGAACCTTACAAGATGAGTACACCAGAGTTGGTAGAGTTAAAATTGCAGTTGAAGGAAATGTTGGAAAAGGGGTACATTAGACCAAGTGTATCACCATGGACTGCACCAGTATTGTTCGTGAAGAAAAAGGATGGAACTTAAGGACTATGCATTGACTACATGTAGCTGAATAAAGTGACCAACAATAATAGGTACCCATTACCGAGGATTGATGATTTGTTTGATTAACTCAAGGGAGCAACAGTGTTCTCTAAGATTGACTTGAGACTGGGATATCATCAGGAAAACATCAAAGAGCACGACATATACAAGACCGCGTTTAGGACCAGGTACGAGATTTATGAGTTTGTTGTAGTTCCATTTAGTTTGACTAATTTCCTAGCTACATTTATGTGTTTGATGAACAGTGTGTTGTGTCCTTATTTGGACAAGTTTGTGATTATGTTTATTGATGACATATTGGTATATTCTAAAAATGAGGAAGAGCATGTCAAGCATTTGGTAGCAGTGTTGAGGTTGTTGAGAGAGCATCAGTTGTATGCTAAGCTCAACAAATGTAACTTATTCCAGGCTGAGGTTCACTACTTTGGACATGTTGTTTCCAAGGAGGAGAATACATTAAATACAACGAAGATGAGGGCCATCATGGAGTGGGTAGCTCCTATGAACGTAGATGAGGTGAGATCACTCATGGGATTAGCTGGTTATTGTAGGAGGGTCAACAAGAAATTCTCATAGATTTCTGATCTGATTACATCATTGAAGAGGAAAACTAAGAAGTTTGATTGGACTGAAGAATCTGAGGCTAGTTTTGAGCAACTTAAGCAGTTGTTGACACATGCTCCAATGTTAAACATTGCAGATCCAGAAAAGGATTTTGTAGTGTTTATGGATGCTTGCAAGAGAAGACTTTGTGGGATCCTTATGCATGATGGACAGGTGGTATGCTATGAGTCACATAAGCTAAATGAACATGGGAAGAACTATCTGACACATGATCTTGAGCTAGTAGCAATCATTCATGCACTGAAGATGTGGAGGCACTATCTTCTTGGTAGGCAGTTTGTATTGATGAGTGAAAAAATTGGGTTGAGGTACTTATTTGACCAACCAAATTTGAATGCGAGGAAGGATAGATGGTTGGGCATGATCAATCAGTTTGAATTCAAGATCAGGTACATCAAGGGAAAGGAGAACGGGGTCATAGATTCTCTTAGCAGGTGAGTACAGGTAAACCAATTAGCAGTGACAAGCTCCTATGGGATAGACTTATAGGTTAGGATCTTATAGGCAATTCAGCAGGATCACAGGTATATGGAGATTATGCACAGGTTACAGTAGAGTACAAGTACAGGTACAGGTGATGATACAGTTACATGTATCGGTGTTGGCACAGGCATAGGTACATGTAGTATAGGTACATGTACACATGTATAGGACTTGGATTACCTTCTCATAGCATATCGATTGGTTAGATTTACAGAAATGATATATGTACATCATAGCAGTGAGCTCAAGAAGGTGATATTGAGAGAGTTTCATGTGAAATCATATTCGGGTCACCCAGGCTACCATAATACTTTGAATGCAATGAAGAGATTATATTATTGACCGAATCTAAAGAAGGGTGTGGCAAATTTTGCAGCTAGATGCTTGGATCATCACATGGTTAAGGCTGAGTGTAAACATCCAGGTGGACTGCTACAACCGATTGTGATACCAGAGTGGAAGAGGGAGGTCATTTCCATGGACTTAATCACAAGTTTTCCTAGAACAAATAGACAACATGATTCCATCATGGTTGTTGTGGACATGTTAACAAAGGTTTCACATTTCATACCGATGAATATGACATACTCAGCTAACGATGTAGCACATGTGTTTATCCGAGACATAGTTGTTGATTTTTGTAGCATCTGGAAGTGTTCCAAGTCTCAAATTTTGCAGGGAGGCTTAGACGTCAACATTCCAAAGAACCCAGAAACAGTTTGTGGAAATTCCACTCGATTCAAGACCTATTAAAATAATTAATTATTTTAATGAAGACCCTAAGTCTAAACTTAGGGAAATTAAATAATTAAAGGGTATTAATAAGTCAGAGTGCGAATCTTCTAGAAAACATGGATCAAGTCATTTTTTAATCTTGGCCATTGATTATTCTTTTAATCTAGGCCCTTGGTTCTCCAACAGGAAGATTATGAAAGAAGATTTGAGGGTCACTTAGAAAATAAACCGAGCATACACTGAGTACCCGAAGGAGATTCATTCTGATGTAGAATTTGATCTCAGTGGGAGAGTTGCAAGGTGAGAAGTTGCAGAAGTAGAAGGAGGAGGTCAGGGGTGATCGAGATTAGGGTCGGAGGGCAGTTGTGGTCACTGGAGGCAGCTTGAGGCTATAGCGCAGAGACCCCACACAGTCTCCACGCAGATTCACGCAATCCAGTGCTAGGACTGCGCAAAGAATCACGCAAAGTGATGCATGGGTAGTCAGGGGTTGTTCTGGATGTCAAAAAACTGTTCGAGTAATCCAGAAATTCAGTCTCAGGTGGTTCAGAATTTATCTGCCATATATTTTCCCTATAAAGATATCATTTGCTGAAGAATTAATAAAACCCTCATCTGCTGCACCGGTTTTCCCACATTTGATTTTCCTTGGGACAATTGTCCAAAAATAACTATGTACATATGATTAATTCTTGTGCTTATGTTCTCTACTGTTTATTTCTCTACATATATAATGGTCAATGTTGCAGTAGTATTTATTTCAATATTTTCCGGAAGATTTCTGAATAATAACTTATTGAAATAATAAGTAGGAGAAATGAATCTATCACTCCAATTGTTTGTAAATTTTAACATGGTATTAGAGCCAGAGACGAATAAAAGAGAGGGGTTATTTATCAGTGAATGGAGATCCACTTTTGCAGCAATAACGCAGAAGGGTTCACACAGTTCTCCATGAGGGGGAAAAAATCATGATAGAATAGATGGATCATAATGTATCTATATTGGCATCGAGACTATAGGAATATTTTTCTTGTGTATCGAGCACTGCGTCTTCAAATTTCTGGTATATTGGCAATAGAGCCTCTCCTCACATGACAGGAGTATGGGACTGTTTTTCTCACTGCCAAGAATATGATATTTTCCAAGCTGCCATTGGGCATATAGTCGTAAATAATGAATAATTGCTTGTTCCTTCGGCACCAACCCCGGAGATGAACCAGGTTCTGGTGTTGTAGGCTTCCCATGCTCGAGATCTCTCCGAAAAACCCTTTCATTCCCTTTGTGAACTCCTTCATTATGCATTGCACTGCTACTTCTTCACCGCTGGTGGGGAGAATGCCCTTGTAAACCTTTCCAAAACCCCCTTGCCCCAAAACGTATCCACCAAAATTTGTTGGTGGCGATGTTGAGCTCCTCATAAGTGAATCTATGGGGTCAGTACTTCTACTCCCATTATTCACTCATTTCCCTGCTTCTCGCTCTTTCCAGAAACAGGGTCGCACCAATAGAGAGCAAGACGAGAACCACAGTGGCCATGGTGACACTGGCTATGAGTCCAGGGTCCGAAAATTTGGAATACATGTTTGCAAATGAAGGGAGACATGAAAAATCGAGGGGTGGCGTCGTGCCATCGGTTGTGAAGCTCCACACTAACATGTAATGGTCTTCCAAAAAAACACCTATGGCCACTGAAAATCCAGCAAACATCTTCTCTTGCAGAACATTGTGTAGATCTATTTTGAGAGATATCAACAGTTTGTTCGGTCTCGGCAAGCCCGCTAATGTGATGGTAACGTTGAGGCGGATTTGAGGATGATTGTAATCGATCAAGGCCTGTATGTTTTGTCCAATATTAAGGCTCAATCTGTGAAAACTGTCTGCCCCATCCCAATAATCGGTTGGCTCGGCCTACACTGAATTGAGGTCATTGATGTCTGTGCCCACGTGGTTACTGTCTGGGTCATTGAATTCCACATTCTTGGTCATGTCGAACTTCACTACAAACAAGTGGTTGGATGCCTGCCCGTTACTGGTGAGGTTAAGCAAGCCCAAATAGTGGGCTGATAGAGCACCGAAGGGAGATCTGTGGGGCATCATTACAAAGACTATTTCGTGTATGCCTATGTCAGAGGTAGGAGGCACCATTGAATAATGAATTTAGTGTTGGAGGCAAAAACTGTGTCGTTGTTTTTCATCAACACGGGAATTGAATAAAGCACATGGCCTGAAATGAAATGCGAGTAATTTGTGAGGGGAAGCACGGGTTTGAATCCCATGACTGAAACACCCCCTCCCAAGAACAAATTTCTTTGAATCCATCCAAGACAAAATTGGTGTTTCGATGATTCTCCTTCACGATCTGTGCTGGAAAAAGTGGTATTATGAGGTAGTTGAAGGCTATCAGGAGGAATCTGCGACATTGAAGCATCACTGTTCCTTTCTTTGGCATGACCTAAATTTCTCTACAGATCAAATGAATGGATGTTTCAAATACATGGATGTTGGATCTTAATATATGGATTTTCTTATCGTACTGTCGTCGAAGTCTACTCTCACAGAGTAATGTTCACTACCCTCTGTCCTTTCATGTACAATCAGACAAATAATAACTACCTAGTTATACCCTAATATACAAAATATGAAATTAGACCAGACCGTAACTACCCAGTTATACCCTAATATACAAAATTTGAAATTAGACCAAACTGTAAAATTGTAGTTATTCTTGAATCATATATGGTTAATATAGCATTATCATAATTTTTTTTTGGGCTAGAGTATGTTTTAAAATTTTTTTTGTTTAGTTAAGAGTTTGTATCAAGGACCCAGGTACGTAGAAAGAATAAAATGAAAGTCTGCTTCCTTGTCAAGTAATTCTATGCACCCGTAGATAACAACCAAAAATAATTGTTTTTATGTTGGTCTAACAACTAGATAATAAATATGTTATGATAAATTTTTCACTATGTAAAAAAAAATGTATTTTTATTTTTATAAATAAATCTTCCCAACCTATATAACAAAAAAAAATATGTTAAGATAAATTTTCCACTATGTAACAAAAAGTATATTTTTATTTCTATAAATAGATTTTTCTCAACTTTATATATATATGACATATTGCAAACACTTAAATTCATTGTTTGAGACATGTTTTTGAATTGATAATTTGTTTTCTTAAATTCATTTTTTTTACTCATTAAACGAAAACTAAAATATTAGAATAATCAAAATATGTTTTTTTTTTTTTTTTTAATTTGATAACAAAACGAATTGCAATTTCCACTTTCCTTTTTCTTTTTATTTTTATTTTTAAAAAATTTATAAATATACAAATATCACACTGTTATTTGGTCACATTAAAAATTAATTCTTTGAATATTGTTTTACTTTTTTATGGATATATTAGTATAAAGGGAATGGTAAATTAGTGCAACAATACAAATGATTTATATTAGAAGTTTTCAATTGGGAAAAACTAGGAAAAGTAAATATATTATTATCTTATGATTTAAAAATTATGATGTCTTTATTTTAAGGCAACATAGTCAGCCCACAACCCAGTTAACTTTTTCACATTAAAATAGAAAATATCCAAAAATTTTAAGAGCTTCATGACATGTAATCCATCGGCTCTTGCATCACAAAATACCAAAACCACTACTATCCCCTCTTAAACATGACATGGGAATTATGTATGCTCTCATCCCCTATCATCTAGGGCATCTAGACTTTCCTAGCAGTGGTACACATGTCTTATAGCTATATGTGCATATACATGTAATTTACAATGTTTATCTCCAATGTAATATATATATATATATATATATATATATATATATATATCCACTACCATTAGTTATCTTTGACAGTTATTCACTCCAAGTGCTACTCTCATGCTATATATAATATGATTCTGATTTATTTAATATATATATATATATATATATATAGATAATATTGGATTATGATAGTGTTCATATCAAATTTACATACCTAATTTATAACTGAATAAATTGTTAATTATTGAGATGAATTTATTTTTCAAAAAATTTAAATCTCATTTTACTTTTACATAAAATATTTAATTTTATTTTAGAGATTTTATAAATGTTTTTTTCCTTCTTTTAATTATTTATTAATAATGAACAATTTTTACTCATATATATTAAAATTAATTATTCAGTATATATTCCCTAAGTTCTAGCTTCTTATTAGCTAAAGGAGCTCTAAATTCCATTTCATCTTTAGTTACTATGGCACCTAGAGGCTGATATAAAGTTTAGTAAGGCATCACATCAAGTTGTTTGGTATGAGGAGATGGGAACACTTGTAATACAACTTTTGATGGATTCACTTTTTAGGAATTTTTCCACTTTTTCATAGGTATTTTTGTTGGCCAACCACTCAATTTCAGGTCTGGATTCATAATCCTAGGGTTTAGCCTTTTTTTTTTTTCTCAACACCCAACAAGGGTTTAGCTTTTTCATCTTTTTCTCAACACCCAACAAAAAGTATGAGTCATACTTTTAGAGTTAGTCCAATCAGAAGTGATATGCTTTAAAGTCTTAATAGCCTTTTTTATGCCTCTTTTGTCATTTATAACATATTCAAACCATGACCATAGAAAATGACAACATACCCTTCTTCTTAAATCATAAAAAGATATCATCCCCAACATGTATTTCCATAGTTCTTGAAAAAGTACTAACTGCCTTATAACTCTCTTTATAAATCACATTAAACCATAAATTAATTTTGAATTTTAATATTATTATTATTATTATTAAAATATTATATTTTATTAAATAACAAGTGTATTTTTTTAATTTTAATTTATATATATATATATATATATATATATATATATATATATATATATATATATATATATATAATATTTGAAATTATTAATTTAATTTTTATTAATATAATTTCGTAATTTTGGTATTCATCAATATTATTATTATTATGTTGTTAAAACAAAATCTAATAATTAAAATTAGTTAATTAATGGTTCATATTTTCTTGACTCATGTTTTTGAATATTAAATTGATACTTTGTTTTTAGGATGAGCCTTTAGCTAACCAAAAGCAATCTTAAATTTAAAAAATATTTTAAATTAATTAATTAGTAAATAGTTTACAAGGGAACATATTTCCTTGGCATGTATTTGAATATTGAATTAATAATATTTTCTTGAAAAGTGTTTTTGACTATTGAATTAATAATTTGTTTAAGATGAGTTTTTTTTGTTAATTAAAAATAATATTGAATATATTAGTAAAGATAATTTAAATTTAAATAAAATATGAGAAAGAATTATTACTTATTTTTTATAACAAAAATTTTAATGGTGTTATAAGAAAATATTTAATTTTAATAAATATATAAATTTTGTAATTTCAAATAACATATAATTTTAATAAAGTATATAAAATCAAATACAAATTTCATTTTTTTCTAAAAAAAATAATTTAAAAAAAAATCTCATCAAATATATTTTACTCTTAGCTTTTCATTAATTCATGTTTATGATATTAATTTATATTTTTTGATATTAATATATAGCTTTTCATTGCTCCATGCCTACAAGTCTCTGATGGGGGTGACATTATGGTTTCAAAGGCACATCAGTTAGTATGATTAGCATGATTAGCATGTGTGAAATGTGAGTGGTCAAAAGGAAGATGTGCATGGGACGAGAGCTAACGTCTCCACTTATCTGGACCTTATCTTCCCATGATATTCACACTGCCTTTACGCTCAAACGCATCCAACAATATCAAATCAGTTTAAATGCGGGCAAGTGGGGGGAGAGTGAACTCAGTCCCACATTCCCCTTCTTTGTAGTTATCGGCCAGCGGCAACCAATCATGGATTCATCTCAAGGAAGAGTGCACATGAATTGGTTTTTAATGTGGGTGTTAACATGCGTGCCATGACACACACTTGTCCTTCTTTGGTTTTTTCTTGATCAGGCCTTCTTTCCTTCCCGTCTGATCTTCAATTGTTGGTTTTCCTTTATACACATAGGGACCTCATCCTAGAGTGGAAGATTTCCAATATTTTTAGTAGGATTGAAAATAATTTCCTACTCTCCCTCAACTCTTGGTTACCAACGTTGGAGCTCAACGATTTCTGTGAAGGTATATATATGTATTTCCAACCTTTCCCATTCACTGCTTGTTATCAATTCACTGGCTATTGTGTATCATTTTTCCTTGGCAGTCTATCTGGTTATTAAAGGTGCCCATGTTCTTTGTTCTATTTCTCCATAACACAGTGACAAGTCCCTCCTTCGATCTGGTCATTGTTTTACCCCCTGTGTCCTCCCAAATCAGTGAGTTTGTGATTATATCATTTAGTTGTCCAGTATCGGCACGTGGTGTCTGGTATTCAGGAAAATTTTCAATATGGTTTTGATAGTATCACAGGTTGGGCCTTCACAAATCCATGTTTTATAGTTCCAAGTTCCAACCCGTCATTCTCTTCTCCAAATCTAGTTTGAAAGGGAAGTCTACCCAGAAAGTCATTTTGGGTCGCTCACCCTATCTATAGTCGATGATGCCTTTATAACGCTCACTATCCACACTTTCATGATATTGCTTCCCCAGCATTGTTTTATTATGGTTCGTCTTCTGTTCATCCCAACTACACCTAGTTATACCAATTGTCCCTATGTTTTCATGGCTCCTCAGTAGCATATACCCAGTCTTCAGGGTGGTGTCACAAGAGAATCCTCTTCTCGTCATTGAGGTCTCTTTGGTTGGCAATCAGTGGCTTATCACTTCAAATTTTTCCCCCTTGAAGTGAGGAATGATATTATTCACTTGGAAGCTAAGTAATTTGGGGATCAAACATATTTTTCTAACTTTGAAATCAGTGGTAGCACCTTTAGGTGGAATTTGGATCTTCGTAAAAGGAGATTTCATTTTCTTCACTCAGTGGCTCAACACCATAAACTGGAAAATGTGCTTCACATGGTCATTTGTGATAAGAAAGTAGACAATTTTTAGTTGTTTACAGGACAAGAGGAGATCAAGTGGAACCTCTAGGACATTAGATACAATCTAGATGATATCGTGGTCAAATTAACATGGGTGGAGCGCTACGTGGTCTCTGATTCTGACTCCGGATCAGACTCGCGGCCTCAAACACCTGTTGTTATCAATGCACTAGAAGAGGATGCACCTCAAGGAAACTCCAATTTCCTCTCTCCAGTTATTATATTAAACTAATAATCTTTCACAACACTCAACTCCTCATTTTTTAATAGGATATGTCTAGCTTTCCTATGCTTCTATTGTTGTTAAGATGTCTTAGTATGCTATATTTGAACACTGGTTTTGTTTGACTACCCTGAACACACCTATGCATGTAATTACTTATGAGCGATATCTTGTTTAGCTAGCTTGATCTTTAATAAGTTTTATATGTTTTTTCTTACCAATATGAAAATAAGGAAATATGTTTAAAATATGGTATTGCGTAGATTTTTTTTATAAACCAAAACTATCAATGCAATATTAATTTTTTAGTAATATAAATATATTTATGAAGCTTATAAAAAAATGGTCCACACTTATAATATTGTGGAGGGAGTGGCTAGAAGAAAATAAAATAAACGATATTTTTGTGTGTTGCCCAAGTGCAATGCTTTCTCACTTGAAATGGACAATGTTGTTAATTTTGGAGTCGATACATATATATTAAATACTTAATAGGGTATGTGATTAGATATTTTAAGTTTTTTTTTTCTTAAGAATATTTTAGATTAAGTTCATTTTTTTGGATGTTGTTGTGTTTGAAGTTGGTGGATTTTATGTGTTTTTGCATTTAAAATTATTTTCAATGGCGGATTGAGCAGGGAGGTTTAATGGATAATTGGAATAAATAAAAGATATTTTAAAATTTTAGTGAAATATATTATATATGGGAATAAAATTTTAGTGATAGTATTATAACACTCTCCTTCAATTATTTGGTTTGGAATTAAGTCCATCTGAAATGGGCAATATTGTTAACAGTGAAGTAAATAGAGGTATATGAAACACTTAATAAGGTAGGCAGTGGATACTTTAAGGTCATTTTTTTATTGATTATTTTACATTTGGGTTGAGTTTATTTTGTTGATATGGATATATTTAGTATTTTTTGATATTGTTATATTTAGAATTGGTGACTTTGAGAGGATTTTATATTTGGTGGTTTTATCAATATTGGAACAAATGGATGGATAATTGAAATAGTAAAATAAATAATGGATGTATACATTGGAATATAATTTTAGTGAGAAATTTATAATATTCTAGCAAATCTTAGGAAAACATTTGGGTAAGTCAACATATTAAAAGGAAATGATGGGTAAGGTTGAATCATGCCATCCTAAGAAGAGGAGTGAAGTTGTACCTCCTAAGCCATTCATGAAGGAAAGTGTGATGTGATAAACAAAACATCTCCTTGCAATGTTGGCTATCATGAGCATCATATCCTATGTCTGAAGCACATTCATCCAACACAACAAGGCTCTTTAATTAAGTTAATTAATTACCCATACCAAATTTAATTAAATTTCATATATAATTACTTTTATGATTTTTTTTTTTTTTTTTTTTTTTTTACTTTTTACATGTTTTTTTCTTATTTAGAGGTATTTTTCTTTTTCTTATTTAGAGGTATTTAAATTACATTAAGTTAATACTTAAATAAGTTTTCTCTAGTATTTCCCCACCCTCATCTTCCCCCCCCTCATATTAGGAAATATTAGAGAAAACTTATAGATGAGGGTGAGGGGAAATATTGCAAAAAACTTAATGCATGAGAATTTCTCAACAAGACTTAGAAGGTATCACCACATTTACTAACATGAGTGTCTTCCCTTAATTTCATTTAATTTATGGAGACAGATAATTAATTTTATAAATGTAATAGGGATTTATTTGAAAATGAGGGGCTATTTCCTCTTCGACATGTAATCATCTAATTCATATACGTTGTTGAAGGAGTTAGATATTTTAGGTTAAGATTTGATAGTTTCTATCAATGTGTGATTTGACACAACTTTAGTGGATTTCAAAAAACTATCAATTTATATATATACAAATTATGTAAAGAGTGGAAAAGATAATAGAGTTATGAGGAAATAGGAGAGGTTTTACCATGGGGGCTTCACTGTGGGAGCAATACCATACCACATGTATTCATATTGGGGGTTATATATTTAGGAAAATATGACATAATATATTGAGCATATAATAGGGGGTAAAGGGTTTTTTTATTGGCAGGTATAAAAAATGGACCTTAAAGTTAATGAAAAATATAAATGGGTATAAAAATAATAATGAAAAAATAGATACCTACAATATCTAGTGAAAGTAGAGGTTTTTAAAATTGGGAAGGTGTATTGGGTTCGTATTGGTAGGGGGTTAAAGAGGTATTTTCCAATATGTAGTAAAATTAAGGGTATTGTTTAGTATGCCATGAACGCACATGATATGGCATAGGTTCATTGAGTGAATCCCCCGTGGGTTTTAGTGTAGGAGCGTGTTCGAGAGACCCAAAGGAGGGGTATTGGAGTACAATGTGAGGAAATATGAGAGGTGTTAGTGTAGGAGGGGATTCAAGAGACCCAAAGGGGGGATAGCAGAGTATAGTGTTTTATTTGTGAATTATCCACCCTCTATAATTATTGATGAACCATTCAAACTCTTTCTTTCTATAGTGAATAGAGTGGTGTTATTTTGTGTTTATTGTTTCTTAAACAAATCTTGTTGTGACAAGTGATCAATTTTGGTTGTATTTCTCTTGTAAATAAAGAAATACACACTGGTGGATTGAATCAATTTTGGTTCCATGGCAAGGATCCAATTTTGGGTTCATACACAGAGTCTTTGAAAGGATTTATTTTTTGTATCAAAGGGAAACTGTGAAACATATACAAGGAGTGACACTTATATAGTTGAAAAAGAATTGAAATAGAGAATTTATTGTCAACAAAAATCTATTCAGTCACGGTTCCACCCTAAGCTTCTTGACTTTGTAACCAAATCCTTTGTATCTAGAAGTCCAGCTATTTGTATTAAAAAAAGGTGCAACCACAAAGCCTTTATTTGGATTAAAGTTAAGCTCGACAAACCATAAGAATCCATATTGGAGAAAATATATGAATTGAATGCAATCATCAAATCCAAGCAAGGACATATGGATAAAAATTTATAATCCAAAGAGATAGGCAACATTGGATTAGATTTTATCTTTGGATTGAAAAGAATCTCATGTGGACCTACAAAGAGTTATAAATAGAAACCAAACTCTAGATTTTGGAATTCGCTCCAAAAGTTATCTGGCTTGAAAATTTAATCTGGCTTGAAAAGGTATCTGAATTGAGGAAAATATATAGGTTAATAATTTATTCAAACCAATTGTTTATTATGAGCAAAGAAAATATTTGGATTGTGTTAGAATGTGACCTTATCACTTTTGGTTAAGTGCATGGTCACAATGTAGGTCTTAAGTGTTAAAGAAAGTTAATCTTGGGAACTAATGAAATTTTTGGATTGTGTATATTTTGCAATGTTAATTGTGATTTAATTGGTATTTTTAGGAATCAATAATTGCAATAAATTAACTTGAATATGATCCATGGTCATGACTAGAGGGAGTTCAAGGGATCCTCCACAATGAGATATAACCCGGATGAAGAGAATTTGATCTAAGTCAAATTGGGGCACCATGAAATATGTGGATAGTGGATGCATTAGCATTATTGTGGTAATGTTTGTAGGCATATAAAATCATTGTAGAAACACAAGAAAATATAGTGGTAAAACTACTGACGAATTAACATAATAATTTAGAAGAATTATTCAAGCCGGGAGATCAACGCAAGAATGCTTGTAACTTTGGAGAAGTTATTACAATTTAAAATAAGACACCAACATATTGTGAGGAAGATATTGAAGGGAATATGCAAGGAATAGATACTACAAGTATTGAGGTAATAAGTTTTATTCTATTTCATAATGGTTTTGAGTATATGATTGATAGGAAATGAACAAGGGTTTATATGTGCAAGAATGGAGGTTTGTATAAGGAAACTGAGCATAGATGATATTGTGCAAAGTAATGGTAGGACACAAATAAAATTCTTGCAAATTGAAGACAATTCTATCTGACCGGAACTGGGGAAGAATTGTTAATGATGGTTTTAAGGCAAACTTGAGGAGGCTAGTAATAATAAGAATCTTGCAATAGTTTGAAGAAAATAACTTATAAGTTCTTGGGATTTTATATTTAATTAGAGTTGACAGGTAACATGGTATTTATATTTTGAAATTAATTTGGGTAGAGAAATTGTTGATTGCAGATAACAACAAAGAAAGAAGGAAAAGGTTGTAACAAATTCCAGTTGAGGTTGGGTAGAAGTTGTTAAGATAATTCGACAAGTTGATATTATGGGTATAATTTTCAATAGAAGTTATTAGAGTGTAGAAGCCTAAGAGGAGTGGAGGAAGCTCAAGAGGTTCTAGAGGAAGGAACCAAGGGTACCAAAAGACCAATTTCAAAGGAGAGAAGCTTGGTGAAGTATTTTTTAGCAAGGTGAAGAAGACATGTTATTGTAGTTGCTTCTTTTTTAGTTTACAGTTGAGCATGGAGAAACTCACAAAGAAAGAAAGAAGGATGACTAAGGACAATCAGGAAAAGTGTCTAGAGAAAAGCCACAAGAAGATGAAAAAAATGATAGAGTAATTGGTAGAATAAAGAAGTGGATGAATCAGGAGGATATTGATAAAGAAATTGTTGACTTAAAGGAAAGGTGGGGTGTAATGATGAAGTTATTATAATAAAGTGTGGATGAAGACTATAGATTTAGATTGAGAATGAAGAAGTGGGTTAAATGTCTTGTTAAGGAATTAGTTGCAAGAAATTTGAGGAAGAATTTGAGGCATGGGTTCAGTACTTGTTTGAAGGAAGAATAACTCAAAGTAGTTGAGTATGAAATGAGAATTCATTGTTGAGAACTACGACAAGGATCAGTCCTTGGAGAGGATAATAATGAAGATGTTGATGTGATAATTAAAGAGAGTCTCATGGATTGTTTGGAAACTTCATTTAAACATATGAATGTTATAAAAAAGACATAAAAATATGCTAAAGAGTCGTATGAGTTTAAAATTGATAATTTGTGTATGAATGAAGGTTTTACATGTATCAAAGATGATGAAAATTCACTAGAAACTTTCATAAGGAGAGAGGAATTTAAAATAATGCTTTTCATAGGCATTAAAGAAGAACAAAATATTAAATATGTGATAGGAATGGAAGAGGTGGATTCTCATAAAGTAAATAAAAGAGGAACCTAAACATAGTCAGAGGATACAGTCATTAAAGGAGAAGTAAACATTGTAATATTGGCTTGTCAAGATAACCAAAAGGAGGGGAAACAAGATGAAGAACATCATTCAAATGTGAAACTAATAGATTTTAATAATAATATGAAGACGTTGGAAAAGTTGTTGAGGAAACACGAGTTTAAATAATATTTTACAATCTATTCGGAGCAATATTCAAAAGTACTTAGAAAAGAATAAATGTTTAAAGCATATACGAGGACATATGCGTCTTTTCAAGCTAATTGTGTGTATATTGGTACAAAGATAGTTGAGACAAGGGAAGTGGAGACTTATTTGATCCTTGTACCTTAAAAATGATAAGAAACCAATAACTATAGTCCTATTCAAAGGGGTGACCTCCTTTTACAATGAATACAGTTTATATAAATATTTATGATCCTAAGTCTAGGTCCCCTTAGTGTATATATAGGACACAAAAGGTACAATTATATTAAAATGGGACCATGAGGGGTTCTAGCCCAAATAAAAATATAACAATAGATTCATGAAATCACTCAATATCTAGGGCTTAATAAAGGTTTTTTGGGTTAATATGGGTGTTTCTGTATGAACAACTCATCTTCCTATGTCGCTTCTTCCACTAATAGGTTCTTCCATTTAATGAAGTACTTAGTAATTGCTCAATTTCTCAGCTTCTTAGTCATTGTTTCCAAAATTATTTCTAGTTCTAGTATTATTTCCCTTATTCATTAATCTATGGTACAATAGTTTGGACCAAGATCTTGTCACCTATTACCTTGTTTAAGAAAGTAACATGAAATATTAGATGTACATGTGAAGATGGAGGAAACTCCAATTTGTAAGCCATACTTCCACTACTCTTCAACACCTTATAGGGGCCATAATGCCTCAGAGATAATTTATCATCCTTATTTTTTTCTTGAGCAACATCTATTTATATGGTTGTAGTCTCACAAATACGAAATCCCCCACTTCAAATTCCCTTTCACTATGATGATGATCTGCCTATTGTCTCATCTTGTTTTTTCCATAACCAAGTTGTCTTTCAATAGTTTGAGAACCTCTTGTCGGTTTTGTATGTGGTCCTCTACTTATTCATCCTTTATAGTCCCTTTCAAGGGTGATGTGACAAATGGAGGATGATATCTATAAAGTTCCATAAATGGTGCCATTTTTTAATAAGTAAGGAAGAATGTGTTGTACCACAATTGTACCAAGGGAAACCATTTGACCCATTATCATTTTTTTATATTAGTTTTTGACAAACTTGAAGACAAAGCTTTGATATATGACTTTGCAGGGATTTCCATGCAACCTTGGTTTATCTCTTTAGATCCCTTTTTGGCTTCAATAACAACTATTTCAGTTTGGGTAAGATTTCCCAATCTTCTTTTGCATTTGTGGAATTTTTAGAAAGTTTTCAGTTAAAATAGAAACAATTTTTTCATATTATAAAATTCACAAATAAAATTTTGGAATAATCTAGCTTATTCTATCTGAAATTTTAAGAAAACTTGGTAGCTCCTATCCCAACTTTTAAGAGAACTTGGTAGCTCCTATTCACGTAAGAATGTAAAGATTGTAGCTGAATCCCAATTTTTATTTTAATTATAATATCTATTTTTAAATAAAAAAATTTACAATAGCATAATTAAAAAAAAAAAAAAAAACACTTATTTAAATTAATTTATTTAATTATTAATTTTATGTGTTTATTTTAGTTTTTTTAATGTGCGTTTAAAAATTAAAATTAAAGCATGAAATAACTTAAAATAAGATCTTAATTCTAATTATCCCAAGGGTTTAATAACTTTAACGTGTATTGGGCACATCTCCTTGCCTCGCTTTTGCATTGCATTTCCCAATTTAAATTATATACTAATTAAGATAAGTCTTCAGAAAATTATTTGCTGTAAAATGGTTTCCTTGAAGCTTTATGGTTAAATGTTGGAAAAAGATACCTATAATATCTAACTCTTATTGTAAAAAAAAAATAGTTAAATGTTAGAACTAGTAGTAAACTATATTCAAATTATATTAATATTTTCCAATCAATATATAAACAAGAGTTGTTGCATGGCAGCTAGTCCCTGCCCTGAGTAGGGAGCGATGCTTGAGAATTTCCAATAAGCTTCTTATCTGTATATTATATTAGTAACAGATGTAGAAAATGGTCTCGTTGATGGGATACATACTTGTGATGAACTGCAACCCTTGAATTTATAAACGTAAACGTACAAACACTTCAAAAAGTTGATATTGATGCTCACAATGAACCAACGATTTTTCTACCAAGTTTATATTGCTGGTCACAATGGACGAACAATTTTGCTGCCAAAATCGATCGGCTAATTTATTCACCTCTAACGAATCAGTGTGGTCAATCTCACCAATATAGAGCAGTGAATGTTGGATCTTCCATTCAATTTGCCAAAAATAGACAAAGCCCAATTTAATTAACCACAAGGGGCTTGCCAGAAATAGACAAAGCCCAATTCAATTAACCACAAGGGGCTTGAATGCAGAATCAGTTGAAGGGGAATTTTCATAAACAACAGTTCAGGCGGCTTCCTCATTCCACCAGTATCAGTTGAACCAGGATAATCCCCAGCTTCATTAGAAGCAACAGAGCCAATTGAACCAGTTTAAGGAGCATAATGACCAGCCTCAATTCCATCATCAATTCCACTCAGCATAAGTGAAAACGGAATTATTTAAATAAGCAGTTGAAGGATCATTATTCCTAGCATTACCAGCAGAAAAAGGAAGACCAGCAAAGGTATATGCATCATGCAAAATGAGGAATAACATGGGCCCTTTGGTTCAGTATGGTTTTTGAAAATTGTACTCTATTTTAGATAAACACCATGAGCTGGGTTCAACGCTGAATGCGAGATGGGTGTCTTCTGAAGTTGAGAGATGATGGGTAAGGAGATCACACAGTGTATGGTCGGTGTGGATGTCCTAGAAGCTCAAAGTGTTTGCTTGGTTGGTGATTTATTCGAGCCTTCCCACCATGTCTTGGTTGCAAACAGTAGCCTTTCAAATGGGTTTTCCCTTCTTGTCTTCAGGTGGAAATGGGGAACCATTTGTTATGGAATTTCCCTTTTGCCAGGTCCTATTAGAACCATGTTCAATCATAGCATGCTTCTTTTCTTCAGGGGATATTGCATTGGCAGGAAGTTTTATTGGGGAATTCCAGACATGTGGTTTGAGATTCCCTTGGTGGTATTTAGCATTATGTAATAATTTCAGCTTTTTTTTTCTCTGTAGCTTCGCTGCAAGTATGTTTTTGAGAATGAGATCAGTTCCTTCGTTGCCTCCCATAATATGTGGAGAGAAGAGGTATTTACGCAGCTACTAGCTAAAGATCTTCTATTGATCAAGGATGCCAAGTTATTGGACATCCATGGATTTTTTGATTTTATTGTTGTTCTAGTTGGCTTACAGAAGAGGATGTAAATGTCATTGTAAAATCACTTCCACTTTTCCTTTTCTTCTCTGATGTAAATATATATTTATGAATATAAGGAGTATCTTTTACCAAAAAAAAAAGAATGACATGGCATGCCTTAACCAATATAGAAAAACTGATAAAATATGAAAACAGAAAAGAAAATTTGACTTCTAGCAAATAATCCCTCTTCAAAGATTTCAACAAGCACATTTTAATAGAATAAAACCTTTAAAAGAAGTTCAAACCTTTATTGTCCCAACTAATGGGGAGTACAAGAATAATAGCAAAATACGTTGCAACCAAGTAGACTCAAACAGAAACACAAAAACAAGTATTGAAAAAAAAGATGGTTCCAATCAGTTGTTTATTTTTCATCAACTATTACAGAGATACAAAATTGTTATTCTTCATTCTCATCTTGCAGAATGAGAACTTTCGACATAAATTTGAGGCAAATTCCACCAGGGCATGAGATATTAAAGAAAGCATCTGACGATCTTAAATAATTGAAACATAGAGTTGGAATTCTAAGCAACTAAACATCAGAGAGTATCAACATGTCATTCAGGTAGAATCAAAAGGTCTCAATAGAAAACAAAGGCAATTAGAGGATGCAATCTATAAAGGTAGAATCAAAAGGTATCAATAGAAAACAAAGGCAATTAGAGGATGAAAATATATATATAAAAACAAATAATGGGGAAGACTTGTCAAATTGAACAAGTCATGTGATCAATACAAAGTAAAATTTTCCAATGGAATAAAAAATCAAACAACTCATCCTAATAATGGTTGCCCCATAATGGTTCTTTGTGTCAAGGAAAAAGCCAGAAGATAATGGAAACTTGAGAAATCACAACCTGTGAAGCTATTTTGGCTTTAGGATATATAAGAGTGCCTTTGGTCTGGTTAAGTGGTCATGAGTTTGGATTGTCATTTTTTATTTTTCTGTATAGTTGGCTATATTTTAAACCTACATAGAACAACAACTCGAAATTAGTTAATGGTTGAAGATTCATAATAAAAATGGATGTCTTTAATCAGTTAGTGGTTGACGCTTTGTAATCAGTGATAAATATGGAAAACCTTTTGTTCACTAGAATTTTAGACTAAAAAGAGGAAGGGTTGCGCTTGGGTCTTCTGATAGTAGGAAATAAGAGTTTTTTTTCTCGTGGCTCCTATGGAAGTTCATTGTCGTTAATGCTAAAAGCACATATTAGATCTTTCTAGGAAATGTTCATCATGTTAGATCTCAGTCAATGTGTTAGTGAGAGCTTTGAAATAGCTACTAAGTTATTCACATATAAGCGCCCACAGGCTTGGGACTAATGGTGGGGAGTGAGGTTCCATTCCCATGGGCTCTTCTGTCAACTTGAGGTAGACCGTAGCCATGGGCACACCTAGAGGTATGGGTCAATCTGATGTGAATGTATGGTGCCACCCCTGCCACGTCTACATAACCATATTAAGGACCAAATCCCACCCACATGTTCTCATCAAAGCCTGCCATTTTTTTTCCATTAGGCTTGGTATAATGGTAAGAGGGACTGATTTTCATGCTACAAAAAAATGTTCTATTCCCTATAGGTGTTGGAATTTCTGAGAATTCCAGAACAAAAAATAGAGAGAATAATACTCTCCTTTCAACACAGAGAATTAAAAAAAATTGCTCACTGCCATACAGAGATTGCATAAAAGATTTCTCTTCCATTAACTATAAAAATCTATTACAAAATTTTCTCTTCCTCCTCTGAGGGATTACACAGTGACTGCTACAAGACACAGTGCTAAAAGTCTCTCTGTCTCTGTTTCGCAAAATGCACTCTATCTGTCTATCTATTTTCCTTTGGGAACATTCTCTCTATATTTTTCCAATACACTACTGTGTATATATATTTTACATTAGCCTCATGGGCTCTTTTCATATGTGGCACAACACATTTTAATAAACAAACAACTATAAAAAAAAAATTAAATCTACGTATAGGCCTATGGGGCCCATATAACAACAACACATATGTTTTAATATATTAAAACATATATATGTGAATGACCAAAGGTATAATACCTTTTCGTCGCACGATACAATAAAACATATAACAAAAGACAACTATATCAAAACATAAACAAAAACTTTTCCGTCGGATTTCAAAAAGAAAATAAACCGGATCTCATAAAAGTTCGCATCACAAATCTGTGTCACATCATCAGGCTCCAACTCCGCGCGATCGGCTTGTGATTGGCCGAGGACTGGGGCCCATAGATTTCAACCAAAATATGAGCCATATTTTATGAAAAAATCGCATTACACTTTGCCCTGATGACGTCGGGCCCAAATGTGATGCAAAATTCTTTAGGGCGCGGTTTATAAACCTTTTCAGGTTTCTAGATGTGGTGACGTAGGCACTAATGCTGCGCAATAACGCGCGATTGGTCCACGCTGCCTACCGAGCTGTCGGATGGTGGAGACCCCCTTAATGATGTGGCCACCTCGTTCAAATCAAAACAAAATTCCCGCGTTCAGAAAACTAAAGCTCTGTTTTCCAAACAAAGGACTGTGAGGGTTTTAAATGCGGAATTTTGACTGCTCAACTAAAATGGAAAGCGGCTTTGAACAGAAATTGCTGAAACAAAATTAGAAAGAAGTGCACCTCTACATGGCAGTTGAAGTTAACACTTCAACACTCCCCATTAAGTTCAACTGTTGGGTTATCAGTCATACCCATGCATTTTCTCAAATATTCAAAGTGTTTCTGCCCTGGTGGCTTTTTCAGTATATCTACAAAATTTTCCTGAGTCCTGCAATGTTTTAAAATATTTTCTCCATTGTTCACTAGCTCCCTGATGTAGTGAAACTTAGCATCTATGTGCTTTGTTCTTCTCTGAAACACAGAATTTTAGAAAATTCTATTGCAGAGCTATTGTCACAATAAATCACTGTACCTTTTACCTGTTCTTGACATAAACTCCTCAGCATTCTCCTCATCCACACTGCTTGACATGCTGCTGCTGTAGCTGCCACATACTCTACCTCTGCTGTAGACAATGCTACAATAGGCTGCTTTTTAGAAGCCCATGAAATAACTCCTAAACCCATATGAAAAACATAACCGGATGTACTTTTCCGGTCATCTACACTTCCAGCCCAATCGCTGTTGGTGTATCCAATTAACTCGAAATTTTCTGAAGTGGTATACAAAATACCATACTTTTTAGTTCCTTTCACATACCTCAAAATTATTTTTGTTTCCTGCCAATGTGCTTCTTTTGGCCTCTCCATGAATTTGGAAATCAAACTAACAGCATGCATTATATCAGGCCTAGTTGCAGTCAAATACATGAGGCTGCCAACTATGCTCTTGTACAAACTAGGATCAAAATTCTTGCTACTGTCCTCTTTGCCGAGTTTCAATCCCATTACTGTGGTTGTTATTGTTTCCTTGTAATCATGCATGTTAAATCTTTCTAAAACTTCATTAACATATTTTTCTTGTGGGATAAAAACCTATTTTAATTTTTCTCTACTTCTATTCCAAAGAAGTATTTCAGCAATCCCATGTCAGTCATTTCAAATTCATCTTTCATGACTCTTTTAAAATTTTCAATAAGGTAATCATCATTACCTGTGAATATCACATCATCAACATATAAAACCACAATCAAAATCTTACCATCTTTTTCTTTGATATATAATGTGGGTTCTCCTTCAAATTTTTCAAACCCATTTTCCAGTAGGTAGGAATCTATCCTACTGTACCATGATCTTGGTGCTTGCTTCAGCCCATAAAGAGCTTTCTTCAATCTGCAAACTTTGTGCTCTTGGCCCTTTTTCTCATAGCCTAGAGTTTGTTCAACATAAACCTCTTCCATTAACACTCCATTTAAAAATGTTGATTTTACATCCATTTGGTAAACCTTCCATTTATTTTTTGCTGCTATGGACAACACTGCTTTCACTGTTTCCATTCTTGCAACTGGTGCAAAGGTTTCCTCATAATCTCTTCCATGTTGCTGCTTATAACCTTTGACAACAAGTCTGGCCTTGTGCCTTTAAATTTTACCTTTAGCATTGCTTTTGGTCTTGTAGACCCATTTAACTCCAATGACCTCCTTATCTTTTGGGAGTTCAACCAAATCCCATGTTTTATTCTTCTCTATTGCTTCCTCAAAATGAATAGGATCATCAACATGACAATACAAAGAAAATAAAGAATTTATACCTTCATTTTCTATCTCTTGCTCATAGATTTCATTTAAATTTCTGAATCTTGTTCCTCTTTCATTAGATGTATTTGTGCTTGAAACAACACACAAAACTGCTCCATTTGGTGTGCTTGGAGAAGCACTCTCATTACTTCTCAAGGGTGTTCTTACTCCTGCTTGAGGTGTCCCTTGTTGTCCTTGTGTTGGTGGAGGTTGTGCTATTGACGAGGTATTATTTTTAGCCATATATTCCTCATCTTCATCATGAGACAAACAGTTTTTAACTTTGAATGTTTTCTTAATGCTTCCATCCCATGCTTCTTCTTCAATGAATTGCACATCTTTGCTTATAACAAATTTATTTGTATATGGGTTATATACTATATCCCTTGGAGTCTTCACAATATCCAAGGAAGATGCACTTCTCCCCCTTACTCTCCAACTTCTTCCTCAACTGTTCTGGAATGTGTGCATAAGCCACACACCCAAAAAATCTCATGTGGGTGACTCCCTCTTTTCTGCCACTCCACGCTTCTTCTGGAACTATGTTCATTACAGCTTTTGTTGGGCATCTATTTAAAATATACACAGAACAATTTTTAGCTTCTTCCCAATACTCATTTGGCAAGTGTTTTTCCTTTAGCATACTTCTCACCATTTCCATTATGGTTCGATTCTTCCTTTCAACAACACCATTTTGTTGCAGTGTGTATCTTGTAGTAAACTGTTTATGTATGCCATTTTCTCTGCAAAAATGCAGAAATTATTTTGAGATGTACTCACCTCCTCTATCAGTTCTAAGAACTTTGATAAGCTACCCACTTTGTTTCTCTACTAGAGCTTTAAAATGGCAAAATTTTTCAAAGACTTCACTTTTATATTTCAAGAAATAAACCCATACTTTCCTTGTGAAATCATCAATAAAGGTTAGCATGTAATTGCTGCCAGAAACTGATGATGTTTGCATCGACCCACATAAATCTGAATGAATAATTTCTAAGGGTGCTTTCACCCTTATGCTCTTTCCTGATGAAATTTTTTCTCTGTGTTGTTTTCCCAAGATGTAGCCTTCACATAGGTTGTTCGGTTTCTCAATCAATGGTAGTCCTCTTACCATTCCTTTTCTATGCATCAAATTCAGACCTTTGAAATTGAGATGTCCAAATCTCAAGTGCCATAACCAATTCTCATCTTTCACTTCCTTCTAAAAGACCTCTTGAGTTACAGCTGCTACATTTTTTTCTTTTCCCTGCAAATCTGTATTGAGTTTGAGAGGAAACATTCTATTGCTGGTCATTTGTATTTCAGCAATAATATTCTTGCTTGGAGGTATGTCCATTATTGTGCACACATCATTTTTAAAAAATACATTGTAACCTTTCTTTATGAGCTACCCAACACTCAAAATATTACACTTCAAACCAGGAACATAGTACACATCTGGCACAAATTTCTGCTCACCGTTTCTTGCACGGATACTAACTCTGCCTTTTCCTTTGACAGGAATCTTAGTATCTGTTCTTGTTGTTACTTCTGATTTAACTTCTTCATCACGATTTGAAAACATTGCTATGTTTCCAGTCATGTGATTACTGCAGCCTGAATCTAAGAAACATATATCATCCTGTCTATCTTGTGCTACATTACATGTTAACAACACATTCTTTGGGTTCTTTTCTTCTCTTGCTCATTAGCATTCTGCCTATTATTCATGTCATTTTTCTTTCTTCTACACTCATTGGCATAGTGCCCATATTTTTTGCAATAATGACATTGGACATTGGATTTGTCATACCTTTGTCCTTGAGCATGTTGGTGTCCACCTTGTTGGCTGCTGCTTTGGCCATGGCTTTGATTCTGACTGTTGCTCCTTCCATGTAAATGTGTAGAGTTTTTTCT
This sequence comes from Pinus albicaulis, assembly GCA_034641835.2. Lineage (NCBI taxonomy): Eukaryota > Viridiplantae > Streptophyta > Pinopsida > Pinales > Pinaceae > Pinus > Pinus albicaulis. Next base: position 620,059,864 of record CM076573.1, read on the forward strand.
TCCTTCTCTTTTTTGGCTTCTGCCTCTTCTGCTTCCTCTGCCATGACCTCTTCCTTTTCCAAAGGGCATCTGGGTCTTGAAGGCATGCTCTAGAGATGGGTTTACTGATCTTCCCAATCTCTATTCATGAGTCATCAGTGATGCATGAAGTTCATCTACTGTGAACTTTGAGAGATCCTTTGTCTCTTCAATGGTGGTAACAATAACATCAAACCTTGAGGGTAGGCTCCTCAAAAATTTCTCCACTATCTTTCCTTCTTAAAGTGTCTCTCCATGAGACCTTATCTAATTTACCATCCCAATCACATGTGTGAAGAATGAGTCTATGTTATCAAACTCTTTCATACAGAGAGTTTCAAAATCTCTTCTCAGCAATTGTAGTTTTGTTGTCTTCACTTTCTCCATACCTTGATATGCTATCTTCAGAGTATCCCATGCATCCTTAGATCTTTTAGCTACTACTATCTTTGGAAACACACTCTCATGTACTGCTTGATAGAGATAGAAGAGGGCCTTAGAGTCCTTATTTTTATTACTCTTCAGCAGATACTTCTTTGCTTGTGTTAAGGCATTATACTCTTGTTCATCAACTGGTTCTTCAAAACCATCTTCTACAAATTCCCATAAGTCCTGGGAGGAAAACAGGGCCCTCATGGTAATGGCCCAATAATCATAATTCTTCCCATTAAATTGGGGAAGCTGAGTATTTCCAATACTCATACCATTGCTTGGTCCAGCCATTGCTTATAGACTAAACTTTGAAATAAACTTGACTGTTTTTTTCTAGACAAACTGTCTTTCCTTCTTTAAAGGACAAAACTCTGTTTCTAAGGACTGCTCTTTTAAACAAAACAACAACTCTATTTTCTTTTTGAGAAATACCTGGACTTTAATTATGTTGGGCTTGCTGGTGTTCTAATAGTGAACTGCTGCAATAAATCCTTCTTCCTTCAGCCTCTTTGACACCTTCAAAGAGCCTGGTTAAGGTCTGATACCATGTTGGAATTTCTGAGAATTCTAGAACAAAACATAGAGAGAATAATACTCTCCTTTCAACACAGAGGATTAAAAAAAATTTCTCACTGCCAGACAAAGATTGCATAAAAGCTTTCTATTCCAATAACTATAAAAATCTATTACAAAATTTTCTCTTCCTCCTCTGAGGGATTACACAGTGACTGCTACAAGATGCAGTGCTAAAAGTCTCTCTGTCTCTGTTTCGCAAAATGCACTCTATCTGTCTATCTATTTGCCTTCGAGCACACTCTCTGTATATTTTTCCAATACACTGTTGTGTATATATATTTTACATTAGCCTCACGGGCTCTTTTCATATGTGGCACAACACATTTTAATAAACAAACAACTATAAATAAAAAATTAAATCTACGTATAGGTCTACAGGGCCCATATAACAACAACGCATATGTTTTAATATATTAAAAAATATATATGTGAATGACCAAAGGTATAATACCTTTTCGTCGTGCAATAAAATAAAACATATAACAAAAGACAACTATATCAAAACATAAACAAAAACTTTTCCGCTGGATTTCAAAAAGAAAATAAACTGGATCTCACAAAAGTTCGCATCACAAAACTGTGTGACATCATCACACTCCAACTTCACGTGATCGGCTTGTGATTGGCTGAGGACTGGGGCTCATGGATTTCAACCAAACTATGAGCCATATTTTATGAAAAAATCACATTACACTTTGCCCTGATGATGTCAGGCCCAAATGTGATGCGAAATTATTTAGGGCACGGTTTATAAACCTTTTTGGTTCCATTTTTAGATGTGGTGGCGTAGGCACCAATGCTGCACGATAACGCGCGATTGCTCCACGCTGCCTGTCGAGATGTCGGATGGTGGGGACCTCCTTAATGACGTGGCCACCTCGTTCAAATCAAAACAAAATTCCTACGTTTAGAAAACTAAAGCTCTATTTTCCAAACAAAGGACTGTGAGGGTTTTAAATGCAGAATTTGACTGTTCAACTAAAATGGAAAAGCCACTGCGAACGAAATTGTACGAAACAAAATTAGAAATCGGCACATACTTTATACGGGCAGTTGAAGTTAAAACTTCAACAATAGGAACAAATTTGAATGGGTTTATTCCAATAATTTAGATCCTCATACCTTCTCTAGAAGTCTATTTATGGTGTGGAAAAAGGTAATCCAGGATTCCTACCAAAATGGGGGTTGGGGAGCTCATTAAAGATCTAGGCGGGAGACAATTTAAAGGGAAATATAGGTAGAACCAGGTTAGGGAGGCTCATTAACAACCCAGATGTGAGACAAATTGACAAATCTCAAATTATTTGTGCAGTCTTGGGATAGCCACTAATAGTTCGATAGAGGCCTCGGCACTCTACCTAGAACATTTTTTAGCATAGGCGGCTGGTATAATAATAATCTATGTGTTAATCAATGATGAAAATTATGAATAATAGCACGTTATCTTATAGTCTATAACATTACAATAGACAGGATGGTGAATAGAATTGATTCAGAGAATACATATTTTAGAAACTAAACATTGGGTAATAGAAATCAATGACATTTTACACAGCACAAATGCAGCTTTTCCGATGCCAAATATTATGGAATTCCATGCAATTTTAATTACTTCCATATGTAATATAATCATTGCATTCAAAGATGAGAGTGGATACAATCTCAAGCAGAGGCTGCTAATTTTAAGTAGCACATTATTACTAAGCTATTAGTACAGACCTTGCAAGCCATGGAAGGATGCAGGTGCCTAATAATCTTGGAATTACGTTTAAGCCCTGAAATTTGCCAACACAAAACGAAAGTGTATTAGTGAGTAAAAATAAAGAGTCCCAACTAGTTTATTGAGGGGAAGGGTGGTTATCTATTCACACGTAGGGGGTACAACAGATAGTTGGACAGTCCTATTTAACTAGTTTCATTATTCATGTATTAAATCCATAATTTCAAGTGAAAATTGAAATTTAATAAAACCAGATAGCAACAATTTTGTGGAAATCAACTAAAGGATAGAATTTTTATGGAATTCCACTGAAAAAATATATGGGGTTAAATGTGAAATATCAAGATAGGTGTACAATCCATCATACCATGACTCAAATTCCTTGATTTGAATAAGATCTTGCCCATGTGCATCAGTCCACTACACTTTTTGTCTTTCGTTAAAGTTGGTAGTCCCGCACTCTTCCCTAGTGTGTTCCCCTTTTGGACTCCTAAGCTTTTCTGGCAAGGATGGCTTTTTCGGATTGCTTTTCAGGCCCAAATTCAATCTGTCATCCACTTTAATCACCAAGCTATTTCCGCCAGCCTATTCCTCTAAGGCCTGAGGAGGGGCCATGGGAGTAGTAGGTGCCATTGGAGGGGCATTGAAGTAACACTTGGAGGGTTGAACAGATTCCACCTTGATTGAAGAACCATGTGGCCCTATTAATGCATAGCAAGGGCATATGAGAGAAGCAAACTTAGCTTTGAGAGAAGCCAACGAGAGCCCAATTTTATCCACAACTCGTCCCAATTCTAGTCTTTCTTTATGACCAACAACACACACCCTCTTCTAGAACCCAAGAAACTACAATTTTGTTGCATATGATTCTCGTTCATGGGGAATTCTTTGACAATTACAAGGCATATTTACATGGTATAAAAAGACCCACATGCACACTTTACACCTATAACCTGCACAGACTTCTGAGATCCATTACCGTACTTGTGATGCCAGATTTTGGTAGCTATTACAGTGCTTGAAATATCCTCATGTGATGCATATCAAGGGCTTTTGAAATACACTAATATTAAACGTATTACTATGCTTGAGATGCCAAGTTCTGATAGCTAGCGCAGTATTTGAAATGCTCTATGATACATACCATGGCCCTTGAAATACACTATTACATATTAGCAGTTACAGAGTTTGGGACACTATTATATATCAAAAATGTAGATTTAGAATAAAAACAGAGACCCTGCTTCTCCATATCCATATCCACAATATTTTGATGCATCTTGCAGCCATCCAGAGACCTAATTTGCACATGAACTTGTAGATTTAGTATATAAGAAATACTGCAGAATTTTGATTGAAAGCAATTATTTCAAACACACAGAGACCCGTTAATTGAAATATCCGCGTAAAAACTAGTACATGCCAAACTACTTAATTGCACTATGGGTGTTGGACCTTCATGATAGATCCAAAGGCAAACAAACAAAGTCCCACTTTACATTTAAGATATAAAAAACAATTGCAGCTTCTGGCCCTCAGCTGGAAATTGTAGAGATGTGGGAAAAGTAGTATTTACGAGAATATTGAAGAAAGCAGTATTGATCTAAACATGGTGATTATTTAAAAAAAAAAAAATTATATAACAACCCATCCATTCCAGCTATCTTTATCCATTGCAGAAAAGTAATCAGATTGAGCATAATCTTGGATTGAGCATAAGCAGTAGAATCCATACAGGTTTGAAGATTAAATAAATTATTTTTTTTGGGCAAGGACATGTATTTCACTTGAATTGAATGCCCATTATGGAATTCTATGAGCCAAATAAGTATGCAATGACTTCATATAAGTAGACTGGTGAAAAGAGGTTCAGTTTTAATGTGTAGAGCAAGTGCCAAATTATTTATTACGCAGAAACACATTACATAATGCAATTTATCATGTGACCAAAGTGATTTAAGTCCTTCAACTCATGTTACATGCAGGGTTGCAGACTAGTCCTAGTCCCTGTACACTATAAACTTATTTTTTGAACAATCTCAGAGATTTTAAAGTAATAGTTGAAACCAAACCAATATAACAACACCATCCTTTCTGTCAATTGATTTCATTCCTGACTGCATCCTAAATCTTTAAAACCAGTAATGTAGCTCTCAGATCAGTTATGCTTGGGAGGGTGGGTTTTTGGCCCATGGTAGTCAGCAGTCAATGATGGTTGATTTATTCAAATTAAAAACATTGATCATCTTTCCCACCAAGCTAGTCAACTCATGACTTTTGGAGGTTTCTTAGTGTGTATGCATTGAACTAGCACCTGAGGAAGGACGAAGTGTCTTAGACTTTGAATACAAAAACATAACCATTCAGTCACCCAATTGTACGAAAGTATGTTAAAAACGGACATGCCAACTTAGTATATATCTCCCTCATACAAAATTACACAGATCTCCCTACCTAGGTTATTATTGAAGAAATCATTATGTGATCCAAATAACATGAAGTACTGTAACATCGATATTCTATGGAAAAATATATTTCAATCTCCATGTAAATGGGACGGTTGTTTAAAGAAAAACATGAAGGAGGAAATACTGACTGACTCATGTGATCTCCAACTAAGAATACCCATCAAAATATGAGAAAATGGTATAGAGAAGGTAAATTTCAATGCAGAAAGTAAATTAATATAAAGTGAGATGTAATCAACCAAGGACCTCAAGTATCTTTTTGAAAGGATGAACTATGAAATTTATTCTCTATTATTCTGTCCATTCTTGTTATTTTAGTGTCTTCTAGTGTCGATTCCAATCCCCTCAGCCTTGTTGGTACTGAGCGACAGCTTGCAAGCTCCATTCCCTACCACATGGAAGCCAACTTGGAGATATAATCAACCATAGAAATAAAAATGATTGTTCCTATTTTGAATTCCATGAACAACTATTTGCTCATATCAACTTTATTTAATATTGATGCACACTACAACATAAAGGGGGGTTTTAAGACAATATTTAAGACAATTTTTGGGTAAACTGTCTTAATTTGAGACAAAATAAAATTTGTGTATTGTCTTAAATATTGTCTTTAAGTGGGTGTCTCAAAATAAATCGTCTTAAAATTAAATTGTCTTAAAATATTGTCTCTATAAAGACAATATATAACACAAGCACTTTTGTCTCTCCAGAGACAATTTCATTTTTGTCTCTCCAGAGACAATAGTTGCACTACAACACAAAGGGGGGTTTTAAGACAATTTTTGGGTAAATTGTCTTAACTTGAGAAATTTTCATTTTTGTCTCTCCAAAGACAATAGTTGGAATTAAAGACATATTGTCTTTATGGAGACAATGTCTTTAATCCTATCTATTGTCTCTGTAGAGACACTATAAAACAATGAATCTAGAAAAATATCTCACCATTAAAATAAATCAATATAAAAATATTTGATTAAAAAAATCAACAATATCATTGAATAATTCATGTTAGGGTACAGTGGAATCGAACCACCAACTTCATGTATGGCAGGTGCTCTTCCAATGAGCTAGCACCCTTTAAATAATTATGTGAGGAGTTATGGCAGTGCTTGAAATTGTATAATAGACATTGATTTTAAAAAAATGTTCAACAGATAATGGCATAATCCTTGTAAAATATATAATCATGCAAGCCCTTATTTTTAACTTAATAAAAAAATAAACTCAATGGAGTTAGCTCACTATGACACCCTTGTACCTTGACTTGCACAAAAAGCTAATAATAAACAATAATCTACAAACAAATTAGTCTAGCTATACAAAGAAAATTAACTAGAATTAGCACAAGCAATACAACCACCACCCAAAGAGCTACACCAGCCTGCTAGCAAGCACTGATGACACATATGATGTACAAAACAAGCCATGACTGCATCGTCAACTCATTCAAGACATATTGGGCACTCTCCTCATTCACCATTACTAATTTATATGAGCACTTCTTCAATGTAAGCTTTTGAAGGTACAGAACTAGAATATCCATTAACACACATTTGGTTTCCTAAAAGAAAATGCCTTTCCTACTTATACATATAAAATAACTATTTTGTATCACCCTAGTTGTTTATAAAGTGGAAATTGGAACAAATTATGTGCCATCTTATTTGAATTAGATTATTGTTGTGTATCACCCAAGCTGTTATCATTGTGCATCACCCCAGTTGTTGATAACTTAGCAATTAGAACAAATTATAACATATCACAGCTCATAACACAATTAAAAAGACTCTTGATCTTTGGGGCTCAACATAATGTTTTTCAATAAAAATCATATTTACAGCCATTTAAAATTCTATTTATAAATTCATACAAGTTGTTCCTTTGTGCTTTGTTGATTAACTACAATTGAAAAAGAAGAAAACAGAGGGATAAGTTGAAGCTTTTGGGAGTCAAAAGCCCATGGAAGGAGAGATGTGATCCTAAATGATCTTTCCAATCTTTGTAAACATGATAAATCTTGGCAAAATTTGAAATCAATGATTAAAAGGCCAAAGATCTCATTTTTTTCGTAAGAAGATGAAACAAACCATGTGGTGGTTTTCATTCCAAGAAAGCATTACCATAGAGGAAGCCTTAAGAGAGATGGAAAAATGAAGCTTAGGAAAAAGCATGGGAAGTAGAAAAAGAATGGAGGACTCACAAAGAAGTCTATTCAAAATTGGAGGAAAAAAAGGATTTTGAGCCCTTCCATGGTGAACAAAGATCATCTCTAAACCAAAGTCACAATCTAAAAAATACCACCAAGGGGTAAGAATACACAAAATATTTGACAGGAAGTGTATAACTCTAATGTGTAACAATCCCTGAGCATAAATCTTGGTTTTCCCATTTGTGTTGCCAGGGTAATCTCAGCTGTTCACAAAGTATTTAATTGTTGTGTGGTTGTACTAACTAAATCACTGGCTATTAGAAAGTGCATGCCTGTGAATCATTTTCATTCTTGTTAAATTGCATGGTGGTTGAATTCCAACAGTAACCACATTTCCAATGATCCAAAAGTGAAATTGCTAGGTCACTGGTTAAAAATATTGTTAGTGCTTTGTTTAAGTCTTGTGTGCATTTTACCTACCTACCTACAACTCATTAAAGTAGATTACCCTTTACTCTGTTTGTTGGGTTAGTGCTTGCCACCTAAACTGCTACAACTAAATTTCCCCCTGAACACACAGTTGGTCAACCTACAACACTAATTATTCATTTATGGCTTTGCAGGTCCACTATATGGGTTTGAATGAAGTGCAATAGCATGCTAAAGACATATACTTCCAAGCTAGTGCACTTTGGCATACATTATAGCCACCACATGCTAACATAAATATTTTATAATGATCTTGCAATTGGGAAACAATGACGAGAAGGAAAGCAACTTCATACAACCATTTAAAATTTTGTTCATAAATGCATACGAGTTGTTCTTTTGTGCTTTTTTGATTAACTACAGCCTGTCCGCCCTCATAGTGCACATTGATCAATTAACTACAGCCTTCACTCTCCAAACACGTGGAGACAATTAGCTAGCATGATAGAATTATAATTGACAATTGGGACTCCTTGCAGTGAAGCTGGAGCTACAATGACTCATTGCAGATGCAGGTGCTCTTTCCTGTCTATTGTCTGTTAAAAAGACTGGGAAATGGTTCCAATGATTGTGATGTTAATGGTCTCCTTCTAAAATTTTTTGATGTTATCACAAATCTGGCTCATGAAAATGGCACCATGAAAACTTGCATCAGGTCGAACGGAGGAATTCCTTCTCAAGTTGATTTTCTTGAGTCAACTAATACCAAGGTGCAGTAGGCAGAAACAGGTGCTATGCATACTTTAGCATTAAAAAATGAAGTAAGCAAGAATTAGATTGTCGAATGTAATTCTCTTACCACCCTTATTTTCATGTTGCATTCTGAGGATTTTGGCATCCACTATGAAGAAGTGGGAGTAATTGGGAATTTGGTTCATTCATCTACCAATATAGATAAAGAAGTTCTTCTTGCTGGAACTTTACAACTAGTTATTGGTCTGTTGATTTCAAGGTGCCAGGAAAACCAAAGGGAAGAAACATTTTTATTATGGAAGTTTGCAACAACAGATCCTGAATGCAAGGTTCATATTGTCCAACGTGGTGTTGTTCATCCTCTTTCTCAAATGCTCCAATTACCAGATGCCCAACTCAAGGAGATGGAAAATTTTTCTCTTGGTAGATTAGCACATAGTTCACATAACCAAACTTGTATTGTCCATGATGGGGGACTGATACCACTTCTTGATCTTATAGTGTCTAAAAATGGGTCTCTTCAGCACAATGCAACTTTTTATCTTTATGGGATTGCAGATAATGAGGATAATATAACTGACATCACAAAGGATGGAGGTGTTCAAAAGTTACAAGATGTAGAATTGATTGTATAGGCATCAAAGAACTGTGTTTCAAAGACTTTAAAGATGATTGAAGAAAAAAATCATGGAAGAGTATTGAAGCACTTACTTCTAATGTGTGTATCAGATAAATTTGTTCAAAGATGTGTTGCTTTGGCTCTTGCTCATATTTGTTGTGTTTATGACCAAAGAATGATCTTCATTGACAACAATTGGTTTGGAAGTACTACTTGGACTATTTGAGCTCAGTTCAAATTCAAGACAACAACATGATGGTGTTGTAGCATTACATACTCTTGCAAAAACGGCTACTGGAAATTGTCAAATAGATGTCACTGTTCCGCCTCCAACACCCCAGGTATATTTGGGAGAGAAGTATGTAAATAGTCACACTTTATCAGATGTTACCTTTTTAGTGAAAGTTAGGCAATTTTATTCCCACGGGATTGCACTTATGGCATCTTCAGATGCATTTCGTGCCATGTTTGATGGTGGCTACAGGGAAAAAGAGGCAAAGGATATTTAAATTCCAAACATGACCTGGACAGTATTTGAATTAACGATGAGATTTATATACATAGTACAATAGAGGTGACAACATATATTGAACAATATCTTCTGAGGGTTGTTGATCAATACCTTTTGGAAGGCCTCAGATGTTTGTGTGAATATTGTATTGCACATGAATTGCACCCTGATTGCAGTGATATCAATGAGAAGTGGTATCAGTAATTGTTATTTTGCTTGAACATATGCATATATGATTTTAATGGGCAAAGAAATGGTTGAATGAAGTACTGTGATTGCACATTCAAACACAAGGAGAGAATTATTTATTTTTAACAAACAGAATTTGACTTACTTCCTTGGTTGAGAATTTGGCTTGGCACCACAAGCAGGTAAAACAAGCAGTCAAGCCATTGAAACCAGATTTGCAGAAATCCATTCACCCCATGTAATGAATTCACACTGTATAGTTTGATCTCAGATTGTGATTGTGATATGCAGAGACAATAAATTTTAATTATACAAAAAGAAGGGGTCATAAGGCCAGTTAAATATTTATGTTATCGAGTAAGACCTATCAAAATAAAAAACAAAACAAGTTCAGACATTTTCAAGGGATGAAAGAAGTATCATTACCAGTAATAAGCAAAATTCCAGACTCTAGCTGTTTCAAGAAAACAACACGTTTGCCCTTAAAGCGTCCAGCTAGAAGGATCATTACAGTTCCCGGAGTAATGCTGGAACTTTCAAACAGATTTCGAACAAGGATACCAACCATTACTTTGGCAACAGGATTACCATCATTTGTAATGGTGACACCATGTCCCATGCATGTCAATTGCAAAATTTTGTCCTGCACGGCCCACCAGAATATAGAAAATGCATAAAATATCAATCCACCTGTCCTACATATGTTATGTTTAAGACAATAATCTGAAAGGCTTGTGCAGCAGAAATGCTTAGCATGTGGAATCTTAATTTAAAGTGATGTCTTTCACATAAAACTCTGCACCTATAGCTTTCAAGGTATGGAGATTAAACAAATGAAAATCATTTCTCTTTGATCAATTGATCCTACGACTGTGCTATACAGAACAACATCAATTTAGCTTCCAGTAGTAATAAATTTTTCCACAACATCTTGTATTTTGTGATTAATTCAAAGTGCAATGGCAGAGCTTAGGCATTTGCGATCAATGATAAATGTGAATGATTGGCTAAGCAAGGTTGTCTTTTTTTATTTCTTTCAAAATTCTGTAAGAATCCAAAAGCTGCAGAAATGCATTTGCCTTCGGAAAATTCCTGAAAATGGACTCCAAGAACATATCATAGGCACATTTTATCTGAATATGGAGTAGCTTCCATGTATTTGTATTGTCATTATCTACAACAATGGTCGCCTCTTATACATCTGTTTTCTCTCCATTTTCACTTTGACCTTACTCTTCTCCTTCAAATCGAAAGATAGTTTGGAGTTACTAGATTTATTGTTGGGAAGCAACAGGTCCCTTCTCATATTCCTGGAACCTTCTAGGAAGTCAAACCCAATCAGGCTCTGACACCAAATTTTGGTATAATAAGCAGCCATGAAATGGGTTGGTTTGCCATTAGATTTGATTTATAATCTTCAACCAATTTTTTTGACATCTTGTGATTTGTTAGGGATGACTCTAATTGCAAGTTCCAAGTCACAGTATTTTACGACATTTCTGTAATTTTTATTGTTTAATATTCTATTAGATTAGAGTTGTCTTTCTTATTCTTAAAGGTGGATTGTAATTTCCAGAAACTAAACCTAGATGGAGATAACATTTGAAAAGATCAGATAACATCACACATAAATAAAGAAAATAAAACAGAGGCCCGTAGAATAAAATGCACTTGTGTACCTTTGCTGCTTCTCATTGTACCTCTCTCGACTTGACTTTGCAAGATCCAACAAAACCCAATACTGCCTTCGTGCATTGCAAATTCTGGATCAACAATCAAAATCTCGACATCAATCACCACAAACATTTCAAGTGCATTGACTGCTCTCCATAACTCAATGAACATGGAACCTTTAAGATCTCCAAAATCAACGACTTGAAAGTTGCATTTAGGGCTATATCCCTGCGCGATACATCCACCGCAACCAATATAGAAAGAGTGACCCAGAGTTATGAATCCATTGTCCACTTCATGTTTTGAGAACCTACCAGATAGAAAAACCTAAGAGTTGATGCATTTCCTAACGCCGTCTTATCGGAAATCATCCAATCAAAAGGGCTAAGCTCTGAAATGTTCCTGGCACTACCTCCTTAAAAGCTTATGCTCCACAATTTGTTAGACGCAGTGGTAAAGTCCAGAGACATGGCGAAGAGCCTAAAAAACTTTGCAAATGGATGCAAGGCTAGTCCTAACAAAATCCCTGCAAATGGAGGAAAAGGGCAAGGCTAGACCTATCAAAACCCCTGCAAAAGGAGGCGAGGTTGGCCCTATCACCGGAGGCGAGGCGAGATTGGCCCTATCACCGGAGGCGAGGTGAGGTTGGCCTTGTCTCTAAAAACCCCCGCAAATGGAGGCAAGGCTAGCCCTATCAAAACCCCTACAAATGGAGGCGAGAGGCTAAGGCTAGCCCTATCAAAACCCCTACAAGGAGGCGAGGTTGGCCTTGTCCTAGATTCGAGAGGGAAAACAATGTAACAATGCTTCTTCTGAAAATTCGACCAGTCTGAAACCTTCATCGTGTCTACTTTCCCTCTTCTTTTTCATCATTTTTCCACTGGAATGAATTAACCCCTGCAAGGAGGCGAGGTTGGCCTTGTTCTGGATTTTCCATGCAAAACAATGTAACAATTCTTCTTCTAAAAAGTTGACCAGTCTCAAACCTTCATCGTGTCTACTTTCCCTCTTCTTTTTCATCATTTTGCCGCTGGAAATAATTGTGATAGTAAGATTGTATTTGTCTACTTGTATAACCTCTAGCTGTAGCACTTGTACGAGTACCTCTGGCTCTCTACCAATAATATCAGTAGCTATATGAGCTTACATCAGTACCTGTCAAGGAAAGAAGCAAGGGTTAAAGCTCTTCCAGTGTTCCTTGAATGGAGGGGTCGAATATACCGCGCAGGTGTCTTGCATTTTCACGAAAGGGATTTAGCAAGAACCTCCCACCTCAAAATATCAAAATAACCAATATGGGAACTATACCTCGACCCCCGAAATCGACCCTCAACCGCTATTGAACCTTGAGAATGCTATTAGTTTTTAAATTAAAATAGTTTTAATTTTTAAATTAAAATAATAATTTAAGATTTTAAAACAAAATAGTTAATTCGAATTTGTTCTAATTTCTAATAGTTTTAATTAAAATAGTTAATTCATTTTAATTTTTAATAATTTTACTTAAAATAGTTTTTAAATTAAAATAGTTTTAATTTTTAAATTAAAATAATAATTTAAGATTTTAAAATAAAATATTAGTCGGCCTTAATCTTAATTTCTAACTTATTAAAATAGTTTTAATTTTTAAACTAAAATAATAATTTAGAATTTTAAAACAAAATATTAGTCGATCTTAACAAAAAAATGTTTTAGAGTGATATAAAAAATAAACTAAAATAATAATTTAGGATTTTAAAACAAAATATTGGTCTTAAAAAAAATTGTTTTAGAGTGATATAATTGTTATGTGGAGTAGTGATATAACTGTTATGGTTGTTTAATCATTTATTGGTTTTATAAATAGAGCATTACTATTTTCTTTTTATTCATGAGGATTATTTTAATATGTTTGTGCATAGTTTAGGTGTAATTTTAAAATAATCCCACATAAAATGTTGTTTTTTAGTGTTTTAAAACGATAGAGATTAAAGTACAAATTAGATTATAGAGGGATGTGATGAGTTTCTTAATTAAAATACGTGTAGTGATTAGATGGAAAAGAAGAAAAGAATATGCACCTTATATGAAAGTAAAATTTAAATAAGTGCACTTTAATGACAACACAATCCTTGTAGCATGATAACATATACAAAACAACCACATGAACTCAAAGAGCTATAAAATAAGCGTATTAGAATCCATTTGATATGTGAATGAAGTGTTAGAAAGTAAATCATAAAGACAATGTACCATGGGCTACCCTATCAAGCTCTTACATGCAATAGTGGAAGTGATCTCAAGTCTAAAATGGATGAGGGTAAGTGATGAGAAGCTCTTGACACCTTTGTAAGTAAATCCACCCTCTAGAATCAGGACTTGAACCTCTCCTTTATAGAACAGGATAGGAGGAGAGATATTGTAGTCGAGGAAAGAGAAGAGGGTCAAATTGTGGGTTAAAAGCTTGTGTGCTAGATCATTTTGGATGTCACAATTCCTCTCTACTAAATTTTCTCTCTTTCAAAACTAGGTTTGTTGAAGTACACACCTACTCAAAACACTTCGTAGCTAATTTTTTTCCTTTAATTGACAAATATGTTGAAAGTATCTTTAGTGAGGTGCCTGTATTATAAAATATGTGTTTTTTTAGCATGCAATACTCATGATAATGCATTAAATGTATGAGCAACAAGTCAACACAACACCATGGCACTGCTTCTCCACAATATGTATTTTTTTCTTATTATGAAGTTCCAACCTACTAGAAATAGTTCAATATGGTGTCCCCTTTGTAGTAACTTGTTGTTTTCCTTTAGTAACCAGATATATCTATTGATTGTCGTTTGTATGGATGAAATACAAACATTGCCTAGAATTATCCTCCTTGAGCACACCCTCTCCAAGACTGTTAACTGTTTGAATGGTTGAAACACGAAATTTTCCAATAATAATCCCTTTTGACTACACCACCTCTCAATATTTGTCTTTCTCATTGTAATAATTAACATGTGTGGATGAAAGTAGATATAATTCAACTTCATGAAGAAAAGCAACCTTGCATATATGGCTAGGTTGAATTGCACCATTACCCAGTTAACCCAGTCATTATCATCATCCTTAACCTCAGTCCCTGCATCCTCCTTGATTACACATACAACTCAACCCCTCCCCACTCCTTCAACTGGGATGAAAAGAATTCAATTTCAATAGGAAGAATGGATGGGATGAAGAAACTTGAGTAAGTTGCAATCCCTTCATCCTCCCTGACTTTTACTGTGACTCAACCAGCTCAGCTCCCCCTCATCTCCTTCAACTGGGATAAAAAGGTTTCAATTTCAATAGGAAGAACATGCGGGATCGGGAACCTCGAGCAAGTTGTAGTCCATGCATCCTCCTTGGCTTCGTCTGCAACTCAACCCCCTTACCTCCTTCAACCTGGATTAAAAGACTTAAATAGGAAGAAATGGTGGGATCAAGAACCTCCTGCAAACTACAATAGGAAGAAATGGATAGATCAAACTACGCCATTCAAAACAACAATATAACAAGATTTTCTCCCATGGGGTATAAAAAAAAATTGTTGAAGGATTTGTTGCATATTTGAAATTTTAATAGACAAGAAACTCAATGATATATAGACAAGTTAAATGTGCTTTGTAATAAATTAGAGGTTTGTAATGAACATTGCAAATATGATGCTTGAGCTTAAATATATTGGAGGAGAAAAGGACATACATGTTGTGCATCTACAACAAAAAACCACCTACATATTGAATGGTAAGTCCTCCATTCAAATAAGAGGAAACTACTACCAATTTTTCTTGGATCATAACCTAAGAGAAAATAAATTTTAAAGGAAAACCAATCCAAACCTAGCTAAGCTAATAAAAGAAGGGCCTACAATTTTGGGAGTATATTTAAGGCTTATGCACCATGTTCATTAAATCTAGATAGATGAAATATTTTATGATACTTGTCAAATTGAATACAATCTTCATAAAGACACAACTAAAAACCTTGGATATGTACAACATAACCTGGATGCACTAAAATATACCCAAAATGTTATTGGCATGCACCCAAGGAAATACTTTGCTCCAAAACTAGCAGAAGTTCTAGAAAAAAAGGTTTTCATGAGATATTAAGTCAGATAAAATTGGTTGAAAAGATAGAGGAGAAAGGACAAGGGAAAAAACGAAATCTAAATAATATACACCAACACAATATCATTTTATCCCTAAACTGCTCAACATTAGCAATGCATCTAGGCATGTGATTTTAAATCTGATTGGCTCGACACTCCTCAGTTGGGGCTCAATATTCATCCCGTATACCATGTTCGTACAGTGGCACGATGGCACTCGAGGGAAATTTGGAATGGGAAATTCCCCAACCGCACACCCATTGATGGCATGCAAATATGTCATAAACAAAAGTATTATACCCTTAAACCTCTTGTTGAGTCCCAAACTTGCATCTTTCCTATACACCTTTCTAGAATTTTTCCATTTACCTGGACCTCCTAAGTCATCAACATCATTGCATATTAATCATAAAAGAGCATTTAAAATGGTTTTTAACTATGTTTTGTGTCTGCTGTTTGAATTAGATTTTTGCTCATTGAGCTGCGGAATCTTGTCACTTTCCGCAGCTGCTTCAACTTTCCACAACCATTTTGTTAAAGTCTATATTGCAGGTGTCTTCAGGCAAATCAAGCCACATGGGCAAGTTGGAAATGACATGGATATGGACCGAGTCCTATTGGCTCATTCGAATTCACCAAAGAAGGCCGTGGTCAAAGGTAGTCAAGCGGTGGTCAACCTAAGAGTCCTACGGTGACAGAACTCCGTTTTTCACCACGTGAAGACTTGCGTGGCCGTTCCTAAGTCTCAGGGGACATATCAACACCTGTGAACTGCTCCATAAGCCGAATTCAATGGCCACTCTCCATAGATTTAATCTTCACGGCAGCCATAATGCTAGATTTCTGGACGTGGTGGTTCACGTGTCTTTTATCAGCGCAGATTGTAGGAAATTAGTTATGTCATCCTCTGTTATAAATAATGCGTTCTCATACGCATAGTAGTTAGCTGGTGTAATGTAATTTTGGCTGTCAAGAAAGCCCACTGTGCCGTGACATTATTTCCTTGTTATGACTGCATTTTAAATATATGAGAAGACTCTGTTCATAAGTATAATTCGTGGTTGATAGTTGTTGCCCGAGGATTGTGCAGAGGGCCCCTGCACATGCCGAGGTTTTGTTTATTGTTGTATAGTTTCATGCTTTATTTCCTTACGTTCATTATGCCATAGTTACTCACGTGTATATATTACATCTCTTATGGTATCAATGTTTTATTTCTGTCCATAATTTTTCATGCTTTATACTGTTGTTAACTGATCAGTGTCTTTGTTCCAGATTACAGTAGGCAGCCCGGGCATTTGCACATAGTTTTACAATGACTAATGACATGGAATCAGTCTTGTCCTTCTGCTGATTTATTTTTCTTAGCTTTTAATTCCAACACTGTTTTATTTATTTCAGTTTTGTACATTTTCTTTATTAGTTAGATTAGATATTAAATTACTCATGTCATTATCAGTTACCTCTGAAAGCCATAGCGAGACTAATGGTGAGGGATTGAAGTATGAGTGTGTAGTTTGATATTAGTTTATTTTTCTGCAAGTTAGATATTAAAATTGCTCATGTCATTATCAGTTACCTCCGAAAGCCATAGCGAGACTAATGGTGAGGGATTGAAGTATGAGTGTGTAATTTGATATTATTTTATTTTTCTGCAAATTAGATATCAGATTGCTCAAGTTGTTTATGATTACCTCCGAAAGCCATAGCGAGACTAATGGTGAGGGGTCAGAATATGAGTTGAGGTAATTTGATTTTAGCTTTACTTTGCTTGCAATTCTTGGATTTCTTTGAGCACAGTTTCTTTTGTATTTAGACAGCAGCAAGGGTAATGGGTTTCATGATCAATAGTTCACTATTTGTTTGACTAGTATAGTGGCACATTTTCATTTTATTTTAGGAATTAATTTTGTCATTGCATGTTTTAAAACCCTTTTGAAGTTTGAAGTTTGGGAAATCATTATAAAGGACATCATTTCCTTGAACATTTATATCCATACTTGTCTTTTAGAATTTCCATCTCACATTAGGAAACCAACCAAGATAGAAACCCCCAAGATAAATAAAAAACCCAAAAACGACAAAAAGTAAGAGATAGGTTATCTTGCACATATAGTGCGCCACACTTCGTCAGCTTATGAATCCCGGATTGAAAAATTAATGTAGCAATTTAGGACACACTAAATTGACCAAACATTTTGGCACCGTTGCCGGGGAAGTGTAACTAGGTAGCCAATTTATTTTTTTTTTAAAAATAAAAAGAAGGGAAAAATTGATAACTTCTTGAAGTATGCTCTCCTCTTGCACCTAGTGTGATCTGGAGGATCAGAAAAGAGAGTTATTGGTTCAATAATTTCTTAAGTATGCTCTCTTCTTGCACCTAGTCTAACCTGGAAGATTAGAAAGAGAATTATTAGCCCAACTTAAAAATAAAAAAAATGACATGCATAGAGCAAGAGATTCTAGGGGAAGGTTTATAGCTAGAGCCAAGAGTTCGATTTTTACAACTCCATCTTCTTCAAGGCATAGACAAGATTCACCACCATCTACCCCTAGCCTTAAGATTCCTGGAATTCAAGGAGCAGCTGAATTAGAGGATTCTCCTACGCCATCTACCAAATCTCATTTAGAAGAAGACCCTTTCTTTACTTCTACAGGAGAGCATATTGTACTTAAAGAAGTAGAATCACCTGAAGAAGAAAAGGAAGAAACTCCCTCTCATCCTCCCTTGATAGAAGAACCAGAGGACTCTGCAGACTCTGAAGAAACTATCATGACAGAGGAAGAGTAGATGGATTCGGAGGTAGAGGTAGAGGTAGAGGAGGAGGAAATAATGGAGGCAACAATGGTGGAGGTGGAGGTAATAATGGAAGAAATAGGGAAGGAGACAACTCGTTTGGATTCCCTATAGTTGATGAGGAAACTCATACAACGATGAAAATAATCTCACCATATTTCCTCCCCAAATTTTATGGATTGCGAGGTGAGGATCCTGAAACATTTATGTTTGAGTTTGAAGTCGTGTGCCGAACCTATGACTATATGGAAGACTCTCAAAAACTCAAACTGTTTCCTTCAACATTGAAGGGAGCCGCTTTGAAATGGTTCATGGGATTAGTCACCCAATCTATTAGGACTTGGAATGATATGAAACAAAAAATTTTGGATAGATACCCGGACTATTGCATGCCCACTAATCACAAGGATGAGGTATTCAAAATGGTACAAAAAGAAGATGAAAATTTGGAGGATTTACTTGAAAGATTTCAATACAACTTAAAAAGAGCAAAGATGAGAAACTTAGATGAGGAAACTTTGAAAGCCCTTCTATTAAAAGCCATCAGAGATGAATGGATAGATATTTTAAACATGATGGGGAAAGGAGACATTTCTCAACTTCCACTTCGTGACATAGCAGAACTATGTGTCCATCTCTCAAGGGGAAAATCTAAAATGGGAAAAGGGCCTAGAGATCCTTCTCTTATCAGGGAAAACAAATCTGCAACTGGATCAGTAAGTAGGGCAGATATTGGCAATATTCTTGATGAATTCAAAACTGATATCTTAGGGAGCCTTAGTGAACAACTAGACACCCTTAAAATTCAAAACAAGCAGAAAGCAGAAACTGATGCTCTAGCCATCTTTTGTCCGAAATGTAGGAAGAAACATGATTTAAGGGAATGTCCCTTGGATGCAAAAGTTGTAGAAACATGTATGATTTTCTCATAGAATCATGAGACCAAGGATTGTCCTTCAATTCCTGGACTCAAAGCTGTCTTTCAAGAAGATCCAAATTCAGTAGAATCTCTCTGTTTTGTTGCAAGAAGACCTTGGCAGGGGCAACAAACTCAAGGGTTTAAAAACCCTATGAATTCTCAACCCCCACCAAATTGGAATCCTTGGCAACAACCTTGGCCCCAACCTCAAAATTCATATCAGTCATGGGTACAAGGTATGCAAAATCCTTATGGGAGATTTGCTCAATTTTATCAATATCCTCCATCTTTTCAAAATCGACAAGCTCCACAACTTCCAAACCCAAATCTACAAATTCCATTGCCATTTCCACAACAACAAACTTCTCAACAAAATCCAAATCCTCAACTCATGCTTCCATTCCAACAAAAGACAAATCAACTTCCAGCTCAGCCATTGCCAAATCCTAACAATAAAAATCCTCAGAATACTTACATGATAGAAGGACAACAATTTCCTACATATATGATTGTTCCTCTCAATGATGTACAACTCAGGTCTGGTAGAGTTTTAGAAAAACCTTCTATAGATGTCCAAGAGCAAGATACCTCTAAGGAGGACTCTCTTAAAGTCAATAAGGGTTCTGAGGAAGCATCTCTTCAAAACTCAAACATTCAAAAGAGAAAGAAAATTCAACCCCCACAACTCCTATAGTTGAGCAACCTGCATCTTCATCCACACCTCCTTTCCCTGAAAGATTACAAATTGATAAAGGGGTGGAAAAACAAATATTGTTGCCTAACTATGATTTTCTAGATGAATTAAAGAATGTTTGTATCAAGATTCCCTTGCTACAAGCCATTAGATAGATTCCTATTCTAGCAAAAACAATAAAGGAGTTGAGTCTCAAAAGACCAGGAAGGAAACCAAGAGATACAAGAAGAATCCATCTAGCAGGAAAAATTGCAGATATCATGATCGGAAAAATTACCATGCAGAAGTATGTAGATCTAGGTAGTCCAATTGTCAAGACACATATAAATGGGATAGAAATTCCAAACACATTGATTGACTTAGTGGCTGCTATCAACATTATGAGTAGACAGATTATGGAACAGCTAAAACTTCCTAATCTTCTTTTTACACCTACTTTACTGCAACTTGCAGATCGCTCAATTATCAAACCAGATGATGTATTAGAAGATATTTCAGTCTCCTTAGATTCTTGGGAATATCTAGTATATTTTATGATTTTGACTCCCAAGAGTAATCTAGGAGGGCACCCACTTATCTTAGGAAGACCTTGGCTAGCCAGAGCTGATGCTTTCATTAGTTGTAGATCTAGGGAGATGTACATTTCTAATGGTAATTCGACAAAGAAATTCAATTTGTATCCTCCAGCAAAAGCAATCACAGAAGTAGGAGACAATGAATGGGTTGATGATGAGGACACTATACAACCCGTCTTTACCATTTCTGAAATCAGTGAGGATAGTCAAATTCTGAACACATTAGAAAATTTTGAGACATCTTCAGAATATGACCCCACACAATTTCAGTTGGAATCCGACATTGAATATTTATCATCAAGACAAATGTCTCTTTACTCTATGGAAGAGTTCGGTAGTTCTACCATTGAGATTTTTCCAGGAAAAACATTGAATATCAACAAAAATTTGGAAAAGTCACAACAGGAAGAACTAACCAAAATCTTGCAAAAACATTCTACCGCATTTGCATGGGAGTATACTGATATGAAAGGTATTGATCCTAAGACTTGCATCCATCATATCTATATTGAGGAAAACAGTAGACCAATCAGACAACCTCAGAGAAGGATGAATCCAAACCTTAGGGAGATAGTGAAAGAAGAGCTCCAAAAACTACTCAATGTAAACTTCATTTATCCAATTTCATATAGCCGATGGGTTTCTCCTTTGGTTATAGTACCTAAAAATAATGGTAAATGGAGGGTATGCATTGATTATAGGGAATTGAACAAAGAAAATTTGAAGGATTACTTTCCTTTGCCCTTTATCGATCAGGTATTAGATATTTATCATATAGAATATAATATTAATGTATTGATAATACATTAGCAGGAAAATGTACTTTCTTTTTACTTGATGGTTTTAGTGTTCATAATCAAATCTGTAGCACTCGAAGATCAACATGGCATCATTTACCGTCCATGTGTATTCTTTACTTCATTCAGTTGCTTTTCTTTGGCTATGTAATGTAAATTCCGCAACATTCCAAAGATAAAGATTTAGGAATTTTTTCTGATCTAATCCATGATTGTGTAGAGGTTTATATGGATGATTTTACGCTTATAAGGGAATTTATTTGAAGAGGTACTAGAAAATTTAAAAAAGTCCTTTATAAGATGTAAAGAAAGAAAACTCTTTCATTAAGCCATGAAAAATGCTTATGATGTTTACTGAAGGTATTGTTTTGGGGCATCATATTTCAGGAGATGGGATTAAGGTTGATAGATCAAAAGTTGAAGTCATCTCCAAGTTGCCTATTCCAAATTGTCAAAGAGATGTTAGAAGTTTTCTAGGATTTACTGGTTACTATAGAAGATTTATAGAAAACCTCACTAAAATAGCATCTCCACTCTTCAAATTGCTTACAAAAGACTGTGAATTTAAATGGGATCCTGATTGTCAATCAACCTTTGAAACTTTGAAAACAAGAATATCTGAAGCACCTATCTTGAGAGGACCAAATTGGAAACTCCCTTTCCATATTTCTACGGATGCTTCAGATACAGCTCTAGGAGTTGTGTTGGGTCAAAAAGATTTAGTTCCTTATGCCATTTATTATACCAGTAAAAATTTGACTCCCACAGAGTTAAACTATACTGTGACTGAAAAAGAGTTTTTAGCCGTTGTTCATGCAATCAATAAGTTTAGACATTATATAACAGGCTATGAAACTTTTATTCATACTGACCATTCTGCAATTAGATATTTAAAGAACAAACTTGTTACTAATGGAAGAGTGACAAGATGGCTCTTACTTTTACAAGAATTCAATATTACCGTGTTGGATAGACCAGGGAAACAAAATACAGTAGCTGATTTCTTGTCTAGGATTCAGAATACTAAAGAAGATTCTCCTGTAGAGGATAAGTTTCCTGATGAATACTTGTTTGAAGTAACTACTAAGACCCCTTGGTATGCAGATATTGCTAATTATTTGGTTACAGGGAAACTGCCTCCACATTTATTTCCAAGTGAAAGAAGAAAGATTATTCAGGAAAGTTCAAAATATTCATGGATTTCTAACGAATTGTTTAAAACAGGGCCAGATCTTGTGATCAGAAAATGTGTCAGGGAGGATGAAATACCCGATATCCTCAAGGCATGTCATGATGAACCATGCGGCGGACACTTTGCTGACAAAAGGACAACCTATAAAATCCTCTCTTTAGGATATTGTTGGCCTTCCCTCTTCAAAGATGCAAAACAATATGTCAAAAGGTGTGACAGCTGCCAAAGAGTAGGGAAACCTACCCTTTCAAATGAAATGCCATTGCAACCACAGGTACTCATCGAACCCTTTGAAAAATGGGCTTTATATTTAATTGGACCTATTAATCCACCATCTAAGCAAAAGAAGTATATATTGGTTTGTACTGATTATGTTACTAAATGGGTGGAAGCCAAAGCATTAGTGTCTGCTACTGAAAATTCAGTTGTTAATTTTCTTTATGAGGATATTTTTACTCGCTTTGGTGTTCCAAGAGAAATTGTGACAGATCATGGAAGCCAATTCACATCCAACCTGGTGGAGAAGCTGATGGAAGAATACAAAATCAAGCACAGAAGATCTACATCTTATCATCCGCAAGAAAATGGTCAAGTGGAGTCTACAAACAAAGTTCTCGAAAGTATCATCTCCAAAACTGTTCATCTACACAAAAGAGATTGGGCAGAAAGGCTTCCTGAAGCCTTGTGGGCCTATAAAACTACATGGAGAAATACAACAGGACATTCTCCCTATGAAATTTTTTATGGGAAAGAAGTCCTGCTCCCCATTGAGTTCCAAATCAAAACCTTCAAGATGGCAGTTCAGTTGGGGATGGATCTATCAGAAGCCCAAAAGCATAGAATTGAGCAGTTGAATGAGCTAGATGAGATCAAAAAAGAGGCAATTCTAAGAACTGATCTAGTTCAATATCAAAGAGCTAAATGGCATGACAAGTACATCAAAGAGAAGAAGTTTCAAGAAGGATATTGGGCATTGCTATTTGATTCCAAGTTTAAAGATTTTAAAGGAAAATTTCAGACTCATTGGCTTGGGCCATATGAGATTGACAAGATCTTTAGCAATGGAGCAGTAAGAATCAAGACCATTGATGAATCTCAAACTCCTCTTATTGTGAATGGCCACAGATTAAATATATATCATAAGCCACTCTCAAAAGAGGAATTTGTCAAAATGTTTCAAGATAATTCTGCAATAAGGCTAGTGAAGAAGAATCATTCTTCTCCACCAGCCTAGCCTTTGGTCTTTTCAGTTTCCAAAAAAAAAAAAATTGTATAAGCCTGAAAACCAATCACTGATTAGCAATCTTATACAGAAAATGTAGGGTGAAAATCAGGAACACCTGACACCCTATATTTTCCAAAAAAATCTCTCTCTCTCTCATTTCACAAGTTTTATGACAACCCACTCCATTTCATTCCACTCCATTCCACTTCATTCCACTCCACTTCATTTCATTTCACTCCATTTCATCTATTTCATTTCATTTCACCAATAAAAAAATTTCTTTCATGACCATTTCCATTCAGTCAGTTATCATCTATCCATCTCCATTCACCCAAATAATTGTTGTGTCAGTTTCCGTAGCTGACACCAGTTTCCGCAGCCAGAAGCAGTTTCTGCAGCCACCACTCTGTTTTTCAAAAATTTACAGTCAGATGTTAGTTCAACAATCATGAAATCAAATGCAGGTATGAGAACATATTATGAAGACATGAGGCATTCAAAAGCATCAACAAGGAGCAACTAATTGAAGACTAATGAAAAATGGCAAGAATTCCAAGGTATGAGTAAAAATTTATTTCAAATGGCATTCAAGCACATTTTTACATAGTTATAAACCATAGCTCCATTATATGCAACGATTGCGTTGATAAATCCATAACCGTTCCACGATCTCTATACGATTCCCCCACAATCCTTGCATTCATTTTTAAATGGCCTCATAATCAAGCCTCCGGTCTTCACTCGTGTTCGGCTATACTTTGATACTCCACCTGTAATTATGGAACATGGCTGATTTGACTACGGCTTCTCTCAGCCGCACAAAATCCACAGTCGTTTCATAAACGTGCTTGCGTCTACTCTACAACCACCTAATTTTAAATACTGCCAGATGCACTTTACTCCCCCTACTGTTCTGTTGACCTCACAGCTGCATTTCCACCGTGTTCACATAAGCCTTCATCCCATTTTGTTCTTTGTTCTGCTTCATTCTGTGTACCTATTCTCTGATATCCGCTTACAGTCACTGGTCTCCTTCATAAACCCTGTTCATTTCCGCTAATTCAGCCGTCTTACCTCCGCTAAACCCTCCTCACGCAGACGAGTTTTAAAGAACAGAAGGAAGGATGGGTCGGTTGTTGAGGGCAGAACCAAAGGGACCCAAATTTATGGAAGGATACCCGCAAGTCAAAGACATATTGAAAAAGGAAAAATGGCTTCAGTTTATTCAAAAGTTTAAAGGCTCCAATAAGGAGGTAACAAAAGCTTTTGCAAGGTCTTTCAACGGTCTGGAGGTGGAAATTGGGGACCTCAAATTTACAGTGACTGAGGCATCCATAGCAGCTGCTACAGAACTCCCTCAAGAAGGTGAACGCTGGTTCAAGAACAAGAGCATTGGCGAGGAAGCCTGGAGAGTGATCCTACGTAACCCAGGTATGGATGTCACCATTTTCAAAAATGGAATTCCTGTCCATGCTTTAAAAGAAGAGTGGGCCAGTTTACTGTTGGTTATTCAAAAAATTATCAACTGTGAGGGACGTTTTGGATCAATGTACATGTATCATACCCGACTGTTGATGAATTTCCTAGACAACCAGACCCTCAATCTGCCATACTTTTTACTAAACAGTTTGAAAAGGATGTTTGTAACCGTCCAAAATCATCTAGGGGACGTAGAACCACATTTGTATCACCATGGTCTCGTGAAAATCTTGATAAAAAAACAATTAAAAGAGAAAAAGGACACCTGGGAGCAGTTTTTAATTAGAAATTTCTTTGAAGAACCCCAAGAAACCCCTGAAGGCAGTACATCAAAAAGAAGTAGAAGAAAGAGAACAGGTGATAAAACTCAAAGCACTCCTACTAACACAGTTGAAATAACTAGTAGAGAAGAAAGACTGTCTAAAAGGAGGAAGGAAAAGACTGAGGGTAAAAAGCCAACAAAATCAAAAGAGAAAAGAAGCATTGAGGCTGTGCATCAAACCCCTTCCTCAGAAGAAGACATCAAGTATTGTCTGAGAGACTATTTCACCTTCAGGAACAGTCAGCTATGGCCAAAAAGAAAGGAAAAGAAAATTAGAAGGAAAAAGACAGTAGTCCACAGCATGTAAGAAGAAGCACTAGGCTTAAAGGAAAGTGGAGAAAAGCACAAAAAAAAGGACCCCATTTTATTGATTTGGGAGGAGGAACACCTGAAAAAACTCCAGTTGGCCGTAGTCCACCTCATTCTCAGCCAAACGTTGAAACTAGTCCTCAAGATGTTGACATGAGTCCTTTTCGGCCAGATTTTGAAGTCAATTCTCCTCCACAGCATTTTGGGGACAGCCCAAGGAAAACGACACCCGAGATAGATCCAAAGAAGCAAGAGGTGTATGATTACATAGAATCCTTAGAAATAACAGCCACGGTTCCCAGCACTTCATCCATTCGGCTTCACACAGCACAAGAAGCTCTAGTCCAATCGTTGAAACAAGAAGTCTCTGAGTTGGAGGTTTTAAATAGACATATTAAAAATGAAAATGAAGCATTAAAGGAGCAAAGAAGATTGGACAAGATCATTCATGACAACACTATGCTACATCTGGGAATGTGGCACAAAAAGAACAGGAAATTGAAGAAGAAATGCAAGAAGATAAGTAGAGCACTGATTAATCTCAAATTCAGATGCTTGATGAAGAAGCCCAAGATGTTAGCAGCACCAAGAAAGAGGAGAAGAGGACTGGATGTACTGGCAGAGGTATCAGGGCATATGAATTGAAGGAGGATGATCAAAATTTTGGTTGCATGGGGACATGCAACACCTTCACAGTGGGGGTATGTTGAATCCCAAACTTGCATCTTTCCTATACACATTTCTAGACTTTTTCCATTTACCTGGACCTCCTAAGTCATCAACATCATTGCATATTAATCATAAAAGAACATTTAAAGTGGTTTTTAACTATGTTTTGTGTCTGCTGTTTGAATTAGATTTTTTCTCATTAAGCTACGGAATCTTGTCACTTTCCGCAGCCATTTTGTTAAAGTCTATATTGCAGGTGTCTTCAGGCAAATCAAGCCACATGGGCAAGTTGGAAATGACATGGATATGGACCGAGTCCTATTTTCTTAGTCGAATTCACCAAAGAAGTTCGTGGTCAAAGGTAGTCAAGCGGTGGTCAACCTAAGAGTCCTACGGTGACAGAACTCCATTTTTCACCACGTGAAGACTTGTGTGGCCGTTCCTAAATCTCAGGGGACATATCAACACCTGTGAACTGCTCCATAAGCCGAATCCAACGGCCACCCTCCATAGATTTAATCTTCACAGCAGCCATAATGCTAGATTTCTGGACGTGGTTGTTCACGTGTCTTTTATCATCGCAGATTGTAGAAAAGTAGTTATGTCATCCTCTGTTATAAATAATGCGTTCTCATACGCATAGTAGCTAGCTTTTGTAATGTAATTTTTCTGTAAAGAAGCCCACTGTGTCGTGACATTATTTCCTTGCTATGACTGTGTTTTGAATACATGAGAAGACTCTGTTCATAAGCATAATTCGTGGT
Organism: Pinus albicaulis; assembly: GCA_034641835.2. NCBI lineage: Eukaryota > Viridiplantae > Streptophyta > Pinopsida > Pinales > Pinaceae > Pinus > Pinus albicaulis. Next base: position 620,087,270 of record CM076573.1, read on the forward strand.
TGATAGTTTTTCCCTGAGGATTGTGCAGAGGGCCCCTGCACACGCCGAGGTTTTGTTTATTTCTGTATAGTTTCATGCTTTATTTCCTTACGTTCATTATGCCATAGTTACTCACGTGTATATATTACATCTCTTATGGTATTAACATTTTATTTCTGTCCATAATTTTTCATGCTTTATACTGTTGTTAACTGATCAGTGTCTTTGTTCCAGATTACAGTAGGCAGCCCAGGCATTTGCACATAGTTTTACAATGACTAATGACATGGAATCAGTCTTGTCCTTCTGCTGATTTATTTTTCTTAGCTTTTAATTCTAGCACTGTTTTATTTATTTCAGTTTTGTACATTTGCTTTATTAGTTAGATTAGATATTAAATTACTCATGTCATTATTAGTTACCTCCGAAAGCCATAGCGAGACTAATGGTGAGGGATTGAAGTATGAGTGTGTAGTTTGATGTTAGTTTATTTTTCTGCAAGTTAGATATTAAATTGCTCATGTCATTATCAGTTACCTCCGAAAGCCATAGCGAGACTAATGGTGAGGGATTGAAGTGTGAGTGTGTAATTTGATATTTGTTTATTTTTCTACAAATTAGATATCAGATTGCTCAAGTTGTTTATGATTACCTCCGAAAGCCATAGCGAGACTAATGGTGAGGGGTCAGAATATGAGTTGATGTAATTTGATTTTAGCTTTACTTTGCTTGCAATTCTTGGATTTCTTTGAGCACAGTTTCTTTTGTATTTAGACAACAACAAGGGTAATGGGTTTCATGATTAATAGTTCACTGTTTGTTTGACTAGTATAGTGGCACATTTTCATTTTCTTGGAATTAATTTTGTCATTGCATGTTTTAAAACCCTTTTGAAGTTTGAAGTTTGGGAAATCATTATAAAGGACATCATTGCCTTGAACATTTATATCCATACTTGTCTTTTAGAATTTCCATCTCACATTAGGAAACCAACAAAGATAAAAACCCCCAAGATAAATAAAAAACCCAAAAACGACAAAAAGTAAGAGATAGGTTATCTTGCACATATAGTGCGCCACACTTCGTCAGCTTACGAATCCCGGATTGAAAAATTATTGTAGCAATTTAGGACACACTAAATTGACCAAACACCTCTTATGAATTGAAATAAAAGGAAAACCTAGTTAACCCAGTCATTATCATGTCCCCTTAACCTAATTCCCTGCATCCTCCTTAACTGCACATACAATTCAACCTCTCTCCACTCCTTCAACCGGGATGAAAAGGATTCAATTTCAATAGGAAGAATCGACAGGATGAAGAAACTCGAGTAAGCTACATTCCCTACATCCTCCTTGACGATTCATGTGACTCAACCCAGTCAGCTCCCCCTCATCTCCTTCAACTAGGATAAAAATGCTTCAATTTCAATACGAAGAATAGGCATGATCGAGAACCTTGAGCAAGTTGTAGTCCATGCATCCTCCTTGGCTTCGTCTGCAACTCAACCCCCTTAGCTCCTTCAACCTAGATTAAAATACTTAAATGGGAATAAATGGTGGGACCAAGAACCTCCTGCAAACTACAATAAGAAGAAATGGTCAGATCAAACTGTGCCATTCCATCAGAAATAAGCCTCGGTTTTCAAGGCATTGATTCACATATGGAAAGAGATATCATCAAAAAGAAAGAAAAGGAAGAAACACTTAATAATGTGTTCTAATTGTTTGAGCTAGAAGAAGGTAAAGTAGCAGACATGATATAGCCTAAGAAAAGTGGATCCAATCCAAACCAACCACCGTATGAATTTTAAAATTCTAGAGGTAATCCCAAATTTTTATTATACTTTTTACTTGAAAGCACCTTTTCTTAGTCTCAATAAATGAATTAAATAGTCTCAACCCCTTGGAGATGGAAATTTGAGAAAAAAAAATTAGCATGAACAAACAAATAATCCAATGAGCTAAGCTGAGAGGGGTCTCCCTTTATAAACAAGAATCCATAGGCTTGTCAGAGTTAGTATGAATCTTTACTAGAAGGTGAGTAGTCTTCACATCACCAAACACATCCAATAGAAAGGTACCAACCCCTACAACGAAAATTATGTCTCCAAATAAGGTGTAGTCAATACCAATAATATCATCTTATGAATCTATTACAATATGATTTTCAAAGTATGTTTCCATACATGTGTGAAAGAAACAATCCATTTGGTTAGCAAAAGGAATTTTTTGTGAAGGGCTTAAGAAACCCCCTTGAAGGGGACAATAAGGGTTTGAAACCATAGAATACAAGTTTATCTATGAACCCTAGTTGTGCAACCCTTCGGATAAATTTTAATAGTCAATAGCCTAATTGCAGATGATATCCTAATCTCAGATCAATCTTCGACAACATTTTTGTTCCCTTCAATTGATCGAACAAATAATCAATCCTCGACAATGGATACTTATTCTTAATGGTCACCTTGTTCAATTACATGTAATGAATGCACAATCTGAGAGTACCATCCTTATTCTTCATAAGTAATACTTGTGTGCCCCATGGTGATACACTTGCCCTAATGTATCCCTTGTCCAACATTTCCTTCAACTAATGTGAAATAATCGATACAAGACCAGCATAATAAATTCACAACCGATATATGTGTTATCAACTGATACACATAATTGATGCAGGACCCACATAAAGTCACAACAAATACATTCAACAATGACACCATCAAATTTCACATGGAGACACCACTACAATCATGACCAATGCCATGCATACACAACAAGCACATAGATCACAAGCACAAGGACCTATATGCAACCAACATGTACATACGACAACACATCCATTCAAGGGGAACAGAAACCAGACATCACCCAAGGAGAACATAACCATGCTATGATACCACTCTATAACACCCTCTTACCACATCTACCCAAGTAACTGGCCAACTGGGGCAAACATGTGTAGAAATTTTCTGAATAATGATCAATTATTCACCAAGACTATCCTGATCACATACAATTCGAATTTATATGCAACACATAATCTCTTTATAGGATCATCAAACTGTACGAAATAAAATCAAGCGATAACACATCAAATCATCATACACATCAACACAGTATGTATGGGGAAAGCTTATAGCTGAAAACCCCGCAGCTATTGTGTATATTATAATGGAGAAATCATGTAACAAACTCAGTACAATACTCCTCACAAGTACTCAGTACTATCTCATGAAGTTACACACAAACTAGCTCAGTTTTGAACAGGTTACTGGTTCAAAACTCACCGCCAATTGCCTTGCCTCTATTGTGCAATCCAGGCCTGTCTATATAGAGATCCAAGGTTCGAATCTCCTTGGCTTGACTGCGCAATTGTCATGGACAAATCCTCCAAGTGTGGTGAAAATCTCATGCACAACTGATGTCGCCACTGATAGCTAACTCCACCCTTTCATCTACCTCTTTCACTGGTCTCCACTGAACTGATCATGCACTGTAGTGAACTGATGTGTTCTTGGGTTGAATAATGAGTTACTAATTAATGAATTAAATAATATTTAATTCACTCCACTCATAACTAATTGATTAGCTAGTTAAACTAATCTCAATCAGTTCAACTAAAATAAACAGAACACAACTCCACTAGCTGTCTCATTAACTTCCACCAAACTTCTGCCACTGAAGTCCAACTGAAGTCAACCATGCATGATGCCATCAAACCCTTGGGAACCACGTGATTCCTCTGTCAGATGCATGAGCCACTTCTGTAGCTCGAACCGAAGTGCTCCAAGAGAGTAAACTGCTGTTTATAGTCTAAATATTATTAAGGGTAAATAATATTTGACTTCCCTGTTTTAAGGAGAGGCAGTCTAAAAATAGACTTCGACCTCTTTGACCTCAAAAATAGAGTCTCATCTATTTTTACCAACATGACACATACTTCAAGAATCTCAAACTGGAATCCCCGAATCATGCTCCATATGTCTAAAAATAGACATAGTCTAAAAATAGATTTTGCGCCAGAATTTGCCTGCGGGCCCACTTAGTGAAGGCGACTTCATTTCACTAAGCTCCATCATCTTGCTGCATTTTCAACACTCCCTCTCAGCAAGATATGGATTATCTGCAACCCCTATCCTGCCTCTGTGGAATTCAAACTTGCTCCTGGTGAGCGCCTTCGTCGGGATGTCGGCATCCTGATCCTCCGTGGGAACATATGAAAGCATCATGATTCTCCGCTGAACACAATCTCTGATATGATGGTACCTGATGTCGATGTGTTTGGACCTATCATGAAATACTGGATTTGCCGAGAGTTTAATGCAACTCTGGTTATCACAGTAGATCACTGTAGGCTCCAAATGCAACCTGAACAATCCTGCGAGGATATTCCTCATCCAAATAGCCTCGCATGCAGCCAAGCTAGCTGCCATGTACTCGGCCTCTGCTGAACTGAGTGCCACGAATCTCTGCTTCCTGCTGTACCAGGAAACTGCTGTCGACCCAATGCTGAAAACTCCTCCAGAAGTGCTCTTCCGGTCCTTTGGACTCCCTGCCCAATCTGCATCAATGAAGCCAGAAAGCTTCGCTCCATCCTCCTGTCTGTACCATAGACCATATCCTGATGTGCCTCTAATATAGCGCAATACATGCTTGCCTGCCTTCCAAAAGAGCTTGGTAGGCTTAACCATAGCTTTCGAAAGCTGGTTAACTGCATAGCATATATCGGGTCGTGTATTGACCACATACATAAGCGACCCCACCAACTGTCGATAGACAGTGGCATCCACTACCTCCGCTGAAGTAGCATCCTCCTTCCTCCAACCACTAGGAAGAGGAGTGTCAACAGGCTTGCAACCTTGCATGTTGAACCTCTCCAGAATCTCCCGGGCATACTTGCCCTGAGAAACAAACAGTCCTCCGCTGCGCTGCCAAATCTCCAATCCCAGGAAATAATGAAGGATGCCCAAGTCCTTCATCTCAAACTCTCGTGCAATATCCTCCTTGCATGAAAGTATCAACTGCTCATCGCCAGTCAAAATCAGATCATCTACATACAGTACGATGATCAACAGCTTCCCCTCCACCACAATCTAGTACTGGTTAGGATCCGCCTCACTCTTGGAGAATCCAAGCCCGGTGAAGTAGCTGTCTATCCGAGTGTACCAAGCACGAGGTGCTTGCTTCAGCCCGTACAGTGCTCTCTTGAGTCGGCACACATGCGACTCATTGCTGAAGATCTCAAAACCTTCAGGCTGCTCTATGTACACCTCTTCCTCAATAACTCCATTGAGGAACGCAGTCTTCACATCCATCTGATGAATGTGCCCCCCCATCTGCGCTGAGAGAGCAAGGATCGTCCGTATGGAAGAGTACCTTGCGACAGGTGCAAAAGTCTCCTCATAGTCAATCCCCTCGATCTGTGAGAAGCCACGGGCGACAAATCTCGCCTTGTACTTCTCCACCCTCCCGTCAGCCGCCTGCTTCACCTTGTAGATCCATCGCGAACCTACAACTGATTTCCCAACCGGTCTTGGGACAATCTCCCATGCACTGTTCCTGATGATCGAATCATATTCTTCGATCATGGCATCAACCCATGCGGGTTCCTCCACGGCTTCCTCAAAAGAGGATGGCTCCGTCACAACACATTGACTCATAAGAGCCATGTATCCAGTGTACCGATCCGGTGACTGTCTCTGTCTGCGCTGTGCTGTAGGTGGTCCTACAACCTTCTCTGCATCCGGAGCCAGTCGCTCAGCTTCTGTAGTGCGCATGCGCCCTCTGATGGTTGGCGCTGCCTGGGTGGTTTCTTCCACCTCCTGAACCTCCTCTTGTGGCTGATCCACATCAGGAAGCTCCTCCTTAGGAACTAACAGCTCCTCATCTGCATGCAAGTGTAGCTCCCTCTCAAGTGAACACTGCATGGCTTTCTCCTCCTGAAATTTTATATCCCGTCGCACAACAGTCTTGCGACTGTCTGAAAAATACACTCGGTAGTTGTGAGGTGTATCAGTGTACCCCACAAATATTCCAACCTCAGCGGTTGGATCCAGCTTCCTTCTCGCATCCTTCGTCACATGCATGTAGACAGGAGAACCAAAGATCCGCAAATGGGAAATATCAGGCCTCTTGCCAGAATAAGCCTCCTCCGGTGTACTTATGCCAAGAAGATTGTGAGGACAATGGTTCTGCACATACACTGTTGTATTGCATGCCTCAGCCCACAAGTGAAGGGGTAGGCCCTGATCATGCAACATCGCCCGTGTAGCACCCACGATCGTTCTGTTCTTCCACTTAGCCACCCCATTCTGCTGTGGGTTATGGGGTGCGATGAGCTCTCTCTGAATCCCTTCTGCGCTACAGAACTCCTTGAATTCAGCCGAGATGAATTCACCACCATTATCACTCCTTAGAGCAATCACCTTCTTCCCAAACTCCTTCTCGACCAGTGCTTTAAACTCACAGAACTTCGCGAATGTATCGCTCTTCTTCTGCATGAAGAAGATCTAGCACTTTCGAGAGAAATCATCAACAAAGATCACATAATACTTGTGCTTTGCTATCGAAGCAACTGAGAAAGGACCACACACATCTGTGTGAACTCTCTCAAGGATTTTCATGGCGCGACTATCCTTCTCGTGAAAGGTGGCTTTCACATACTTCCCTAAGGTACACCCCTTGCACTGATCTGACTGCGCAAGAGTGTCCTTAGGAAGCCCAGTATAAATCTGCTGCAGGATCTTCAAAGCTCCATGGTGAAGGTGGCCCAATCTCTTGTGCCACAGTTCGCCCTCATCATCCCGGCTCACCACTTCTCCTGCCTTGCATGCCATAGATGCGCAGCCATCTACCTGCAACTGATAAAGGTTCTTGGTTTGAACCCCTATCTTTTGGGTCTCTCTAGTAGTCTTACTGCGTAGGAAGGCTTTTCCTTCGCTGAAGACCACATCATACCCCTTATCCTCCAACATCGCCACAGAGATCAAGTTCTTCTTCAATCCAGGTACATGCATGACATCCTTCAGTACAAAGGGTTTACCAGACTCCCTCTGAAAGGATATGCTACCGATACCAGTCACACTGTATCTACCATCATCGCCCATCTCGATGTGCACACCCAAATCTTTGTCCTCCAGATCTGAGAACAAATCCCGATCTCCCGTCATATGAAATGACGCACCGCTATCCAAGAACCATACCAATCCCATCACACTTGAAACCAAGCATGCGATCAGTGAAAAGTCAAGCTCGAACTGTGAAGCCAAAGCTTCTCCATCTGCAGATCTTCCCGCTTGCTTGTTCTTCTTCTTCTTTGGACAATTGGTAGCATAATGTCCGTGATCATGGCAGTGAAAACACTTCACTTTCGCCATATCCCGCTTCTTGCCCTTTGCACCAGAATGAGAGGTTTTCTTACCCTTCCCCTTCTTTGCTTTGGCAACCAAAGCGCAATTTTCTTCATCAGCTCCCTTTGATGAAGATCCATCTCAAGTAGTCCTCCTTATCTCCTCCTGCATGAGATCCGCCCAAAGGCGCTCCCATCCCGGCAACTTCTCCCGACCATTGACACTATCTTGATATGAGTGCCAAGCCTTCGGAAGACCAAGGAGAGCCGGGTCGACCATGTCCTCATCTTCGACAGTCACCCCCACACTTCCCAGCTCATCTCTGCATTGAGTGAACTTCGTGAGGTATTTGGCGATACTGTCGCCTTTCTCCATCTTGATGTTCCTGAGCTTATCTTTGAGCGCCAGCTTCCTTTGGTCGCTCTTACTCTGGAATAGATCCATCAAATATTTCCACATTAAATATGGAGAAGCCTTTCCATGCAGGCTGGATACAATATGATCCTTGACGCCCTCCAACAGGATCCTTCGACATTTCGCCATCTTCTTTTGCCATGCATCGACTTCAGCAGGATCAGTGGGCTTTTGGACATCCATATCTATGAACTCCTTGAGACCATTATCTTCTAATACTGCTTCCATGCGATCCTTCCATGCAACATAATTCGAACTGCCTTCAAGAGCATATTCGAGTCGCAAACCGTTGAAAGACATTTTCAACACTGGCACCAAGAAAACAAAACTGCTGCAAAATTTCGAATTCTACCTCAAAGCTCAACCGCTCTAGATCTGTGAGAACAAATTATTTCTAGCATAGAGATTGACTGCAAGGGGCATTTACCGGACCTTTCACTTTCCGAAGAAAGATGAATCCGGAGGCTACCTGGCCCGCATGCAGACTCTGTCTACCGAAATAAGTTTGTAATCACTGTGATGATCAATCTCTGCTTCAATAGCTTCGATACCATGTAGAAATTTGCTGAATAATGATCAATTATTCATCGAGACTATCCTGATCACATACAATTCGAATTTATATGCAACACATAATCTCTTCCACTCAAATCATCAAACATGCGGAAATAAAAACAAGCGATAACACATCAAATCATCATACACATCAACACAGTATGTATGGGGAAACCTTATAGCTGAAAACCCCGCAGCTATTTTGTATATTATAATGGAGAAATCATGTAACAAACTCAGTACAATACTCCTCACAAGTAATCAGTACTTTCTCATGAAGTTACACACAAACTAGCTTGGTTTTGAACAGGTTACTGGTTCAAAACTCACCGCCAATTTCCTTGCCTCTATTGCGCAATCCAGGCCTGTCTATATAGAGATCCAAGGTTCGAATCTCCTTGGCTTGACAGCGCAATCATCATGGGAAATTCCTCCAAGTGTGGTGCAAATCTCTTTACAAGCGATGTCTGTGATAGCTAACTCCACCCTTTCATCTACCTCTTTCCTTTGGTCTCCCTTTGAGCCCCGTCATGCTTTGTAGTGGCTTGAATGGTTCTTGAGTTGAATAATGAGTTACTAATTAATAGATTAAGCCATCATTTAATTCACTCCTCATAACTAATTGATTAGCTAGTTAAACTAATCTCAGCAGGTTCAGCTAAAATAAACGAGAACCACAGCTCCACATGCATTTGTCTCATTACTTCTCCAATACGCCCCTTGGGAGTCTCCCTAGCTGATCAACCATGAATGATGCCATCAAACCCTTGGGAATAGCGTAAATTCCTTTGTCGGATGCATGAGCCCATACGTAGCTCGAACTGAAGTGCTCCAAGAGAGTAAACTACTGTTTATAGTCCAAATATTATTAAGGGTAAATAATATTTGACTTCCCTATTTTTAGGATAGGCAGTCTAAAAATAGACTTCGACCTATCGACCTATAAGTCAAAAATAGAGTCCCATCTATTTTTACCAACATGACCAATACTCTAAGAATAACATACTGCAACCCCTGGATCATGCTCCATATGTCTAAAAATAGACATAGTCTAAAAATAGACTTTGCGCCAGAATTCACCTGCGGGCCCACTTAGTGAAGGCGACTTCATTTCACTAAGCTCCATCATCTTGCTGCATTTTCAACAACATGTGATGAAGAGTTACTATGATATTATTCAACTATGATATGATATTATGTTACATGAAGCTCTGCATTTTATCTGAAAATCTCATTCAATCAAACGACAACCACAGTCCAAAAAAATCTCTGAATCACTATAAAAGAGCAAACACCAACAGATTTAAAGAGCCGAAAATCAATCTAGATTCTAAATTCACAGCAGGAGTATAAAAACACCCAATGAATTAGGGTTCTTCCAAAACCCTACATTCAACTAAACTTAAACAGACCACTACCTTCCTACCAACAGAAATAATCTCATCTAAAAAGGGCCAAATGGCCTGAATCAGATAATACAATAAATTCATATCAGTGTCCGTTCACTGCTGGAGACCCAAAATTTGTAGAGGAATTTACCTTAATCACATCAGGAGGCATTTTAGTGTGGCTACGGAAATAAGTTTCGATGTACTTCTTGAGATCAGAGTCCATGTATTCAAAAACTAAGAACAGAATGGGCTTCCCATCCTTGTTCTCAGTGTGTTTCACATCTAACAACCTACAGAAAAGGCTTTCATCACACATGCATACATATACCCCCTCGAAAAAACCCCCGAATCTCCATTTTCGGCCTCAAGTCATACCATTTCCGCAATGCCAGATAAAACCTAGTGATGGTAATCTTCTGCCAGGTGATCTGGGCATGTGATTTCAACTCTGGTTGGCAACGCATCTTCCCCATCGCCGGAGGAGGTTTTGGGGAGGAATAAGCCTCCATTGTCCAGCAGAAAATCCACGAACGACTCTGGCAAGGGATGGAGATGTGATTTGAACTCTGGTTGGCAACGCATCTTCCCCATTGCTAGAGGAGGTTTTGGGGAGGAATAAGCCTCCGTTGTCTAGCAGAAAATCCACGAACGGCTCCGGCAAGGAATGGAGAATGGTTTTGATGGAAACCCATGGAAACACGAGTAACATTCTTGTATCTAGAATCGAATTATGTCTGCCTCCTTCATTGTTATTCCTTCTTACACCCGACTTGGATGTCTGAGAGACAGGTAGTAGGGTTGAGACCAGGGGGTGGTCAAATAAGGATATATCACCCCACCATGTAAAGAAACAGATAGCAAGCAATTAAACTGAGCTGTATTCAATCTGGGTGCATTGAATCCCCCTCGGGTAGCCAATCTCTCTGCAAAATTTCCACCACCAGTCCTCGTAGGCAGTTTATGGTCTGCCCAAAACCTCTCGTCGGCACCAATCCAACCACAAAACCGCCTGAAATACTAAAAGGATCATTATCCTTACCACTCCTGTTGCTGCTGTTGCTGCCATTAAAGCCTGCGGGTGATGACAACTTCAGGTTTTGTTGTTGGCCCTGCGAGGTTTCAATCTGCGGTCCTGTGAGAAGCTGAGAGAAGGTCCGGGAATTGAAGTCCTCCACCATCATAGAGGAAATAAGCGTTGTTGGCCTAGTCAAGGGACCCCAATCTAGAAACCCCATATGTTATTTTCTTCATTCTCGCCATAGATTTCGCAGCAGTTTCGCATACCAATCACCCTTTTGAGAATCAGAACCCGGAAGAAAGTTTGGACTAAGTCAATATGTATCAAGGGACTAAGTCACTATGTATCAAGAAATTGAGATTAATTTAATATTTCAAAACACTAATATAAAGATGAATCATGAGAATGAAGTGGTAATATAAAGATCGTGTGGTTAGTCAAAGGTCAATTATTAAAATAACTCATGTTTTTGAAGTATATAGATTTTCTTTCCACTAATAAAGATGGTAAGAATTTGGTAGAAAATTTAGATATAAGTAGAGTCTACTACAATTTATGGCTTATTCGTGGTGAAACAATATCTTTTAAAAGTTTTGTTTGGTTCATGATCAACTTAAATAGTAAAAATAAAATAAGTAAAGTTGTAAATCAATAAGAATTTTAGCTCTTTTTATCATCATATATCAACAATTAGAAAGAAGTTTGCTATAAGATTAAGTAGTTCTTTAAAATTTATCTAGTGTCACAAAATAAGTTAATCGTTTGTTAATGATTTGGTAGAAATTTTAGGCACGGGCAGAATTCTACTATGATCCAAAGCTCATTCATAGTGGAACAATGCTTTTACAAGTTTTTCCAAGTTCTAGGTCAATCCGTATTGTCAAAATTTCATTGTGGTTTTGGATGAATGAGAACCATGACTATCTGTGTCGCCAAATTTTTCTCACTATAGGGAAGTTTACCGGTGTATTAAATGGCTCTATGATATCACCCCTAACCTCCATATTCACAAAGTGAACATGGATGTTCAGTAAACATGTAGTTATGATTGAGATCTTTATTATGCACCTAAGTGTTTACTTAATCAGGCATTGTGCATGGCATGGCATGTTGATACATACTCCAACACAATTGCATTAGTTTTGTGTCACCATGCAATCATTTTTGCACTAGCGACGAAGTTCCAACACCTACAACAACAACGGATAATCCTACACCAAAGTTGAGTTCCCTACATGGTCATCTCATCTGCAGTTTAATAAACCCATGGTACTACAATGATCACCAATCAAGTATGACTAGGGGAATTACAGATCTGTGCCAATGTCAATGGTCAACTTGGACTAAGATAATTCCTATGAAAGTCGTGATCAAGTTTGTACATTGTGCTTAAGATAAGGTGCTTATAGTCACTAAGCAATGGTTGTAGTTACAAGGATAAGGTTTTGGTGTTATAATACAAGGATTATAAGGACCAAGGGTTGTGAAGGTTAAGCATTGTTGGAAATATGGATTATAAGGTTAGGGGTTTTAATGCAAGGATTATAAGGACTAAGTTTGTAAATATTAGGGATTATTTAAAATATGGGTTATAAGGTTATATTAGGGGTTTTAGGTTTTAAAAAGAGATAGGGATTAAATGTTATAAAATTTAGGGTTTATGATGGTAAAATGTAAAGAGATATAATGGTTATAGTATTATGGTTATGGTTTATATGTGTTAAGGAGTATAGTGGTCAGGTGTCAATGATTATATGTATTACATGTTAGAGAGGTAAATTCTTTTAGAGGATAAGGGTTGTAATCTTTAGGTATTAAGTGTGGAAAGGGTTATAAGGATTGGGTCTTATAAGTTTTAGAGGAATTAGGGCTTAGGATTAAATTTCATATGAATTAACAATAATATAGGTTATATGTTAGAGGGATTAAGGACTATAGGGTTGTTGACAGGGCAAAAATTCCACCTTGCCAACAAGGGGGAATTAACTCGATCGTAGGTCCCAACTAGACCAGCTTTCGTTTGGAATGGCTAATCCCAATGAGTATTAAGGATTGTTATAAGTGTTAGGGAATAATGAGTTAGTGGTTAAGGGATTAGGGATTAGGGGCTTAGAGGTTAGAGGAATAGGGGCTTAGGGGTTAGAGGTTTAGGGTTTAGGGGTTAGGGGAATAATGAGTTAGTGGTTAAGGGGATAGGGATTGGGGGCTTAGGGGTTAGGGGAATAATGAGTTATTGGTTAAGGGATTATGGATTGGTGTTAGGGGAATAATGAGTTAGTGGTTAAGGGGTTATGGTTGGGGGGTTAGGGGTTAAGGGATTTTTTCCTTGAAAAAGAGAAGAAAATAGAGCTCTAAACCTAGAAAAGAGTGTCCTTTGACAAAGGGAAACATTAGTAAATCATAGTCTTCCTAAGGGTCCTCTACACAAAACCACATCTTCCATCTAGCATGAAAAGGGTAACCACTTTCTCATATGTGAACATACTCATCCATCCCAAAACAAGCCAAGTTGAAAGCATATGTTAAAACAATCTTGAATTGCCAAAATTCAAGTTGCAGGTGCCCATAAAATGAGAGGAAATAGAGTATATTTTGATGCTAGCACCAAATCCTAAGGATCATGAAAACATAAACATAAACCACCAACAAAAGACCAAGTAAGCATAATATTGACAACAACAATGGGAATCCTCCACTTCCAGAGCATGTACAATGAGACCAAATGAAGATCCACTTTAGATACTCTCTCCACCATCAACAATACCATAAATATTCATAAAATCTTGTACAGGTCACAATAAAACATAATTTCCACGCTTAAGGAAATAATAATAAGAGTTTTTACATGATCAACTGGAGGATCAGTAAGGTCCCTAGAGGCAGAGTCACTAACCAGAAAACCTTCAACGCAGGCCAATTAGGAGTCCACCCTATCGAAACAGTACCATAGGTTGTGAAGCATTATTTTGACATCTTCAAGGGAAAAAAATAGATTATAGGTCTCAACTTGTTTATATTGAAGTACTAGCGAAACAAAGTAGCTAGCTATTGGTGTAAGGCTAGTGAATTGTGATAGAAAAGTTGTTTCTTCCGAGGTTTTCCAGGGTCTTTTATCCATTTCAAATCCTCGCCCATCACCTTAAAATCTGAGTGATAAGGGAGACCCTCAACCTCTTTACTTTCCAACAATAAAATCTCTTTTCGAACTTCCAAAGGAATGACATTAAAGAAGGTGGCCATTAAGTCAAGAACAGGCCAGAAGAGAAATAGAGATCGATACTTGTTAGAAGTGATTCCATTGAATGATAACTACAAACCCCTATCCATTGAATCAATGTATATAATATAGTGGTGGCTAGGGGGTAATTTCATTTATATATCTCTACAAATGTATTACGACATCATTCTTGTTGTGGATCAAAGTAGTCAGCATCGATTCTTCAAGGAGGGTTGGGTTGTCGAAAGAAAACGAAAGATTAGAGACCCTGAGGATGTATAATACCCTAATATAAAACATTCTTTTAAGATCAATGCTTCAAAGCATGAGACGTTAAGTAAGGATTGATGGGGATTTTAATAGCCACTAGAAATGTTTCAAACAGAATAGGTAGCAGATAGAATCTTGTAGGGTTAAAGGTCAAGTTTTAAGAGGATATGGGATTAGGGTTTATAGGTTTCAAGGATTCCATGTTAGGGGTTAGTGGCTTCGGGTTTAAGGGATCAAGGGGTTAATTTTTTATGAGTTACGAGCGTAGGGGTTAAGGCATTGTGGCTTTGGGGTTAAAGGGATACATAATTTAGTGTTTATGGGTTAATTTCTTATGGGTTGTGATAATGTGTCACCTAATCCCCTTATCGCAACTATTGGAGGTTCCCCTATCAATTGCTCTCATTGACTTACTTATAGGTCCCCTAGCCCTTGTGGCATAAGGCCCTAAGGCTCCTTCTCATTCTCTAATGTTAGTATTATAGATCTCAATATACCATGCGCTAACCTCTCACTTCTACCCATCCATGATACCCTTTTGTCCCCTTGCCCCGTTCAATACACCAAAAGGTCCCCCTCCCCCAAAATTCATGAGAATTGAACATTTGGAGGCGATCATTTAACAAAAGCTTCTAAAAGTTTTATTCTAATGACTTTTTTGGGGGGGCGCGAGGGTTGTCCATCAATGCCTCCAAAAGTTACATTGTCATGACCTTTCAGGGTGATTCAAGGATTCTAAGTTGAGAACAACAAATACCATGAACAGACAAAGAATCCAATGAGTCGAAGAGCTAAAAAACATACCACCCATAATGAACATTTTCATCCAAAGATTATTCCATGTTGGGCCACAACAAAACCTTTCGATAGAAATTGCACGTAGCCTACTACTACAAAGGAAATTCAAACCACAAATTTTTGTTCCACTTCTAATTTTACCCAAAATTACCTCATATTTAAAGGTATCACCATATCTTATACCAAACAAAATTCAAAAAATAGATATCCTTTAGAGAAATAGGATCATAAAAAAAAAATGAACCGTGCATATTAAAGAACCATATTCTATATATTAATATTAGGATGAACCTATTTTATTATTGGAAAGAGAGAAAATTTCATAGATATTGATGAATCCTTATGCATTACCTGCATTCTAGTGAGTTAACAGAAATGGCACTAGGACAGTGATGATATTGTGTTTTTGGCAAAGATCTTTTATCTCTTCCTCCAACACCAAGATGTTTCTTGTATGTTGCTGAAAAATGGAAATCCCCAATGGATATCATTGCCTTCACAACTACTCCATTATACTGGTGTCTTGGGCATAAAATCAAACTCTTTTAGGCTATATCTATTAGATGTCATTTCATTGATCTATAATGATAGGTGAGAGCTATGCATAAATCACTAAAGGTGTATCAATAGGCTATTAGTCTATTGCATATAGAATTGGACTCGTTTTATTTGTAACTTAGCGAAATGGAAAAGATGTGGAAATGGAAATGTAACTTAGAGCACTCTCTTTTTTACCTCTGTCTCGAGACCTTGCTCACTTCTTATCCCATTTCCCTTTATTCGTTGCATTATCTTTTCAATCTGGTTAGTCTCAGATCTACGCTTTGATTGCTCATAACAATTCTTTAGCTTTCGGATGGCCTCCTCCAATGATCTAGGCTCATCAAACTCAATCCTGTCTTTGAATGTTATCGAAAACCCATTGATGAATCGTTGAATCTTGGTCTTCTCCTCCTTGAGGTAAGGCACATGTCTCAACAACTCCAGAAATCTGCTAGTTTACTCCTCATCGATAATAGAGTCTATATTTAGCTCATAAAACTATTTTTCCTTGTCATCATAGTACATATTTGATAGATACTGCTTCCTGAATAGTCTCTCAGATTCACTCCAAGTCAACTCCTCATAAATATCTCTAATGTTCTTTACATCTTCACACCAAATATCTGCTTTACCTTTAAGACTGAATGTAGATATCCCGACCTTCATGTTCTCTAAGTAATCATGCAATCTGAAGAATTTATTCATTCCAATCAACCATGCTTTTGCATCATGTGATTTATTCATTTCCCCATCGAATGTAGGTGGCTTTTCTTTCTTGAACTCATCCGGAAAATATCCCATATCACTCCTCCTTTAAGGATTATAACAATGATGACCATGATACCTTTCAGAACCAGAATGAGAATATTACCTATGTCCATCACCCCTCCTTTTCGGAGTATCCAAGAACCTGACATCCCTGATCGTGTCATCTCTATCTGACCTGTGCCCACTATGGGTTCTACTTCCACATGCCCCATTAGTCATATCCTTCTATCCACAGTTGATCTGAAGTGGTCCCTATCTCTGCAATTCTAACAAACTATGAAGAATTATTGCATTGAATTTTGCTTATTTCTCCTATGCCTGCATGATTTTGTCATTATTTGCTTTGCAAATCCTTATTTCCTCCTTCAAACTCCTCAATGTGTCTGCTAAGTCAGAGGTGTTCCTAACACCACGATACTCATCTGATTCATAGGGAGAATCTTTGTAGTCTACCATCTTGTTAGTCATCTTTGATCTCTTCTTCCTGCAAGGTATATTATGTCAGTTAAACCAAATCATAAGCAAACTAGCGTACCTTAGTATAGCTCGAAGAGGATATCTCATCTGCAAGACCGACCATATTAGCGTAATACACACACACACACACATAAACATAATAATATCAACATATAAACATCTTTTTTACCATTATCCATTTATCAATGCATGACTATGCTGACCACATACAATGACTTCATGCACAACGACCATCATCTAGTCAAATTATATGATACACATAATCGATGCACGACTAACATAAACACAACAAATACATTCAACAATGACACCATCAACTTTCACATGACCACACCACTACAGTCATGACCAATACCATGCATAAACAAGAAGCACATAGATCATAAGTACAAGGACCTATATGCAACCAACATGTAGATACGAAAACACATTCATCCAAGTGGAACGGAAACCATACATCACCCAAGGAGAACGGAACCATGCTATGATACTACTCTATAACACTCTCCTCCCTCGTCTACCCAAGTTATCGGCCAACCAGGGCAAACATGTGAAGAAAAGTTACTATGATATGATTCAACTCCCTATATATCAGTTAAGGAAGTGGAATTGACGTAACACAACCAACCTAACCTTCTACACTTGCAAAAAAACCCCCAGGAGCCATCCAACCCATCTAGGTGACCAGAGCCATCCAACCCATCCAAGTGACTAACCCTTGAGACAAAATGAAATTTTTCTGCATCAAAGCCTTAATCTCTCCCTTGACATGGGCATGCATATAACTTAGAACCTCCAGTTGCTCCCACAACAAGGAATGCCTGCGACTAGGGACATTTCCTGGTAGTCCTGTGCCAGCGACTCCAAATCAGTAGAAAGTTTTTTTACAATAAAAAAAATTAAATACTAAAATTTTATCTAAAAAATAATTAAATTATTGTTATTTATCTCTTTGATATATTTGTTCAATAGTGAAAATAAAACTGAGATGTGACTAGAAGACATATGCAAGAATCAAAATTTTGATTTTTCATTTTGAAAGAAAAAAAATGAAGGTTTAAAATGCATATATGGAAAACAATTGAAAAAATATTTAATTTTTTTTGTCATTATACTGTATTTAATTTCTTTCAAATTTATATCAAAGTTTTAGTTGAAGTAATTTAAAAATGTTAACATATTTAAAAAAATAAACAATTTTAGTTCATGGAGTGTAACTCATTTGAAAATCACTTTGTTATGAAGTATTATGTAAAAACATGAGATTCAAACTTAAATCCCTTTGAGTGGCCAACCGAAAAATAATATTTTTTTAATCTATTTATTTATTATATTTTTAGAATCTGGTTTAATGGAAAAAAAAAATCTAATATAAAATAAATAAAATTGACATGATTACATTTCATGTGGTTTGAATATATATATATATATATATATATATATATATATATATTCAAAAATAAAGGGAGACGCGAGACATTTGGAATACATGTTAGCAAATGAAGGGAGACGCGAGACATCGAGGGGCGGCGCTGTGCCTTCGGTGGTGAAGCTCCACGCCAGGACGTAATGGTCTTCCACGAAGACTCCCGTGGCCGCTGAAAATCCAACAAACATCTTCTCCTGCAGAACGTTGTGCAGGTCGATTTTCAGAGATATCAACGGCCTCTGAGGTCTCGGCAAGCCGGCCAATGTGATGGTAACGTTGAGGCAGCTTTGTGCATGATTGTAATCGATCCAGGCCTGTATGTTCTGTCCACTCTTGAGGCTCAGTCCTTGGAAGCTGTCCTCCCCATTCCAATATCTGGCAGGCTCGGTCACCACTGACTTGAGGTCGTTGATGTCCACGCCCACGTGGTTGTCGTCTGGGTCATTGAATTCCACATTCTCGGTCGTGTCGAACTCCACTGCAAACAAGTGATTGGATGCCTGCCCGCAGCTGGTGATGTTTAACAAGCCCAAATAGTGGGCTGGCAGAGCGCCGAAGGGAGATCTGTGGGGCATCATGACGAAGGCTATTCCATGACCGCCTACGCCAGAGGGAGGAGGCACCATTGAGAAAACGAAGGTAGTGCTGAACGAGGAAACCGTCCCATTGCTTTTCATTTGCACAGGAATTGAATACAGCGCGTGACCTGAAATGAAATGCGAGTGATTTGTGAGGACAAGCACGGGTTCGAAGCGCATGACTGAAGCACCCCCTCCCAAGAATAAATTGCTTCTATTGAATGTGTTGAAAACGAAAGCGGTGTTTCGATGATCCTCCTCCATGGTCTGTGCTGCAGAAAGTGGTGTTATTAGGTAGCTGAAGGCTATCAGGCGGAGGAGGCGGCTGCGACATGGAATCATCATCATTCTTTTCTTTCGCATGAACTAAATTTCTCTCACGAACAAATGAATGGATCTTAATACATAGAAGTTCAACAATCTGATATTGCCATCGGCATCTATGCTTACACAGCAGTGTTGACTTCCATCTACACAGCAATGTTGACCGTAATTGATGAAATATAAATTAGACCAGACCGTAAAAATGTAGTTAGCTCACAAATCATAGCAGTGTTGACTTCCATCTACACAGCAATGTTGACCGTAATAGATTAAAAATATAAATTAGACCAGACCGTAAAAATGTAGTTAGTTCACAAATCATATGTTTAGGTTGATACATCATTTTGTCGCCTAATAATTTATAATTTATAATTATATTTTAAATATAATTATTTATAATTAAATATTATTTAAATAAATTTTGCTTGTGTCAAATTAGAAAGGGCTTAGTTTAACTTATATTAAATATTTAAAAGAAATTGTATTAATATTTAAAATTATAATTTTGTTTGAAATTGTATTAATAAGTTTTAGTGAAAAAAATTATTTGGTCTATATCAAATATTTATTTTTAATCATTTTATTTTGAATATAATTTATTTATTTATTTTATCATACATACGAAATATTTATTTTAAACCGTTTTATTATTGAAAATTTTTCAAATTTTATAGTTTAATTATATTCCAAATCTTATAATTTAATTAAATTGATTTTTTTAAATAAATTAGAAAAGTCAAAATTAAAAGAAAAAAAAAAAGAAACTTATAACTAATTAAAAAAAAACATTAAAAAAATTAAAAATTATTTAAGTGTATTTTTCACTTATGCTTTTGTGAAGGTTTTTTTAATAATGTTATATACACTAATAAATATAATAATATTTTTTTGGTTTGTTAAGTAATTTGAGTCTTTGGATTATTAGTACCCTTAATCTATGGTGGTTTGATTAGTTGGCAACCCAAGCATCAAGTCACCAAAGAGTACCTTAATAGAGCACCCTATAGACCACATAGTACCTTAATAGAACACCTTATTTCCCTCCACTTGTCCCTGATAGACTATAGATACAATAATATTACATCTATGTTTTATTTTTTGTTGACTTGATCTACCCGGAATTTGAACCTTGAAACTCATGGTTTACATAATACTTCACAATTTGACAATAGTCAATTAAATTGCATTAAGTTGCACAAGATTATATATATGTATTGTTAATATAATATATGATATATATTTATTTACCTTGTATTAGTTGCATAATGTTAATAACTAACATATATAAGATGGTACTAGGTTACTATGGTGTCTATAAGTAATTTACAATTGATATTATTCAAATGAATTTGCTGTTAAAAAAAGGAAAATTTCATTTTGCTTTTACATAAAGGGTTCAATTTTAGATTGCTCACAAGAATAGAATAGTGGGTGACAATGTGTTTTGTTAAGGCACTTAGTGGTGTAAAGGTCATCGGTTCTAAACTCCAACCATGCTAAAGGTTGGTGTGACCCTAGGAGAAGGAGATTCCCTAGTGATTTTGATATTATAGATGCCTCTAAATTGCTACTACTGAAGCCACCGAGGTCACCGAGGTGTCAGTCATAGATAAAATATGCACAAAATTGAAAAGAAGGAGTTGTAGCTCTCAGGTGAGTACTGCACCTGGAGACTACACTCAAAATTGAGATATCACTCTCTGTTCACTCTACATTCATGAATGAGAAATTACATCATTAAGTACATCACCAGAAATCAAGAAGTTGCAAACAGACTCCTAAACTCTAGGAACAAATCCTAAACTAAGGAGATACGTTACAACTTGTGTAACCTTTTCTCCATTAATACAAAATAATATAATTATTTTCAACTCCCCTCCTTAATGGAGAAAGGATTATCCTGAACTCCTAGCATCCTTCTAAACAATTCAAACTTCACACGTGCAAGAGGCTTAGTAAAAATATTAGCCATATTGTCCCAAGTTTTACAATATTCAACAATGATTTCTTTTGACTGTAGTTTCTCTCTAACAAAATGGAACTGAGTGTCTATATGTTTGGTGTTTTTATGAAACACTGGATTGTATGCTAGTTTAATGGTGCTCTGGTTGTCACTTTTGATGGAAGTTTAGTTCTTCTGTTCTTCTCCCGCATCATTGAGAAGCCTTCTCAACCAGATCGCTTCACACGTTGCTCCACACAATGCTTGGTACTCAGCTTCACATGAAGATAAGGCTACAGTGCTTTGCTTTTTGCTGCTCCATGCTATGACCCCGGATCCTATGTTGAATGCGTAACCTGTGATAGACCTTCGATCATCTAGGTTACCTGCCCAGTCTGAATCTGAAAAACCTGCTAGAGTAACATCAAATATGTCAGTGTATAAAATGCCATAATTAACAATACCACAAAGATACCTCAACACGCTTTTTGCTGCTACCCAGTGACTTTCAAGTGGTGTTCACATGAATTGGCTCAACACACTAACAGAGTATCCCAAGTCTGGTCTGGTTGTTGTGAGATATATCAAACTCCCAACTAGCTATCTATACATAGTGCATCCACTTCCTTAGTGCCATCGTCACTGCACAACTTCAAATTCTGTTGCAATGGTGTTGCTGCTGACCTACACTGATCCATGCCAAATATTTCCAGCAGACTTCTAGCATACTTTCCTTGAGTAAGAAAAGTTTGTCCAATATCTCTCCATACTTCTAATCCCAGACAGTAATGGAGACTTCCGAGATCTTTCATTTCAAAAACTTGTGCCATGAGCCTTTTGATTTCTTTGATTAAATTATCTACATTTCCTGTTATAATCATGTCATCTACATACAAAGAAATCAAAATAATCTGCCCCTGCTTATTGTACTTGGTATACAAATTTGGGTCATTCAAACTACTATGAAAACCATGCTCTAAAAATAAAGAATCAATCTTTTCGCACCAAGACTTGGGTGCTTTCTTTAAGCCATATAGTGCCTTTTTCAATCTGCAAACAAGATGTTCCTGCCCCTGCTTTACAAACCCTTCTGGCTGTACTAGGTAAATTTCTTCTTTTAATTCACCATTTAAAAATGTAGATTTGACATCAAGCTGGTGTAGCTCCCAATTATGTTTAGTTGCTAGAGAAATAAGCATTCTGATAGTATTTAACTTTGCTAAAGGTGCAAAGGTATCATCAAAATCTATACCTTCTTGCTATGAGTACCCCTTTGCAACCAGCCTAGCTTTTAGTTTTTCTATACTTCCATCTGCATTCATTTTTGGTTTAAACAGCCATTTACATCCTATGGGTGTTTTATCTTTAGGCAGTTCAACTAAATCCCAAGTGTTATTTCTAAGAATAGATTCAATCTCTTCATTCATTGCAGCCCTCCATGCCTCAGATTGACTAGCTTCTTTGTAATTAGTGGATTCTACAATGTTCAAAATATTTGACATCAAAGCATAGTCTTTCAATCTGGATGGTTTTTGAGTTTTCCTACCTGATCTCCTTGGTAGGGGACTTACCTCAAATTTTTTTTCTTCAGATCTATTTGGGCTTGCATTATCACCTTCTTCCTTTTCTTCTTTATACTCTTCTTTCTGCTCCTGCTCTCGTTCATCCTCGCTGCTTTCATCCATTAACAATGGAATATGCCAATCATCACCAATGTCATATTTCCCTTCTTGAACATGTTCATGAAACACTACATCCCTGCTTGCAAATATCTTATGAGACTCAGGATTGAACAACTTATATGCTTTAAATTTTGTGCCATATCCAACAAAGATGCATTTAACATCTTTAGGGTCTAATTTCTTCCTACCAGCTTTGGGTATATGGGAAAATGCTTTTGACCCAAATACTCTTAAATGATTTACTGCTGGTTTGAGTCCATATAGAGCTTCAAAAGGAGTTTTGAAGCCAAGATATCTGGTAGGACTTCTGTTCTTTAAATACATAGCAGTATTAATAGCTTCTGCCCAAAAACTATTAGATATACCCTTACCTTGTAACATGCTCCTTGTGCACTCCATTAAGGTTCTGTTCTTGCGCTCTGCCACTCCATTCTGTTGTGGTGTGTGTGGCACTGTAAACTGCTAAATAATCCCATGAGATTTGCAGAATTTCATGAATTCCCCTAACCTGTATTCTCCCCCTTGATCAGAGCGGAGAGTTTTTATGCTCATTCCAAACTGTTTTTCCACCAAGGTTTTAAATTCTATAAAGTACTGGAAAGTCTGACTCTTTTTATTCAGAAAATAAACCCATGAATATCTAGTGCAATCATCAGTAAATAAAAGAAAGTAATATGCTCCACCTAGCGACATTGTCTGCATAGGTCCACATATATCAGTGTGCACTAGTTCTAGGATATCTCTTTCCTTCCTTCTATCATGCACAGGAAAATCTTCTCTATGAATTTTACCTAAGGCACATCCATCACAATTTAACTGAGTATTATGAAAGACAGGGAGTCCCTCGACCATACCTTTTCTCTGCAATAACATGAGGTCCTGCAGATTCAAATGACCGAATCTCTGGTGCCAGATTTGTTCGGCTGTCGATCCACCTGCAACCATGGCTCGCTGTGGTATACTCTTTACATCCAGTCTGTATAGGCTTCCAATGCACATGCCTGTTGCAACAATTTCTTTCCTGCAATCCGTTATGACACAATAAGTCTTGAAGAATTCGACTTGCATATCTTGATCAGTTATCATGGATACAGCTATTAGATTTTTCTTAATTCTGGGTACATATAAAACATTTTTAAGACAACTGATATCACCATTTTGTAACTTTACTGGAATATCCCCATAGCCTCTAATCTCGTATCCACTATCATCTCCTAAATAAATTTTTGATCCATATGTACTTTCTTCAAGATTTTCAAAACATTCCTTTTTACCTATCATGTGAGAGGATGCACCAGAATCGACATACCAGATGTCGTCCTCATTGGATGCTGAAAGGGCACAGTCAGCTGTGAACAGTCGAAATTCGTGACTGAGATCTTCATCTTCTTCAACAAAGTATCCTCTGTGCTTCACCATTGCCAACTTTTTATTTGCATCATCTGCCTGCTTCTTAAGGCATTCCATCTGTATATGATCCAGGTGGATATCGGTGGCCACCCACCTATTCCATTTGGACCAGCACCATCAATTCTTGCAGCTTTTCACATTCAGCACAACTTACTATTTTTAGCAGGTTTTCGGGTCCTCCACTCTCGGAACCGTTTTGGGGGCTTAATGATCCGTGTGGATATTGGTGGCCACCCACCTATTCCATTTGAACCCCATCATCAGCTTGGCTGTTGCAACAAACTAATATTTTAGTAGCTTTTCGGTCTTGAACTTCCGTAGCAGCTTTGACCCCCCTAAAACGACGTTTTGTGGGTATCGTTTTTACCAAATTCGATCGTCAAATTCGTCTCCTCGTGCCAAGGTCCTTGGATAGATCTTTCTAACGAGATATTGAGCACATCAAATGGAGATCGGGTGCCAAAGTTACGCCCCCGGGAAGTTGAACCACCAATTTACCCAAACGGGCGCCCACAGTTTTGGCGCCTCATCTCCTACGGTTAGGTTTTTGGACGTTTCGGATTCTACATTGTTTCTGAATAATAAATAGGCCCTCGAGCCTCATTGTAACACAGTTCAGAGGCCTGTAGCTGCCACATCTCTTCTCAGAGATAGCTACCAGCGCCCTAGCTATTTTATTTCCATTATGTCTGTAAGCATATTTCTGTTATCAATGAAATGACGCATTATTTCCGCTGCATCTCTGTATTTATGGTCATGTGTTTATTCTGTTGTGTTCCTGCATAAATCTGGATCAGTGGTATAAGAGGGGGTCTGCTCTTTCTTTGTTTTTCTTTGCATGTCCCCAACGCGGTCAGGGTATAAGGAGTTAGGGCTCGATCTGGTCGAACCCTTGCAAGATCAGCCTCACAAACCCCGACGACCTCCCATGGCGGAAGAAAAGAAAGACGAGGGAGCAGGAGATCCTATCAAAATACTGCTCGAGGAGGCTCTCGAGAAACAAAGGAACGTGATGATGGATAACTTTGCTCAAATCCTTCAACGACTGCCCACATATGGCGCATCCGCATCCAACAGCCACTCTGGAGGCGCCACTCCCTTCAAGGTACAGGTAAACTTTGACATTCCTATATTTGAAGGAAAAATAGATGCAGACGCTGTAGACAGATGGTTAAATTTGTTGGAAGGGTATTTCTCGGCCCATGACTTCTCTGACCGAGAAAAGATTATTTTTGCACTCCTCAAAGCTGCCCCCCATGTCAAAGACTGGTGGGAAACCTACCGTGAGCAAGAGGGCGAAGGGGAACCCTCTCTGTTCTCTGCCACACCCACTTGGAATTCGTTCCGCGATGACTTCAAGGAACAATATTACCCCGTGGGGAGCTATGAGGACAAATACATCCAATGGACCATGCTGCGGCAACAAAAGGATCAAGATGTGCACGAACTGACGAATCAATTCCATACCTTGCGCACAAAGTTGGGTATTAAAGATTCGGAGAGACATTTGGTGCTCAAGTACCGCGGCTGTCTGCACAAACACATTCAGGAGGAAATGGAGTTCCTCGACATTACATCACTTGGCACGGCATATCGCTATGCCGCCAAGATCGAGCAGAAATTTAAGCAGAAGAAGCGAGACTTTGGATCTGCAAATCCGAAAGGTGCCCCCAAACCGAAGAACAAGGGGCAAGGCCAAAGCAATGCGACTCAGAACAACACCACAAATCCAAAGAAGGACACAGGGAAGTGGTGTGAATTTCATAACAGCCCCACTCACAGCACAAACGAGTGTCGGGCCAAACAGTCTTTGGTGGCCAAACTAAAGGCACCCGAATCAGATGCATTTTCTGATCCTGAGTTAGAACCAGACAAAGGCAATGACAAAGGGAAGCAGATCATTGATGCGGATCCCAGTGCCATTGTCGCCACCACCAAGATCCAGAAGGAGGGTCCAGAGGATCCAGAGGAGGGGGAGCGCCTCTTCCAGTCGCAGATGTGGGTAAAGGGTTCTCCGCTGCAATTTCTCGTCGATAGCGGAAGCCAAAAGAACCTCATTTCAGCAGAGGTTGTGAAGCGGCTCGGCTTACCGACCATAGCACACCCACAGCCGTATACCATCGGGTGGCTCGACCCAGGGAGAGATCTCTGCATCTGCCAGCAGTGCCGCCTTCCATACAGTATCAAGCCATTCACGGATGAGGTATTGTGTGATGTTGCTCCTCTTGATGTAGCTGATGTATTATTGGGCCAACCATACTTGTGGAGGCGACATGCTGTGTATGAGTCTAGGCTTCGTGCTGTTATTATTACTTTGGGAAATAACTTGTACAGGATACCGGAGGTAGTACCGCCTCCTGCCATCTCTTTGACTACTGCAAAACAACGCAGTAAGATTGTTTCCCAGACCAGGAAATTCATTTTCCTTATGACTCACTCACAGGGAAAGAAGAATATTGTGGCCACAACCTCGAAACAGGGCTCCCTTTCACGGCTGCAGCAGATGGACAAAGTTATGGAGGAATACGATGACAATTTCTCCTCACTCATAAAGGTTCCTCTACACTGTCAGGACAAGCACTCCATTGATTTGACTCCCAACGTACCACCGCCTGATGTTTCCATACATCCTGAAACTACACATACAGAATCCAAACATGTATTGTCTAAGGCTGATAAAGAAACCAAATCTACTAAACGCATCCAGCATGTCCACTCGCAGGTCCATGACATCTTCAATACATCTAATACTCAGTTCAACAGAATTTGCCTCATCTCATGGAGGATCTCAACGCAATGGGGACCATTGCTTCCTAAGGAGGGAGGAATGATTCAGGTGGATATCGGTGGCCACCCACCTATTCCATTTGGACCAGCACCATCAATTCTTGCAGCTTTTCACATTCAGCACAACTTACTATTTTTAGCAAGTTTTCGGGTCCTCCACTCTCGGAGCCGTTTTGGGGGCTTAATGATCCAGGTGGATATTGGTGGCCACCCACCTATTCCATTTGAACCCCCATCTTCAGTTCTTTCAATTTTCAAGTTGCAACAAAACTTACTATTTTTAGCAGTTTTTCGGGTCCTAAACTTCCGGAGCCGTTTTGAGGCCCTAAACGACGTTTTTTGGGTATCAAAGCGCCAGCGAATTTGATCATCAAATTTGCTTAAAAGTCGTAGTCCTCGGATAGATCTTTCTAACGAGCTATTGAGCGCATCAAACGAAGATCGGGTGCTAAAGTTACGCCCCCGGGAAGTTGAACCACCAATTTACCCAAACGTGCACCCACAGTTTTGGCGCCTCATCGCCTACGGTTAGGTTTTTGGACGTTTAGGATTATACATTGTTTCTCAATAATAAATAGGCCCTCGAGCCTCATTGTAACACAGTTCAGAGGTCTGTAGCCACCACATCTCTTCTCAGAGATAGCTACCAGCGCCCTAGCTATTTTATTTCCATTATGTCTGTAAGCATATTTCTGTTATTAATGAAATGACGCATTATTTCCGCTACATATCTGTATTTATGGTTATGTGTTTATTATGTTGCGTTCCTGCATAAATCTGGATCAGTATATGACCTTTCTTTCCACAATAATAACATCTTTTTACAGGATGATTTACAGACATACCTTTATACGGACTCTTCTGCAATGTACCTCCTCTCTGCTACAGTTGCGACTGTGATTACTGCTGTGGCTGCTTCCCTCTGAATTCTCGTCGTTTCACCATCAAAGCAAGATCATCGCTCTGGGATTTAAAATTCTGCCGCCGCTCCTCTTCTTGCAGCAAGATCCCTGTCAGATCTTCAAATGTAGGCGCTTTCTCCCTTACCGCCAATCCAGTGATGAACATTTGATATTCATCTCTCATCCCATTCAGCGTGATTGTGACTAGATTGGAATCAGACACCTTCTCTCCGATGTCTCCCAATCCGTCTTTCACATCTTTAACTCGTGCGATGAATGCAACAACAGTCTCACTTTCGTCCATTTTCATTGAAAACAACTTTCTTTTGAGTGCCATAATTCGATTTGTGTTCTGGGTCTGATACAAACTTTTGATGGTCGTCCAGATCTCAACGGACGTTTTACATTCTCTGATGTGAGGGATAATGTTGTCCTTGAAGAACATCTTCAGCGAAACTTTCGCCTTGTTTTCTCGCTTATCCCATTCTTGCTCCTGTGTATTCGCCCCTGTGTTTGAATTCGGCCTCTGCTCATCTCCTATAACTATCGACCATGCATTCGCACCCTCAAGCAAGGTCTTAATCTTAAACTTCCAGTTCGTGAAGTTAGATCCATCGAGTTTTCCAGACTCGTGGAGATATGATTCCATAGTGTTACTCATTCTGAATTGATCTACAAGTAAATGAATCTACCCAACTGATTCAGAAAAAAAATAATACCTGTCAGATCTTGACAACCGATCTGCCACTGCTCTGCTGGTTCTCCTGATCCACCCACTGTATCTTCGATTCAGATCCAGCAATATCTGACAAATCTGCAAATTAATCTCGCTCCCATGAGAAAATCTGTTGTTTTCCAATACAACCACAAAAATGATCCGATCAAAACTGATTCGATCTGCCTCTCCGGACAGATCCACAACTTCTTCGATCTGCAACTCCCGCAGATCTTCCAACGAAGGTGAGGCTTCCCATGGATCTTCCACTGAAGGTGAGGTGGCTCCTTTTTGAGCGAAAAATCCGCGCCCAAATCAAAACGGTGCAAGGCAAAATCCTTGGTGTGATTTTTCCGTGCGCTTCCGCGCCAAACCCCTGATTTGGCACGTTGGCGCGGGTATGGGCCGAACAGACGCGCCAATTGCGCTTCTTGGCGCGACTGTCAGCATAGAAAGCATGCCAACCCCCTTCTACTCAGAAATTAAAAAAAATCTGAGTCCGTGAGCCAGGTGTTACTGCAGTCCACCTACTCGGTCGAGCACAAAGCTCTATGAGCACACAACTCTCATGTACACGCGGCCACAAAGGCACTTTTAGCCACGAAGGCGATTCAGCCACAAAGGCAAATTGGCCACAAAGGCAATTCAGCCACAAAGACGATAAAAGATCAGGCTCACCCAATCTGAGCTCTGATACCAAGATAAAATATGCACATAATTGAAAAGAAGGATTTGTAGCTCTCAGGTGAGTACTGCACCTGGAGACTACACTCAAAACTGAGAGATCACTCTCTGTTCACTCTACATTCATGAATGAGAAATTACATCATTAAGTACATCACCAGAAATCAGGAAGTTGCAAACAGACTCCTAAACTCTAGGAACAAATCCTAAACTAAGGAGATACGTTACAAATTGTGTAACCTTTTCTCTATTAATACAAAATAATATAATTATTTTCAACTGTCATCTCAGAACTCACATCACCTAGCAAAAAAAGAACATTCAATTTTACTTTTCAAATTTTGTGATTAATAATTTTTTTCTTATTTTAATTATTTATTAAAAAAATAAAATAATTTTTCATTATATATTTCCTAACTTCCTAACCAAACTTCCTAATAAGACGAGCTTGTATGGAAATGGAAGCTAGTCCTACTTAGGAAAAAAAAACTTCGTCACCAAGACTAGCTCCCATACAACTTTTTTTATAAATCATATTAAATCATAAATTTGAGTTTTAATATAATAATTATTAGCATCTTCCCCTAAGGGTTCAAAGGTACACTGAAGGAGCGGACTTTTTGTTAACTCCCATGCAGATCAAAGGGTGTGGTGTCCATTGATCTCAGATCAATGGTGACCTGCGGGCACAAACAAGCCCGTTGTTTAAACCAAAGGATGCCCCCGCAGTTGACCTCGCAGTGTGCACTTTGACTGAGATCAATGGCTGACATTTACTGCGGGGATAAAAGGCCAATGAACGAGTGGTATCCCGAGGTCCCTCCACAGTGACACAAGCAAAATGATGTCAATGTGACGTGTTAAATTCGAATTAGGTAAAAAAACGGTGAAATTCGAGTACACTGATTCATTGCAGTGAAAAGTGTCTCGACGTAATCCCACAATCCCACAATAAAACACCTTCGGTGTAATTAAAATATGATATTTTATTAAATAATTTGTAACAAGTAATTTTTTAATATTTAAAAATAAAATATTTTATTTTATTAAAAAAATTGTAATAACTAATTTTTAATTTTTTAATTTTTTTTTAATATATAAGTATGGAAATTTACAATATTTAAAATTATTAATTAGATTTTTCTTAATAAAATTTCTAAATTTTAATATGAAATATTATTATGATTATTATATTTAAATATAATATAGTTTTATATTTCCATGACACATGTATTTGAATATTGAATTGATAATTTGTTTTTAGGAGTCGTCCTTACCTAACTAAAAAAATATTAAATTATATGACTAAAAGATAATTTCAAATAAAGGAAAATATTTGCTTGACACGTCTTTGAATATTTTCATGGCACATGCTTTTGAATATTGAATTAATAATTTTGTTTTCAGGATAAGTTTTAAGCTAATTATGTCGTAAGACGTTCTTATTTGAAAACAACTTTCCTAAGTGCCACTGTGTCAATGTATGAGCCATTGGATCAAATGTTAGATGATTGAAATGTTTTAGGCCATTAGATTCACAAGTTAAAGTTTTATATATGTTTTTTATAATGTTCGTTTTTTTTTTAATAAGTTATTGAATTTAGGTTTTGGTGACTTTGTCAATTTACACAAAAGTAAAACTAAAAGTAAATTAAATAAAAAGATTGACATATTGTAATGAACATTTTAACTAGGTCAAATAAAAAATAAAAATAATACTAAGCTATAAAAACAACCCATGGTATTGACTCATGGTATGCATGTGGAATGTGGATTATGTAAAGGGGGGAATTAAGATGGCCTAACTCTGGATCTACCAAGAGCCAAGAGGGATCAAATGTCTTGATATGCAAACCTCATTGATTCCTCTCATCAATAATATAGATCTAAATTAATTATTTAATAAAAATTATTTACTAAACTATAAAAACAACCCATGGTATTGACTCATGGTATTTATGTGGAATGTGGTTTATCTAAAAGGGGGAATTAAGACAGCTTAACTCTAGATCTACCAAGAGCCAAGAGGGATCAAATGTCTTGATATTCAAACCTCATTTATCCCTCTCATCAATAATATAGATCTAAACTAATTATTTAATAAAATTATTTTTAAATGTTTATAACCATTATTCTTTTAAAATTTGTTTTAGGCCATTAGATTCACAAGTTGAAGTCTTATATATGTTTTTTATAATGATATTTTTTTTTTTAATAGGTTATTGAATTTAGGTTTTGGTGACTTTGTCAAATTACACAAAAATAAAAATAAAAGTAAATTAAATAAAAAAATTGACATATTGCAATGAACATTTTAACTAGGTCAAATAAAAAATAAAAATAATACTAAACTATAAAAACAACCCATGGTATTGATTCATGGTATGCATGTGGAATGTGGTTTATGTAAAGGGGGAAATTAATATGGCCTGACTCTAGATCTACCAATAGCCAAGAGGGATCAAACGTCTTGATATGCAAACCTCATTGATCCCTCTCATCAATAATATAGATCTAAACTAATTATTTAATAAAATTATTTATTAAACTATAAAAACAACCCATGGTATTGACTCATGGTATTCATGTGGAATTTGGTTTATCTAAAGGGGGAAATTAAGATGGCCTCACTCTAGATCTATCATGAGTCAAGAGGGATCAAATGTCTTGATATGCAAACCTCATTGATCCCTCTCATCAATAATATAGATCTAAACTAATTATTTAATAAAATTATTTTTAAATTTTTATAACCATTATTCACTTAATAAAATTTCACTTAATAAAATGTATCTAAATTTCATACATCCAAATATACATAGTTTTTCATGTTCTATATTATTTTTGTTACAACTATTTTATTATTCGAAAAATAAATGATTTTTTTGTTATATATTATTTATGTTACAATTGTTTTATTATTCATGAGTAGTATTTCTTAATATATAAAAAAATTAAATTAATAATGAAATTTTTTAAAATATGTGATCTTTTTAAATTTCCAAATTATTTTACATGACATATTTATCTTGAGCAATAATGATGAATGTTCATAATTCTCATTTCTTAAATAACACTAAATTTACCTTTAATTACTTAAATGTAATAGTTTGTAACTACATAACAGTTTGTAACTACATACATACTCTTTCTTCGGTTCAAAAAAAACTATATACATATATTTAATTACCTAATTTTAGCTTTTAAAATTTTTCATATTATATGATGTCAAACTTACTCAACTTTTTATTATGAAATTTTAAACAATGTTTCTCACTACATAATTTTATTTTAGCTTTTATAATTTTATTTTATTTTTCAATTCCAAACAAAACTTACAAAAGAAAAAACCCACTCAGTCCTTATTGTAGATTATATTTTTACAAAATTGACACTATGTGATTAACAATAGAGTAAGTTGAACCCCCACCCATGCTGGAGAGATCACACTGTAAAATCAAATGTTCCACTGGTTTTTTTAAGGGGTTCATAAAAAAAACATACAACAAGAAAGTCAATATTGTGGTATAATAACTGATTTTTAAATTACTGTGACAAACAAAACATCACATTATATCACATAATATATATAATGCTATAAGGATCTAAGATGATAACAAAGTTTTGAATCATCATAACTAAGTGAAAACCAAAACTAAGTTGTAGCCACAAGCAAAAAATCACAACAACTCACATAATATATCCAAGGTTGCAATGAACCCATACATTGCAATGGATCTCATGGGAATTTTAGTGCACATATAACACCACCCTAATAATTCTATACTCTTGATCAATTTAGAATAACCTAGGATGTGTAAATATTTTAGTAAGATAAACAAAACAGACAACAAGAAAGTCAATATTGTGGAATAATAACTTATTTTTGAATCATTGTGACAAACAAAACATCACATTAACTGATGCAGGAGCATCCAGCTCAGAGGAGGCGAAGAATGGTTAACTGTCTTGGTGACTAGCACGTGGTTATGAACAGGTTGTGAAACCTGTGTTTTTCTTTTAATTACTTTTATTAACTGTCAGTTACACAAAGACAATCAGACTAGGGAAATAAACTGTTTCCGTAGTTAGTTAATTAGATAGAAGTTTACTTTTGTTTACAAAAAAAGAGGAACTAGCAAAATAAGTTAGATGCATTCGGTTGACAGTTTCAACCGAATCTTAGAACTGAATTTCACTTGTAGTTATTTAAACAACAGTACAATCATATGGGGGGTTCGATTCTTCCCTCAAGAAAAACAGAGAACGAAGACAAACGTGGATAATAAGATCTGCAACCAGTATTTACTTTTCAGTCAGGTATTTTAGTCTACTTCTGTTTACTGTGAAATTATTGTGTGAATTTCCAGTCCAAAATATATGTAACAGCCGTGTGTGAGCGTGATAATCAAAATGATTCATATGAGATTTGAAACCAAGCAAATGTATGATTACATGTAGGAAGAAAAGGAAACTTTCTTTTTGCCTTTGTGTTATGTATTAACAGGTACAAGAAATCGGAACAGAGACTTACAGCCGAACAGAATACAGAGCTATTTACCACTCATCACCGTCAAAGAAAAACAAGAAGAGATATTCTACAGATACTAGGTGAGTCCATGTCACATTGAAACATTTATCAAATTCCTTCACAGATTTAAAGAAAAACGTTCTTGTATAAATTATATAGAGACAGAGTTCATCCAGGAGTCAAACAGTCCAGGAAGGACGAGTATAGCATAACCCGAACTAGGGTTTGAAGCTTTAAACAATACAGTTACAAAACAAAACCCTACGACAACCTATTTTATATCGACATTACATCACATTGGAAGACTTGCCGCCATCAGGGTTTGGCAACGAAACAACAGAACCAGTAGACAAGAACTCGGACAAAAAACCCAGCTACAGAAATACAAAAGGAGGCGACCCTACCGGAGGGTTTGGTCTGCTGAGAAAACGAGCCAGGGTTTCGATAGAAGGAGGAAGCCTGCACAGAGCCAAAACAATATGAGTTAAAAGATGTTAGCTGGATTTATGTTAACAAAAAGAAGAGCGTGTATCTGTAAAATTACCGGAGTGGAGCATTGAAGAGAAACTCACTGAGAAACTGGGTAAGACAGAGGGAACCCAGGGTTTTATCAAACGAGAATTTCTGTTCACAAAGGGGCAAAGTAGGTTAGGACCGCGAAGAAAAGTGGCGCATCTTGAAATTGGAGGAGAGAAAATACTTGTTTGTTCCCATTGACTGCAGAGCCGAGTGGAAGAGCTTGGATTGATCGCGCATGTAGATGAAATTGAAAAACAATCGATGTTAGCCAGAGAAACACAAGGAGGAACAGTAAGCGCACAATTGAAAGCACTTTGAATCTGAAGAGTTATCACAAGAAGAAATCCTCACACAGGATTTGTGAACGAAAGGCACTGACAGAGGAGAACGTAACAAGAAGGGAGCCAACGACTGAACCAAAGACACATTATAGAACATGCAGGAAAATACTTACCTTGCCGGAGAGGACGCACAAATTTGCACAGGCATTTTCGCCAAACTCAGAAAACCAGTGACAGGCAAAGAAACCCTTCCTCTGCATTGTCGGTTGACAGAACAATAACAAAAACGTCGGAGTATAGTTTACAAGAAGGAAAGAGGAGCACACAAACTGGAGCACAATCAATACACCAGGCATCAAACGGAGGAGCGATAAGTGTGAAGTGGTTGCCGCGGAATCCAATGGGTCGGATGTACATCTACCACATTAAAAGCTGATGACGTGTAGAGAGACCACGAGTTAAAACACAGTTGGAAACCATACAATTGAGCTGGCACCATTTACGTGGACACACATTTATTATTGTTGTTTTGAAATTCGAATTGTATTGCATTGTGTCATAGTTATACGAGGGTCTAATTATAGGCCTTCGTCATTTTTGGTATCAGAGCGGGTTGCAGGAGATAGGGAAAAAAATGGAGGTTGGCAGAAGAGGAAGAGGAAGAGGAAGAGCCATCCGTAGAGCAGCGGAAGACGGACTGAGGGAAGAAATTCGAATTTTGTATGAAAGATTGGCAGCAGTAGAAGCTGGGGGAAGAAGAGAGCCCACGGATGACAGTGATGAAGAGGTTGCAGAACCAGCGGATGAATTCGAAGGAGTGACACCTAAATTCAGGTTATTAAGGTCAGTACTGTTATCCAGTCATAAGCCAAAACATGAACTATCCACTTATGATGGGAGTCTGTCAGCAGATGTGTTATTGGACTGGTTGAGTGAAGTAAACAAATATTTCGAATTTGAGGAAACCAGTGAGGACAAGCAGGTGAAGTTCGCTACCACAAAGTTGAATGGACATGCATCCTTGTGGTGGGACAACGTTCAGGAAGAAAGAAAAAGGTTACACAAACAACCTATAAAGAAGTGGGCCAGAATGGAGGCAAAGCTGAAAGAGAAATTTCTGCCGAAAGACTATCAGATTATGCTGTACATACAAGTACAGAACTTGAGGCAAAGGGGAATGACAGTTAAGGAGTATACTGAAGAATTTTATAAGTTGAATCTGAGGGCAGGGTATATGGAGGATACCCCAGAGAAAATACCAAGGTTCGTGAATGGGCTGAGAGGGGAAATACTGGATGAAATTGGTATTCTCTCACCCAGAACTTTAGATGAAGCATACCAGTTTGCTTTGAAGGCAGAGGAGAAAATAAACAGAAAATAGAATGCCAGAAGAGGAGGTGGATCTGGCAGAGGAAAAGGAAAGGCCTTTGGCAGGGGCAGAGGTACAGATTCCAATGAAGAAGGCAGTGGTTCCAAATCTGCAGGAACAGCAGAAAAGGACAACAACACTAGAGGGGGACGACTAGCCCAGCGAGGGAGAGGTAATGGTCGGGGCAGAGGAACTGTCCAGTGCTATCAGTGCCACAAGTGGGGGCACAAATCATATGAATGTCTTGAAGGTGAACCAACAGGTGGGAGAGGAGCTTATGTTGCCCAGCCAGAGGAAGCGGAGGCACCGCCATAGGAAGTGGAGAATGCACCAGAAACAGGTGAAGCCTTGGTGCTGAATAAGGTGCTGTTAAAACCAGCAAAGGAGGTGGTGGACCCGGATCAACGAAAGGCCCTGTTCCGGACAGTTTGCAAGTCACAGGGTAAGTGCTGCAAGATGATTATTGACAGCAGAAGTACGGATAATTTGGTGGCCACAGAAATGGTGGAGAAGTTGGGACCGAAAAAGCTGAAACATCCCACTCCCTAAAAAGTGTTGTGGCTGCAGAAAGGACATCAACTATTAGTTGATGAACAGTGCGAGGTGGAGTTCCAGATAGGCAGGTATAAAGACAAGATTGTCTGCGATGTTATGCCAATGGATGTTTGCCATATACTGTTAGGAAGGCCCTGGTAGTTTGACAGAAAAGTAGTTCATGACGGAAAAACGAATTGTTATAGGTTTGTTAAAGATGGGATGAAGCACACACTTGTACCCATTAAAGAGGAAGGTACAGCAGAAGCCAGTGGGATAAAAGCACTGCTGATGGGTGGAAAAGAGTTTTTAAAACAGATTGAAAACAACGACGTGAACTTTGCTGTTGTGAGGAGGCCAAGAACAGTGGTACTACACACAAAGATTTCAGATTTACCTGAGGAGATTCAAGACATGTTACAGGACATTGGAGACATCATAGTGGACGATCTTCTAGATAAGCTACCCCCCGAGAGAGGTATCAACCACTGTATTGATTTTATACCAGGGGCTAGCTTACCAAATAAGGCAGCTTATCGTATGAGCCCGAAAGATCATGAAGAAAT
Source organism: Pinus albicaulis (assembly GCA_034641835.2). Classification (NCBI taxonomy): domain Eukaryota; kingdom Viridiplantae; phylum Streptophyta; class Pinopsida; order Pinales; family Pinaceae; genus Pinus; species Pinus albicaulis. The sequence continues at coordinate 620,124,304 of CM076573.1, forward strand.
TCGGAAACAGGTACAGGAATTGCTTGATAAAGGGCTGATCAGAGAGAGCATGAGTCCTTGTGCAGTTCCAACGGTATTAGCTCCTAAGAAAGGTGGTGAATGGCGAATGTGTACAGATTCGAGAGCTATTAACAAGATTACGATTCGGTACAGGTTTCCACTACCAAGAATGGATGACATGATGGACTGTTTGAGTGGGGCAGCATATTTTTCGAAGATTGACTTGAAGAGTGGCTATCACCAGATTCGAATCCGAGAAGGGGATGAGTGGAAGACAGCTTTCAAGACAAATGAAGGGCTGTATGAGTGGCTGGTGATGCCATTCGGGTTAAGCAACGCTCCCAGTACTTTCATGCGCCTAATGAATGAAGTACTGAAGGAGTTTAATGGGAAATTTGTGATTGTGTATTTAGATGATATACTAATTTTCAGCAGAATGAAGGAGGAACACTTCCGACATGTTCGAAGTGTATTGAGAAGTTTGCAGCAAAACAAGCTGCTGATCAATCTGAAAAAGTGTACTTTTTGTCAAAAAGAATTAGTTTATCTGGGTTTTGTGATTGCAGAAAATGAGTTGAAGATGGATCCGGAAAATATTGCAGCAATCGTAAGCTGGCCATCTCCAAAGAACTTATTCGAAGTTCGAATTTTTCATGGTTTAGCAAGCTTTTACAGGAAGTTTATCAGAAATTTTAGCGGGATCTGTGCACCCATGTTGGATACAATCAAGAAGGAAAATCAGCCTTTTTGCTGGACTGAAGCGGCAGAAAACAGTTTTCAGACTCTGAAGAAAAAAATCACTGAGAGGCCGATCTTGAGATTGCCGGATTTCAACAAACTTTTTCAAGTTCGTTGTGATGCCAGCGGTACAGCCATTGGGGCAGTACTTAGTTAGGAGGACAAACCGGTTGCTTATTTCAGTGAGAAATTGAATGACAGCAGGCAGAAGTATTTGTCTTACGACAAGGAATTTTATGCGGTTGTTCAAGCCTTGAAGCACTGGAGGCACTATTTGTTAGGTAATGAATTTGTGTTATTTTCTGACAATTCTGCTTTACAGTATGTTATGCAACAGCACAAGTTGAACCACAAGCATGCAGAGTGGGTGGAATATATGCAAAGCTTTACATTTGTATTGAAGCATATCAGCGGACAGTCCAATAAGGTGGCAGATGCATTAAGCAGAAGAGTTTTTCTCTTGCAGGAGAGTACGGTGCAGGTGCTGGGTTTTGAGCACTTGAAGGATCTGTATCAGACAGATGCATAATTTAAGGAGGCCTATGAGGCCTGTCAAAACCCCCTGTTGAGGAATAGTAGTCCGTGGTTGGATTACAATCTACAGGAGGGATTACTGTTTAAGGGAGGATAGTTGTGTATTCCTGATTGTTCAATGTGGGAAAAAATTATTCGGGAGAAGCATAGTGGAGGTCTAGCTAGACATTTCGGGATAGAAAAAACATTTTCACAAGTTGAACATTTTTATTTTTGGCCAAAGTTATTTTATTTTTATTTTTATTTTTTTTCAAGAGACGTGCAGAGGTATGTAAGCAGGTGCAAAACGTGTCAATTGGCGAAGGGTCATAGTCAAAATGCAGGTCTTTATATGCCACTGCCCATTCCGAGCAGACCATGGGACTCAGTCAGCTTGGACTTTGTCTTGGGTTTGCCTAAGACACAGCGGGGTTTTGATTCAGTGATGGTAGTGGTGGATCGGTTTTCGAAAATGGCACATTTTATACCTTGTAGGAAAAACAGTGATGCTACTCACGTAGCACACTTGTTTTTCACAGAGATTATTAGATTGCATGGTCTACCGAAGTCCATCGTTTCCGATAGGGATGTAAAGTTCACCGGACATTTTTGGCGAACCCTGTGGAAGAAGTTGGACATGCAGTTGCAGTTCAGCTCCGCTTACCACCCACAGACTGATGGACAAACTGAAGTGGTGAACAGGAGCTTGGGAAACCTACTACGGAGCTTAATAGGCGAAAATTCACGGATGTGGGACCGCGTACTTGCTCAGGCGGAGTTCGCATATAACGATTCACCGAATCGCAGCACAGGTTACAGTCCCTTCCAGATTTTGTATGGCATGCATCCTCGCGGAGTGCATGAGCTACGGGACTTGGGGAAACTCGAAAAACGAAGTGCTGATGGGGAAGATTTCGCCCAAGCAATGAGCGACTTACATGAGCAGGTGAAGCTGAAGCTACAGGACGATAGTCAGAAATACAAGCAGCAAGCTGATTCAAGAAGACAGGAAGTTCAGTTTAATGTTGGGGACGAAGTCCTTGCACATTTGCGCAAGGAACGTTTCCCAAAATGGGAATATAATAAGCTGAAATACAAGAAGATTGGCCCCTGCAAAATCATTCGCAAGTTTTCTGCAAATGCTTATGAATTGCAGTTGCCACCAGGAATAGGTATCTCACCCATCTTTAACGTGGCAGATCTATTTCCTTACGTGGCTTCTGCTGAAGATGACATAACAGTGAGGCCAGCACGGGACACAGAATTCGATGGAAGTTCTTGGATGAGACAGATGCCTATGGCACAGCCCCTTGAGATTGAGAGTATTATCGACACACAGGTGGCCAGGCGCACACGTAGGAAGGAATATCTGCGATATTTGGTCAAGTGGAAGAACCGTCCAATTGAGGACAGTTCGTGGCTTGACGCGACACAGATACAGAAAGCGGGTTATTAAGTCGAGGATCTCATGGAGCGGAGCCATGACTTTTTTCCACCCCGGGAGCCTGATGCAGGAGCATCCAGCTCAGAGGAGGCGGAGAATGGTTAACTGTCTTGGTGACTAGCACGTGGTTATGAACAGGTTGTGAAACCTATGTTTTTCTTTTTAATTACTTTTATTAACTGTCAGTTACACAAAGACAATCAGACTAGGGAAATAAACTGTTTCTGTAGTTAGTTAATTAGCTATAAGTTTACTTTTGTTTTCAAAAAAAGAGGAAGTAGCAAAATAAGTTAGATGCATTCGGTTGACAGTTTCAACCGAATCTTAGAACTGAATTTCACTTGTAGTTATTTAAACAACAGTACAATCATATGGGGGGTTCGATTCTTCCCTCAAGAAAAAAAGAGAACGAAGACAAACGTGGATAATAAGATCTGCAACCAGTATTTACTTTTCAGTTAGGACTTTTAGTCTACTTCTGTTTACTGTGAAATTATTGTGTGAATTTCCAGTCCAAACTATATGTAACAGCCGTGTGTGAGCGTGATAATCAAAATGATTCATATGAGATTTGAAACCAAGCAAATGTATGATTGCATGTAGGAAGAAAATGAAACTTTCTTTTTGCCTTTGTGTTATGTATTAACAGGTACAAGAAATCGGAACTGAGACTTATAGCCAAACATAATACGGAGCTATTTACCACTCATCACCGTCAAAGAAAAACAAGAAGAGATATTCTACAGATACCAAGTGAGTCCACGTCACATTGAAACATTTATCAAATTCCTTCACAGATTTAAAGAAAAACGTTCTTGTATAAATTATATAGAGACAGAGTTCATCCAAGAGTCAAACAGTCCAGGAAGGACGAGTATAGCATAACCCGAACTAGGGTTTGAAACTTTAAACAATACAGTTACAAAACAAAACCCTACGACAACCTATTTTATATAGACATTACATCACATTGGAAGACTTGCCGCCATCAGGGTTTGGCAATGAAACAACAGAACCAGTAGACAAGAACTCGGAGAAAAAACCCAGCTACAGAAATACAAAAGGAGGCGACCCTACCAGAGGGTTTGGTCTGCTGAGAAAATGAGCCAGGGTTTCGATAGAAGGAGGAAGCCTGCACAGAGCCAAAACAATATGAGTTAAAACATGTTAACTGGAGTTATGTTAACAAAAAGAAGAGCGTGTATCTGTAAAATTACCGGAGTGGAGCATTGAAGAGAAACTCACCGAGAAACTGGGTAAGACAGAGGGAACCCAGGGTTTTATCAAACCAGAATTTCTATTCACAAAGGGGCAAAGTAGGTTAGGACCGCGAAGAAAAGTGGCGCATCTTGAAATTGGAGGAGAGCAAATACCTGTTTGTTCCCATTGACTGTAGAGCCGAGTGGAAGAGCTTGGATTGGTCGCGCCTGTAGATGAAATTGACAAACAGTCGATGTTAGCCGGAGAAACACAAGGAGGAACAGTAAGCGCATAGTTGAAAGCGCTTTGAATCTGAAGAGTTATCACAGGAAGAAATCCTCACACAGGATTCGTGAACGAAAGGCACTGACAGAGGAGAACGTAACAGGAAAGGAGCCAACGACTAAACCAAAGACACATTATAGAACGCGCAGGAAAATACTTACCTTGTCGGAGAGGACGCACAAATTTGCACAGGCATTTTCGCCAAACTCAGAAAACTAGTGACAGGCAAAGAAACCCTTCCTCCGCATTGTTGGTTGACAGAACAATAACAAAAACGCCGGAGTATAGTTTACAAGCAGGAAAGAGGAGCACACAAACCGGAGCAAAATCAATACACCAGGCATCGAACGGAGGAGCGATAAATGTGAAGTGGTTGCCGCAGAATCCAATGGGTCGGATGTACATCTACCACATTAAAAGCTGATGACGTGTAGAGAGACGGTGAGTTAAAAAACAGTTGGAAATCATACAACTGAGCTGACACCATTTACGTGGACACACATTTATTATTGTTGTTTTGAAATTCGAATTGTATTGCATTGTGTCATAGTTATACGAGGGTCTAATTATAGGCCTTTGTCATTAACTCACATAATATATATAATGCTATAAGGATCTAAGATTATAACAAAGTTTTGAATCATGATAACTAGGTGAAAACCAAAACTAAGTTGTAGCCACAAGAAAAAAATCACAACAACTCACAAAATATATCCAAGGTTGCAATGAACCCCATACATTGTGATGGACCTCATAGGAATTTTAGTGCACATATAACACCACCTTAATAATTCTATACTCTTGATCAATTTAGAATAACCTAGGGTGTGTAAAATGTTTTAATAAGATAAAAAAAACAAACAACAAGAAAGTCAATATTGTGGTATAATAACTGATTTTTGAATCATTGTGACAAACAAAACATCACATTAACTCACATAATATATATAATGCTATAAGGATCTAATATTATAACAAAGTTTTGAATCATGATAATTAGGTGAAAACCAAAACTAAGTTGTAGCCATAAGAAAAAAATCACAACTCACAGAATATATCCAAGGTTGCAATGAACCCCATACATTATGATGGACCTCATGGGAATTTTAGTGCACATAGAACACCACCCTAATAATTATATATTCTTGATCAATTTAGAATAACCTAGGATGTGTAAAATATTTTAATAAGGAACTAGATTTGTAATTATGAAATATAAAACTATAACTTAAATTTGTGAATTTACTTTGTATTGTTTTTCTTATGTATATAGAGAAAGAATAAACCAAGTTCGGAGTTAAGAAAATAAACCATAACATAAAGAACAATATCTCCTTCCAAACATGTCCCCATATTAAACTGATATTCACTTTCTTGTATACCAAGACTATTGTTCTTCATATACAATTTCTGATGAGCATGCAATTGCTGCTCAGATATGTAGATGAACTTGAAGTAAACTCTATTTTTGTTAATAAAAAGTCTCTTTATTGGCATCTATGCTAGATAGATTATACTTGAATGTATTTAAAATATGTAGATGAACTTGAAGTAAACTCTATTTTTGTTAATAAAATTCACTTTATTGACATTTATGCTAGATAGATTGTACTTGAATGTATTTAAAATATGTAGATGAACTTGAAGTAAACTCTATTTTTGTTAATACAAATTCTCTTTATTGACATCTATGCTAGATAGATTGAACTTGAATGTATTTAAGATATCTTATTTGAGTTACGTGTTAGATTATTAATCAGCAAAGGATTTTCACCCCCAATTTCCTATTTCAATATCTATAACAAAATTTTTTGGTTGATAATTCTTATCATCAATATCTTTGAAACCTCCACAACTTGCTTCCATGAAAGCAAAATTTTCCTTTCATTCCTTCACGATGACTTGTTCGCTGCAACATCTTGTTTATTCTAGGCTACTCTTTCCTATGCTATTGCCTTCTTATTTCTTATAAGCTACTCTATCTTATGCTATTGCCTTACGACATTTTTTTTGCAACATATAGTGTAATTGCTAGTTAAAAATCATTTTAAATTATAAAATAAATGAGAATTTCAAATTAAACAAGGTCGTATAGTATTGAACGACTCCATAAATTTCTTAAAACAAGGAAATGAGGCAATGGATATACCTTACGTTGCAGTAGTAGAAAGTTAGATATAATAATATATATATATATATATATGCCTGGCCAACAAAATTTCTAATTAATTTAGAGTTTGAATTATATTTTTTTTAACGATTAAACAAAAGTTGTTAGTAAAGTTCTTTTCATAGTCATGTTCAATGAGATCATATAAAACTCATCTTAAAAGTTATAGGTAATAGCTACTATAAAACTCGCTTTAAAAGCTACAGGTAAAAGCTAATGTCATGTAGCAAAAAATATCAAGGCCAATTTCTCACAACTTGAAGTGTAATATTTAACTTTATGAACATATATTAATTTAGTGTACATTGGATTTTGATGTACATTGGATTTTAATGTACATCCATTCAAGGTAAATAACAACCTTAATACATTTGATATAAAGGAAGAATTCAAGATAAAACTAAAATGTTTTTTAGTTAACCAATGATAATGGGTTCAAATGCCACAAAAGTGCAAGATAGGATTAATCATATGATCGATGGCCCTACCATGATTCTTATTTTTTATCATAATTTTGAATTATTTCATAATAAGTACTGTTTTGTCACGATTTTTCTTCTTAAACTTTTATTTATCTATTTATGGTTTTATTTTTCAGTCACTTCAAAAATATTTATTGAAAAAGAAAATCATGGTTGATAAAAGGATTCTATTTTAATTATTAATATTTTTATTAAACTTATAAATCAAGTTTATATATATATATATAAATTTTAGTGATTAACTTAAATAAATACATCTAATTAACCTATATATGTATAGTAAAGTTCAAAATGAGTTTTTTTAATAGATAAGTTTATTATTAGTATTATTTATAATATAAGTGTTTATGATATATTACAAAATATGTGAAATTGAATTAATTAATTAATTTAATTGATTTTTTATATATTGATTTTTAGGTAGATCCATTAATATAAAGATTTTATGACTATTCCTTAATATAATATTATTGAGCAATGTTCTTTAATTTATGTATCATTAGAATTTGAAATGTTTGATGGAACAAATACACTAATTCGGTGTTAGGGTATTTTTATTGGTGTTGTCAAAGTGAAAGGTTAAAGAGTTTATTTTTATGGAGATTCAAGTCAACGTAATGGATGGTTGATCCAAATGTTGTTGGAATTTCATTTCCAACTGCCCAGAGAAATTAGCCGGACAACGAATTAATTTGAAAGGAAATCTAAAGGACAACAGCAACAACAAGAAATCTGCACATTTGATCTTCACGCAACCAGTCAGCTCTGCAATTAACGATTCACCCACCAGTAGTCAAGTTCTTACCAACCAACAAATCAAAGTTTTGAATCACACGGAAAAATCCCTGTTTTAATTTAAAAACAGAGCCATGTTTGTAGTGGTCCCCACACACTACAACACAGCCAGTCCGCGGGGGTCTGAGAGTTGGGGAGGATGAGCTTCACGACCCCCTCGGAAAGCATAAAGGGAAAGTCTATTCTAAGTACCTTTGACTTGGTTTACATTTGCCGCATCAAGTTTTTTTTAATGTTTTTAACCTTGAGTCAATTTTTTTTACCGCAGTATACTTGTTTTAACATTTGGTTATATATATATTATAAATATAAAATATTTATAATATATATATAAACATATTATAATGTCATATGTTTTTGTAAAGTGCCGTGAGTACAAGAAAATGACAGAGTTGTAAATATGTTTTAATGTATTACACATAACAGAAATAAATGCACAGCAGTGCGGGAAAAAAAAAAAAAACACACGGCAATGATATTTGTGTGAGATAGAGAGTTATTTTTTTTGGTATAGACAGAGAGATAGTGAATGAAAAAAAAGAATACACAGCAGTGTAAGATTTTTTTTTGCATGCACAGCAGTGAAAGTTTTAGAGAGACAGAGTGTTATTCTGGCACTGTGTTTTTTGCAGCAGTCCAGCAGTTGTAATCCCTCTGTGTTGAGGAAGAGTTTGTATCAGTTTTTGAAGAAATAGAAATCTGTTTTAAGTCTGGAAACTCTGTCACTGTGAATGCAATTTTAATATTTTCTCTGTGTTTAGAGGGGAGTTTTATTCTCCAGTGTTTGTTCTTGGAATTTTCAGAAATTCCAACATGGTATCGGAGCTTGTTTAGGCTCTTTGAAGGTTTCAAAGAAGTTGAAGAAGAAGACTTGTTGCAGTGATTTCTCCAGCAGAGTGAAAAGCTCAACAGAAGTCATAGTTCAGGTATTTCTCAAAGGATAATAGAACTGTTGTTTTTTGTCTAACAGAGTTTGTTCTTTCAGAGAAAAGGAAAGACAGTTTGTTCAAGTTCAGAGTTCAGTTTAATAGCAATGGATGGACCAAGTACAGGAATGAGTCTAGGAAATGTGCAACTTCCACAATTTAATGGAAAGAATTATGATTATTGGGCCATTACCATGAGAGCCCTGTTTGTATCACAAGACCTATGGGAACTTGTAGAAGATGGTTTTACAGAACCAGCTGATGAGCAGGCTTTTAATGCCTTAACTCAAGCAGAGAAAGATGTATTGAAGAACAATAGAAAGAAGGATGCCAAAGCCCTTTTCTATTTGTATCAAGATGTAAGTGAAAGTGTGTTTCCAAGGATAGCAGCAGCTAAGAAATCCAAGGAGGCATGGGAAACTCTGAAAGTAGCCTATCAGGGTATGGAGAAAGTTAAGACAGCAAAACTTCAATTCCCGAGAAGGGATTTTGAAACTCTTTTCATGAAAGAGTCAGACAGTGTTGATACATTTTTTACACATGTGATTGGGATTGTAAATCAGATAAGATCCCATGGAGAAACTCTTGAAGAAAGAAGGATTGTGGAAAAACTTTTGAGATGCTTACCCTCAAATTTTGATGTAATTGTTACCACCATAGAAGAGACCAAAGATCTCTCACAGTTCACAGTGGATGAACTTCATGCCTCACTATTAACTCATGAACAGAGATTGAGCAGAGCTGAAACCTCATCTCTTGAACATGCTTTCAAGACCCAAATGCCTTCAGGAAAAGGAAGGGGTCAAGGAAAAGGAAGAGGAAGAGGTAGAAGTCAGAACAGAGGTGGAAGGAACAGCCCTTCACATTCACATGGAAGGGGAAACAGTCAAAGTCAGAGCCACAGCCAATGCAACAGCCAGCAAGGTGAACATCAACACCAACATGCTCATGGACAAAGGTATGAAAAATCCAATGTCCAATGTTATTATTGCAAAAAATATGGGCACTATGCCAGTGAATGTAGAAAGAAGCAAAATGACATGAAAAATAAGCAGAATGCTAATGTAGCAAAAGAAGAAAAGAACCCAAGTAATGTGCTGCTAGCATGTAATGTAGCACAAGACAGAGAAGATGATGCTTGGTTCTTAGATTCAGGTTGTAGTAATCACATGACTGGAAATAGAGCAATGTTTGCCAATTTAGATGAAGAAGTAAAATCTGAAGTAACCACAGGGACTGATACTAAAATCTCTGTAAAAGGAAAAGGCAGAGTAAGTATTAGAGCAAGAAATGGTGAGCAGAAATTTGTCCCTGATGTGTATTACGTTCCAGGTCTGAAATGTAATCTTTTGAGTGTTGGGCAGCTCATAAACAAAGGTTACAATGTAGTTTTCAAAGATGATGTGTGCACAATAAAAGATATACCTCCAAGAAAGAAAATTATTGCTGAAATTCAAATGACCAGCAATAGAATGTTTCCACTCAAGCTCAACATTGACTTGAAGGGAAAAGGAAAGAGTATAGCAGCTGTAACACAAGAAGCCTTTCAGAAGGAAGAGAAATATGTAAACTGGTTATGGCACCTGAGATTTGGACATCTCAATTTTGGAGGATTAAATCTGCTGCACAGAAAAGGAATGGTAAGAGGTTTACATTGATTGAGAAGCCTGACAGCCTATGTGAAGGCTGCATCTTGGGAAAGAAACACAGAGAAAATTTTCAGTCAGGGAAAAGCATAAGGGCAAAAGCACCCTTAGAAATCATTCACTCAGATTTATGTGGGCCGATGCAAACAGCATCAGTTTTAGGCAGCAATTACATGCTGACCTTCATAGATGATTTCACAAGAAAAGTGTGGGTTTATTTTCTGAAATATAAGAGTGAAGTTTTTCAAAAATTTTGCCACTTTAAAGCTCTTGTAGAGAAACAGAGTGGGCTGCACATTAAAGTTCTCAGAACTGATAGAGGAGGAGAATATATATCAAAAGAATTTCTGCATTTTTGCAGAGAGAACGACATACACAAACAGTTTACCAAAAGATACACACCGCAACAGAATGGAGTTGCTGAAAGGAAGAATCGAACCATAATGGAGATGGTGAGAAGTATGATAAAGGCAAAACACTTGCCGAATGAGTATTGGGTAGAAGCAGCAAACTGTGCTGTGTATATTTTAAATAGATGTCCCACAAAAGCAGTGATGAACAAAGTTCCAGAAGAAGCGTGGAGTGGCAGAAAACAGGGAGTCACCCACATGAGAGTTTTTGGATGTGTGGCATATGCACATATTCCAGACAAGTTGAGAAAGAAGTTGGATAGTAAGGGGGAGAAGTGCATTTTCCTTGGATATTGTGAAGATTCCAAAGGATACAGATTGTATAACCCATCCACAAAGAAGTTTGTAATAAGCAGAGATGTGCAATTCATTGAAGAGGAAGCATGGGATGGAAGCATTGAGAAAACAGTCAATGTCAAAAGCTGTTTATCTCATGATGAAGATGAGGGAGATGTGGTTGAAATCAACAACCCATCCGTAGCACAACCTCCACCAACACAAGGACAACAAGGGACGCTTCAAGCGGCAGCAAGAACACCCTTGAGAAGTGGGAGTGCATCACCAAGCACACTACGTGGACCAGAATTAAGTGCTTCATCAAGCACGGCTACACCAAGTGAAAGAGGAACAAAGTTCAGAAGTCTTAGAGAAATTTATGAGCAAGGAGAAGCAAATGAAGGTATGAATTCCTTATTTGCTTTGTATTGTCAAGTTGATGATCCTATTCATTTTGAAGATGCTATTAAAGACAGAAAATGGATAGAAGCTATGGATGATGAAATAAATTCCATAGAGAAGAACAAAAATGGGAGTTGGTTGATCTCCCAGAAGGCAAAGAAGCCATTGGTGTTAAATGGGTCTATAAGACCAAAAGCAATGCTGAAGGAAAAATAGAAAGACACAAGGCCAGACTTGTTGTCAAGGGTTATAAGCAGAAGTATGGGATTGATTATGAAGAAACTTTTGCACCGGTTGCAAGAATGGAGACCATAAGAGCAGTGCTGTCCATAGCAGCACAAAACAAATGGAAAGTATACTAGATGGATGTAAAATCTGCATTTTTAAATGGAGTTTTAATGGAAGAAGTATATGTGGAACAACCTTTGGGATATGAGAAGAAAGGCCAAGAGCACAAAGTCTGCAGATTGAAGAAAGATCTTTATGGGCTGAAGCAAGCACCAAGAGCATGGTACAGCAGAATAGATTATTATCTATTGGAGAATGGATTTGAAAAGTGTGAGGGAGAACCCACCCTCTACATCAAAGAAAAGGATGGTAAATTGTTGATTGTGGTTTTATATGTTGATGATTTAATTTTTACAGGTAATGATGATTACCTTGTTGAAAATTTTAAAACAGTCATGAAAGATGAATTTGAAATGACTGACATGGGTTTGCTGAGATACTTCTTAGGAATAGAAGTAGAACAAAATAAAAAAGGAATTTTTATTTCTCAAGCAAAGTATGTGAATCAAGTTTTAGAAAGATTTAATATGCAGGAATGCAAAGCTGCAATTACTCCCACAGTAATGGGATTGAAGTTGAGTAGAGATGACAGCAGCAAGGACTTTGATCCAAGTTTATATAAAAGCATAGTTGGCAGCCTCATGTATTTGACTGCAACTAGGCCGGATATTATGCATGCTGTCAGTTTAATTTCCAGATTTATGGAGAAGCCAAAAGAAACACATTGGCAGGCAACAAAGAGAATTCTGAGGTATGTTAAAGGTACAAAAGGATTTGGGATCTTATATACAGCTTCAGAAAATTCAGATTTAGTCGGATACACTGACAGTGATTGGGCTGGAAGTGTAGATGATCGGAAGAGCACTTCCGGTTATGTTTTTCACATGGGTTCAGGAGCCATTTCATGGGCTTCTAAGAAACAGCTGATTGTAGCATTATCTACGGCAGAAGCAGAATATGTGGGAGCTACAGTAGCAGCGTGTCAAGCAATTTGGATGAGGAGGATGTTAAGAAGTTTGTGTCAAGAGCAAACAAAAGGGACAGTGATTTATTGTGACAATAGCTCAGCTATTGCATTATCAAAGAATTCAGTTTTTCACAAGAGAACAAAACACATAGATACAAAGTTTCACTATATCAGAGAATTGGTGAGCAATGTTGAGATTGTTTTGCAGCATTGCAGAACAGAGGAACAATTAGCTGATATCCTCACAAAACCATTAGCTCAGAACAGTTTTGATAAATTCAGGAAATGTCTGGGTATGCAGGAAAACCCAACAGTTGAAATTAAGGGGGAGTGTTGGAATTTAATTTCCAACTGCCCAGAGAAATTAGCTGAACAACGAATTAATTTGAAAGGAAATCTAAAGGACAACAGCAACAACAAGAAATCTGTACATTTGATCTTCACGCAACCAGTCAGCTCTGCAATTAACGATTCACCCACTAGTAGTAAAGTTCTTACCAACCAACAAATCAAAGTTTTGAATTACACGGCAAAATCCCTATTTTAATTTAAAAATCGTAGCCATGGTCATAATGGTCCCTACACACTACAACACAACCAAATTCATTAGGTCCCAGGAGTTAGGAGGATGAGCTTCTCACGACCCGCCGAAAGCATAAAGGGAAAGTCTATTCTAAGTACCTTGGACTTGGTTTAAGATTAGCCGCATCAAGTTTTTTTTTAATGTTTTTAAACTTGAGTCAAATTTTTGTTACCGCAAGATACTATTTTTAACATTTATGTTATATATATATTATAAATATAAAATATTTATAATATATATATTAACATATTATAATGTCATATGTTTTTGTAAAGTGCCGTGAGTACAAGAAAATGACAGAGTTGTAAATATGTTTTAATGTATTACACAGAACAGAAATAAATGCACAACAGTGCGGGAAAAACAAAAAAAACACACGGCAATGATATTTGTGTGAGATAGAGAGTTATTTTTTTTAGGTATAGACAGAGAGACAGTGAATGAAAAAAAAGAATACACAGCAGTGTGAGATTTTTTTTTGCATGCACAGCAGTGAAAGTTTTAGAGAGACAGAGTGTTATTCTGGCACTGTGTTTTTTGCAGCAGTCCAGCAGTTGTAATCCCTCTGTATTGAGGAAGAGTTTGTATCAGTTTTTGAAGAAATAGAAATCTGTTTTAAGTCTGGAAACTCTGTCACTGTGAATGCAATTTTAATATTTTCTCTGTGTTTAGAGGGGAGTTTTATTCTCCAGTGTTTGTTCTTGGAATTTTCAGAAATTCCAACAAATGTTTCTATGGAACTAATGCTTAAAATGTAAGAGCGTATTAAAACGTTTTTTCGTAACAGACAAAAGCTGGTTCGAGTGGAAACGACAGGTTGTCGATAACATATGAAAGGGATAACGTAATACATCCATGCGAGGCACGCATATGGAACACCCATCCTACTTCTTTTAGTAGTTGGGAAGGGTTAATATGTGGGGATGCATGTCTAGGGCATCAAACGGGTAATAAAGGCGTAGGTTAACCATTCGATGTTTCACTCTTTGTTTTTGTTTTTGTTTTGTTTGTTTTTTTTTTTTTTTTGTCTTCTATTCGCTAGCAAATCTTTTTTTGGCAACTTTGAATTTCTTAGTGATGTTGGTTGTCTGTATTGGGTCTTACCGTTCTGTTGTTTGACACTCATCACCATCATCCATGTATCTACCATGCCATGGATGCATTAAATCTGCATCAATGAATTTAATTTGAAATTTGAAATAGTGGCAAGATTTGAAATTTGAATCTCTTCATTCTTGCTCATCTCTTAGGTTCTAGGTTCAAGGTAAGATGTGTCTCCCTCCAGTAAGAAGGTTCTTCAATCAACACCTAGGAATAGGAACAACTAGTAAATGGGAAGCTTTCGCACAAAAATGTTCTAGTAGTTACTCCATTTCCTATTGATGAATGACCTAGATGCCCAATGTTGTGAGATGGATAGAAACAACTAATACACATTCTGTCATAGGTTAACCCGACCATTTCTATTCCGGTCGCTTCCAAAGGAAAAATGCCAAGGATCTAGTCTATTGACTAGGGAACAAAGTGTAGTTAAATTGGTCCCTTCATTGAACACAGTGGAGATTCAAACGCAAGGGCACAACGTGGTGAAAGCCCAAGCCCACTCACTGAGGCCGTGAGGGTTGACAAGGGAAAAACAAGCTCAAAGCCTCCATTGATCGGTCGCGTTTATGCAACTAGAAGGTAGAATGTGAATCTGGGTAATGCCTTTCTTGACAGAAGGGTCAGTTTCAGTTTGCAATATATACATTATTATACAACGAATGGCTTGAAAACTTATCAAAACGTGTGTCATCAGTTCAAAAACTCACCAGAAGTTGTCGAATGCATCAACTCTTTGCATTGCTACAAAAACGTACAACATGTAGCATTGGCTTTAAAAGCATCTGTTGCTCCCCTTTCATTTCGGGGTGGGAGGACTTTACTAACAATAGCAAGTGTCATAGAGAAATATAAATAATGACTTGAGTGTGTCAAGCCAACGAGGGACGCTGGAGAAGATGGGTCATTGTCAATGGTAAGGGAAGGAATCAAGACGATCAATGTCCTAAACCACACCAAACTTTCACACAAACTCCCAAGTTGTAACTCTTGCTAGATCATCCTTAAAACCAGGGCCATCTCGTTCATTGAACCTACTTGATCAGTGGGCCACACCACGACTTGGACTCAACAAATTGGAGATGAGGATAAATATTGTGTTCTTGTTATTCATCAGTTTTTCTTCTTCATTGATTCAAGGTGGGTGGGAATAGGGAAGTAGCTCTCAAAAAGTTAAGGCTTTTACATATTAGCATGATGTGTTTAGACTTGATTTTCTACAAAAAAAAGGTGCAATATGAAAATTACCTCAATTTTTTCGGCAACTCTCTTCTACTTTGCGGCAACTCTGTTGCTAAAAATACTTTGCGGCAACTGCATTGTTCAAACTACTAAGCAACAACTCTGTTGCTCAAATTACATTGCCACTACTCCAGTAGTGGCAACTCAGGGATAAAATTACTCGACGTAAACATGAAATAAATTAGATTCATATTCATGCAAACATTAGGACAATTTTATAAGGAAGTAAAAACACTATTATGAGCTAAATGAGGAAAAATTTATTTTATTCTCGTATTTTCATTTTTATCAACAATGCAATACCATTTTATTATAAAAATTTATTGTCAAATTTGTAATTCAATTATCAATCTTTGAGTTGTCATTATCATTAAAGATAGAGTAGTATAGGTACATTTTTTAATAATAATTGTTAAAAAAAAGTGACATGTATACAATGCATTTATTCTATTGCAATCATAAACATCATAGCTACCCATTTTATTCTTTATTATAAAAAAAATGGTAACATGAAATTACATTAAAGACATTAGTCGTTTGACAACGTCTTGTTGGTGTGTCTCATTTACAATACTAGTTGTGATGATATTTCATAATGTATTTATTTACTTGAAGATCCTTTATCAAGTTAGAGTGTTTATTTTATTTTATTTCACAATGTTTAGTTGGTGTGTTCTTTATCGAGTTAGAGTGTTTATTTTATTTTATTTGACAATGTTTAGTTGGTGTGTCTCATTTATTGTACTAATTAGGTTGATATTTCATAATACATTTATTTATTTGAAAATTCTTTATGGAGTTAGAGTGTGTCTTTTTTAATATAAATATAGGGTAAATGACTCTTCAACAATATACACATATTGCAAAGTTGTTAAAATTATTAAGTAATATGAACTCACCACTAGTAGTTTATTTCTAATTGCACTACTAACCTCATTCCTTGTTCAATAAGATTATATTAATAATCATACTTATTAGACCTAGTTATTATCAAAATTTATATAATCAAACTTATTAGACCTATTTATTATCAAAACTTATTGATATTAACTCCATGAATGCATATGTTGATGGCCACAAGCCCATTAAACTTATGAAGTAGTGCTTCTTTTGACCAATAGTGCATTAGGTCTCAAAATATGGAAAATGGAGTGTGATTATGAGTTTTACTTCCTCCTTGTCCACTATAAAGGTCTAAGAATTCCCAATTTCCTAAGAGTTGGGATCTTGCTCCAAATCCCACTAAGGGCCACAACTATGGCTTCTTTGAGAATGCTCGAGTGGCACAAGCCTTAACAACATGCTTGTAGGTTGACACCAATAAGGACAACAAGGATTACAGGTTCACTCAAAGGCATCTAGATCAAGACCCCCGTTTGTAAAAACTAAAGGGAAACCTCTAGATGCTTTGCTTCTCAAAATCCTTCAATTGTGTAAAGAGTTAATATCCTTAATGTTGGTAAAAATATAGATCAAGCAATTGTTGTTCATGTACCATCTTTAAGTTTATCTTAAGTTGGAATTTTAGAGGCTAGGGTTAGGAACCATAGCCACACTTAGTAAGAGAAAGCGTCATCTCCTCATATTCCTTTATTAAAATTATAGTTATTATGAATATATAAATAAAAAATATTCTTATATCCTAACATACAAGCTCGTAATGTGGCCTCTTACCTCAGGAAGAGGCCAAATAAGATGGAAATTGAGAAAATTTTCCTAAAAATGAAATTCCAATGAAAAATAACTAGAAAATAATAAGAACTTCAAACTTTGGTATAAAAGGATGAAAACATTATGGATTTTTGTGCAAGGTTAATCGCAAAAGGAAGAACCAATTACTATAGTCCCTGCATCCCTTCAGGCATGGACTAATAAAACAAGACACTGGTAAATTTGTTAGTAAAGGAATTAAAGGTTAACAAGTAGATGTGAATTACCTCCATATTGTAAATGATACTTTGAAGGTGAGTCTATACTATGTAAAATGTTATGCTATATAATTATAAGTTGTTATACATTTGGTATGAAGTACACAAGTTTCAAAACAAGAGTGCATCAAAGAGGAATATCATAATTATAGGATAATAGTAAGGTAACAAATATTTTAATTTATACAAATAAGTACATAATTGAGATAACTAACTTCTGAGTGGAAAATAATTTTTTAAAATAAATTTCAAGATAAGATTCTTAGGCCTTAAGAAAATAGGTAGTCCTCAAAAGGTTAAAATTCTCTAAGCTGGAGACTATATAGTTGATAAACAAGTACCATATATCTATTCCCTTGATGAAGAACTTGGTTTGTTGATGTGGATTTAATAATTTTTATTATCTTCGATGTAATTTATAATTTTAGTGTAGTTTAATTTTTATTATATTGGATGTAGTTTTAGTAGTTTAGTTTAACTTTTATTATCCCCGATATAGTTTTTCATTTAATTTAAACAAGTACTATATATCTATGTCTTTTATGAAGAATTTGACTTGTTGTAACAACCATGGTGAAAATTCCATGTAATAAAAGTTAATAAGGAAAAATAATAACCACGATTATGGGACACTTATTCCAAGTTGAATCTTGGGAAAAACATCCTAGTGTGGGTGTTCATTTGGTTTATTATCACTATGGAAATTGACAAAGGAAATGGGAAAAGCATTTGGAAAGACAAAGTGGCATTTATTGGCATTTATTTATGAAAATAATGGAAATTAGGAGAAAATGAAGGTGAAAATTCATAGGTTGTATGTTAGGAAGGAAATGAAGAAAATAAAGGCCTAATTGATAAAAAGGCTTCTGAGGATCAATTGGTACCTTTTCTTAGTGTAACCTTTGTCAGTTCAGTTTTGGAGCTCTCTCTCTATTCTCTCTCTCTCTCTCTTGGACACTTAGAGTTTTCTTGGAGCACTGCAACATTGGATAGGGAAAGGAAAAGAAGGCAAAGAGGTAGCAAAGATTAAGCAAGGAATAGCAGGATCAAGCAACTACAACAAGTTTACTTGCAGGTATCAATTTTCATGTGTGATCCCCTTGCTAAATTTGGCATGCATGGTTATACATGTGTGTTCATGGTTCTCGTGTTGTCATTGGAATGGGTTTTTCCAGGTGTGACAGTGTTCTTCAGCCTTGCATTGTCATTTTTGGATAGCCATGGTGTGATGGGGTTGTCATGTTTTGGTTGAGCTGGATTGTTGGATGTATTTGAAACTGAGTGAGGTGGATCTCTTAATGAAAGACCACATGGCCTAGTGATTCCTGAAATAGACTATGGATTGCGGTAAAGCTGCTAGCCTATTGAGCCCTGAACAAGACTTCGGGTTGCGATAAATCCAGGTATTGTGTGCCTCAGTCAGCCTAGTAATCATCGACTGGTCGATGGAGGTATATATGATAAAGCCTAGTGGTGGGCGCTCTCCATCAGGCCTAGGAATCCCTGGATGGTATATACGGTAAAGCCTCGAGGGTGGAGTATCAGTTAGTACATAGTGATCTGGTGTGGATTGTTGTAAATACTAGAGACTAGGAGATAAGAAATTTCCTCATGGTGTAGATGGATAAATCTGTTGGCATCCATGCTTGTTTATGGTGTAGTGATCCACTGGCGATTGTGGTAAAGTCGGTTTCTATTGATGAGGGTGAGGTGGTTTAGCCTTGAGAAGCCCTCGTCAGTTCTTTCAGTTTGAGTCCCACATTCATGCTTGGAGTATGGCATGGGGGTGATTGGCTAAAGAGATATTTGGCTCAGCCAATCTATGGTCGGGTGGAGCGTGGTAGTCCCATACCGGGTCCGATTTTTCATTCACGGATAAGAGTTCCTTTCCTTGGTATTTTATGTGTAAATGTACTATATTATATGGAGAATTTATGAATATTGTATCCACAATATTTCTGTTGTTTATATGTTGGTTATGAATGTGTTTTATGACAATGAAAATTTATGGTTCTCATCATGTTTTGATTTTTGAATGAATGAGAAATGAATATATAACCTAATAGATGATAATGCAGCTAATGATATAAGGCATCAATGTTTCTTACCGATTCTCAAATAAGTATGAGACCCCTATGCTGAGATCTGTTGTTTAAACATGTAGAATTCATATTTGTGAAATGTTTGATGAAATTTCTCTCATGGCTAGTAGGAGGCTAGTCAATTTTTTGTTCAATAATTGGAATTGGTATCATTGTCTCTATGTTTCATTTCATTTCTATGAATTTTATGGAGTTCTGGGAAGTGACTAGGTCCTAGCTCTAAAATGTAGCCTTAGATATCGCAGTCACTGGCATACACTAGCAAAAATACATTGTAGTCGCACTCATGCAGGCTCATGGGGGCGACTGAGATCTGCAGTCACTTGGAGGGTTCGGAAAGGGAGTGAATGGGGCTCTAGGTCCTTGATTTATTGATTTTCCTCAGGGGTTGGTCACCTGGAAAGGTGGCGTAGATTTTGGAGGCTATGTTGGTTGTGTTTTGTTAGTTCCACTTCCTTAAGGTGACCTAGGAGGTTGAATCGGATCATAGTAGCCTCTCGTCAAATGTTTACCCCAGTGGATTGGTTAACTTGGGTAAATTTGGGAGGAGGGTTTTAAAGAGTGGTATCAGAGCATGGTTCACCCCTCGGACTGGATGGGTGGTGTGTTGGTCATGCACTCATTTCAGTTTCATATGTGTTCTCTATTCTTGTGGTCTATGTGTTTGTTACATATGCATGGTGTTGGTCATGGTTGCAATCATGTCACCATGTGAAGGTTGATGGGGTTGATTGTGGAATGTGTCATTATGGGTGTATAATTGGTTATGCATTGTTTATGCATGTCAAGTGCTTATGTGTTGTCAAGTGTACATTGGTATGGTTGTTTTTTTCATGCATGAGGTCATGGTATGTGATTGATATGGTCATGTATTGATGACTAGAATATGGCTGAAAGGATATTTATATTTGTTTTATCTATATGCTACATATTTACATATTTTTATGATTAAATGTTTATACATGTATTACATTGATTGGTTTATCTTGCATGAGATATACCCCCCCGAATGATGGTAAGGTATGTTGGTTTGTTTATGATTTCGTTTAGCTGACATAGTATGCCTTGCAGGAAGAAATCGAGATGACTAGCAAGATGGTAGACTACAAATATTATCCCTATGAATTAGATGAGAAATGTGGTGTTGGGAACTATTCTGACTTAGCCGATACATTTAGGAGTTTGAAGGGAGAAATAAGGAGTTGTAAAGCAGATAATGACATAATCATGCAAGCACATGAGAAACAAGTAGAAGTCAATGTAGTGATTCTTCAGAGTTTGTCAGAATTGTAGAGATAGGGACCACTTCGGATCAGCTATGGATAGGAGGATGGGACTAATGGAGCATATGGAAGTAGGTCTCATGGTGGGCATAGTTCAAATAGAGATGACATGATCATAGGAGGTAGATTCTTGGATACTCCATATAAGAGAGGTGATGGAAACATGTACTATTCCAGTTCTAGTTCTGGCAGGCATTATGATTGTCATAATTATCATCCTTACATGAGGAGTGACAGGGGATAGTTAACAGATGATTTTAAGAAATCTAAGCCACTTACCTTCGATGGATATTTGAAGAAGTCGAAATATGCATAGGCTTGGCTACTTGGTATGAATAAATTCTTTCATTCTCATAATTACACAGATAATATGAAGGCCAGAGTAGCTATATTTAGCCTGAAATGTGAAGCATATATATATGGTGGGAAAATGTGAAGTGGGTCAGAGACATCAGGACAGAAGAGTTGAGTTGGCATGAATTCAAAAGAATATTCAGAAAGAAGTAGCTTTAAGAAAGGTACTACGACAACAAAGCCAAGGAATTATATGAGCTTAAAATGGGATCAATGACAGATGAGGAGTATATGACCAAGTTCCTGGAGCTATTGAGGTATGTACCGTCTCTTAAGGAAAAAATACTAAAGTTCAGAGGTTTTTCTATGGATTTCCATTATCATTTAGAGATCAAATTGAGTACAATGAGCCTCTATTGCTTGAGGAAATTATTGGGAAACTGAAGCAATGTTATGAGTAGTGAAAGCATAAGAATTAATCTCAAAAATGATGTAAAGGAAAACATAAAGATAAAGGCAAGGGTAAATGGTATTTGAAAAGAAAAAGGCCTCCAAATGCAGAAGATAAAGAGAATGTTGAACCACATAAGAATTTCAATGCATCTAGACAGGAACATGAGTCACAACAACATAATAGAGGTAATGTTACAGGACGGTTGGAGTGTGTTACACGTCATTTTATCACCATGATATTTGACTATCAATATGGATCTATCACCATCCATACTCATGCTTCCTTATAATTCAAAACATTCATGTTGAACCAAGTCTTCCAAACTGGGAAAAATATCTTAAAAACTCTTAAAAGTTGCCAGCGCGCTTTTTATGGTCACTTCCTGCACATGCACTGATACTTCCTCTATGAGTTGCGGTGATATACTCTTTATTCACCCATAAAACCTGTGCACCCCTGTAAAATAAAGTAAATACGAAAAATTAACTTATAGAAGCCTAGTTGGGCGAATATTGTTCTAACTAAAAGTCTCTTGAGCCACAACAGTTCGAGTTATATCTTTGTACTCATGGAACTTATTCCCTTGGATAAAGGAACCCTAATCCCTTCATTAGAGGATCTCATCCCCCTCTTGGTGGATCTGAAGCCACCTCAATTTTTCCTATAAATTGAGTTGAATCTTCATGGTTAGGGGTAGATTGTAGAATGTACATTGGAGATTACACATTGTACATAAGAGTTCATTGAAGATAAGTCTATGTTGGTCATTCTAGAGAGGAAGGCTTGTCAAACCAAGGAGCACGATTGTGAAGGCATATGAGAGAAATATGTACAACATCAAGGCTCATGTTGTAAGATTTCTCTTTATAATTATTGATAATACATATGGATCACTTTTTCTCATTGTGTTTTTTTGAGATTCATTAAAACAATGACAATTCTTAATCTCCTTGATCATTAAGTTGAACTGGTATTTTTGATTATTATATATTGCAGGTGCTTTTAATTCTTTGCATGTTTATGATTGCAGGTTCTTCTCAGCATTGAAGGACTTCTTTGGAGCGAAATGCAAGGTCTACATCAAACATCTCGGTTAAAGGTAGAAGCATAACCTCCTCATTCCTAAGTTATAATAATATGAATGCTAATAGTTTAGGGAAAGAGGTATTCAAATGGTTGTTTTTTCGAGTTATTTGTTGGGATACTAGGGAGATCGCTCTCGTCTGCAAGAGGGATTTATCTAGAAAACAAATTGGCAACTCCAATGGGGAAAATTCTTAGTTTTATCTTGATTTTTTTTGGTCTAGCATTCCAAATTTTCTAGTTTGACTTTTCTCAGTGTGGTTGTGTTTATGGCCTTTTAGATTCTTTGAATTAGAAAGCCTTGAGTTTTTTTTTTTAATTTGTCTACCCTGGATTGTTTTATGTGATAAATAGAGCACAAAACAATGCAAGTTTGCAGTTTAATTTAGTGGGCATGCACATTGGTTTGTACTGACAACCTGCACACCCCTTGAGAATTTTTGAAAAATTAATATTTTCTCTCTCAGAGTCAGATAACAAATTTCTTAAGGTTTAACTTGAATTATACCAACTCTGAGAGTCTGTCTGTGAACTCTTCCTATTTTCCTTAGATTCTTTTTGATAGATCATCCTTTTTTCTTATTCGGGTAGGGTTTTCCCTGGTTTGATGAATTGCTCTTTTGGGGAAAACATATTCACTTCCTATATCACTGGTTTTCTGTCGTTTCCCTCTAGAACTACCAGGAGTCTTTTCAGCCTTCCTTGTTTGCATGATTGTTTCTAGCTCATTTGCAAAAGGAAGACTTCTAGATTACTGAAGTGTTATTTATCTCAAAAGTAGTTATTTATGCAATTGTTTCTGCTAGTTAAAGTAAAAAAAAAAAAGGTTTTATTTCAACTAAAAGAAATAATGAAAATACACTCATAGGTATTATAGTTAGGATTGTTAGTTAAGAGCTTTAATTTTTTAAAACTTTTACTTTTTTTAGAGTTTTTTTAGTTGATTTTTTTTTTTTAAATTGTTTGTTCATAAAATTGTGTATTTTGGCTTTGTAATCAACGAAGATTTTCATCACAAAGTGATATTGGTCATGCTTAAAAATGAAATTGTTTTATTGATGAAAAATAACTCTTATGGGATGTTTTAGGAAATTTGTACTTCTTTGAGTCCAAAAGTCCTTTTACTTTCTCTTAAATAGACATCCATTGAAATAAAGAATTTCAATTTCATTATTGATGCATTTAGAGTACTTTTTGAGTCGATAATAATATCATTGAGTTTCATTTCCATACCCCTCTACGTAAACAACATCAAAATTAATACAATGCTTAATAAAATTGATCTAGATATTTTTTACATTTTCCAGGGCTCATTCCACCAATCTAGCTCAGGACTAGTGCTTTGGAATAGGCAGTAATTAATTTACCAAAGCAGATAAAACAAACAAGTAGCATCTTGCAGTAGGGAAAACCCCAATTGTTGCAATTGTGCTCTCGGGAGCTCTTCTTAAAAGAGTCAAGCACGAGGTCATGTTGGACCTAGTGGAGTAATCATACCTATTTTATTGGTGAAGATAAAATATGTGCACGTAATACAAACGGTAAACCTCGGATTAGCCATTGTTTAGGATCCTGGGATCACTTGTTATTAAACCTTGTATTTACCATATCGAGGAGATTTCAAGGGGATTGAGCTTTGATACTCTGCCCTTATGTGTATATTGGGGCACATACTATTCCCCTAGGTTCAATTGTCTCAATTGGTAACCTTAGTTGCCATAATATTTAGGATTTTTCCCAAGGTGACAGTGGAGGGAAGGTCCCACTGTACCTAGAATAGACATTGAATAGACTCACTGGGAATTTCCTGATGGTAGTCTTCACTTCGAGATGGCATAGTGGAGTTACTTGCACCAAAATATTTCATTAAGAAGGTTGTTAGGGTAATTGTTCCAACAGCTAGTTTTCCTCACTAATCTCTGTGAGGATGGATTTCATCACCAACTAGTGATTTTATTGTGGAAACATGTTGTTTGTGTGTGGATTTTTGCTTAGATTTTGTAAGCACTTGTTCATTTGTTTTATTTTTAGAGGCATTAGGTGTGATTCTTTTGAAATTTTTTGATTTTGTGTGTTAAATAAATTAACCATGGCTGAATTATAGAGATATTCATGTAGAATGTAGGGGAAACCCCCTGAATATACACCTAATCAATTCGAATAAATAAAAACTAAAAGGGTTCAATCATCAAGAACCGGGTCTACTGAACATAGAGAATCATCTATTATAGTACATCCTGATTTCGAAGTTAATAAACCTCAGATAACTGAAATAGTACAAGATCAACCAGTAATTCCTGAAATAAATATAGTTGAATCTGTCACTGGTGAGTTGTGAGATACACAGCTCACTGAACCTGAAATATCTAAGCCTGGGTCTGATTCCACTTCATCTGAGTCACCTTCAGATCTTATAGCCCCGACTCCTGGTCGTCCTTGTTCACCTCGAGTAAAGCTTCTCATCACTAAGAATCTTCCTCCTGGTCTTATTAGCATTGAAGAAATATCTAACGAAGAAGAAGAGATTTTAATCCCCTCTCATCAATATCTTTAGATTTGAGGTTTAGTGAATCGAAATACCTTTCATTCCTTTTAGACCGGATCATTGGTATCACCAATTCACCGATCTTTTACATAAATTTGGCACATTCACCCATGACGCCAGATCCCATTCTACTGTTTACCCTTAAATAGTAACATGGCTTTTTAAATCATGTCTATTGATTCATCTATGTTTTCTTCTTCACTAGAAAACGTTTTGTATGGTGGTCCTTCTGTTCCTGTTGGGTACCAGTCACTTTCTGGAAATTTTTCAGGAGAATCTGCTTTCTATGAAACTTAGACTATTTCAACTATTCTATTTGAGTCTACCACCCAACCTTTGATGACAGGACGTATATATGTTTTTTGGGAATATCCTTCAAGCTAGCTCACAAGGTGGCTCTATAACGCCTGGGGGGCAGCAGCCTATCCAAGGGCAGCAACCTCTTCCAGGGAAGCAACCTCTTCAACGGTAGCAACCTCTTCAAGGGAAAAAACCTCTCCAAAAGTAACATCCTTTTCAAGGCCAACAACCTCTTCAAGGGTGGTATTCTTTTCAAGGGAAACATTCTTTTTAGGGAGGACAACCTTTTACTGGAGCCTATCCAACGGTTGTAGGGAAAATATTCCTAGTAATTATCAAAATTATGTTCCCATGCCTCAAATTGGTTATGGTAAACCCTATGTGTCACAACCCTCAATAGGAACTCCTTACCCAGGGATAAATACTATGTGGAATGCTTTGTTTACCCAAAAGTATTTGCAACCTAGATTGCAAGTGCCTTATAATAAACCTGCTTAGCCAGTTGGGCAATTTGGTTACACCCAATTCCAACAACCTGTTCAAGGTACACTTAAAAATACCCCAAAGGTATCTATGCCAAGTATTCAACAAGCTGGTCTAAGTACTCCTAGTACTCTTATCCAATATACTATGCAAACTTCAGTTCATCAACCAATTACACCTATCCGTGGAGTTTCTCAAGTCTCTATTGCTACGACCCTTCAAATTTCAATGCCAACTGTTACACAGGCTATCCCGAAGACTAATACCCATAAAACTAGACCTACAATCTAGACGATTCCTCAAGCCTCTGTGGGAAAAATTAGTGCAACAACTACCCAAACAAGTCAACCTTTTACGTGTCAAACTTTTCAAGGACAACCCTTTGTAGGTCAACCTATTCAAGAGAAACCTTTTACAGGACCAACTATTTAGGGACAACCCTCGGTAGGTGATCTGAAAGGACTGTATTAGTTTTGTTGTGCTAAGTGTATTTTTGGTTTATAAACATGTGCATACTTGTCTCATTATTTTGCTTAAGGATTGAGGACTTTAACCATGAATTGTGGATGATTTTAGTGAATTAGAAGCATGAAATAAGCACAAATAACATTGAAAAACAGTGTAAAATAGTGAAATAAGTCACCACATATAATTTACACAGTAGGCATGATGAAGTAGTTCACACCTCCTGGGCTACATCTGCTAGTCCAACTCCCAATGGCTTGTCCATATTTCATTATGCTCAAAATTTTACAAATAAATGTAGTTACAGGCCTCTAATGGCTATTTTCTTTGCACCAATGGCTCCAGAATGATCCAGTTAGTGAAAAATGACTCTTCATTCACTCTGAATGGGCGAAAAATGAGTCTCCTACTCTTTTTCCCAGTTACACCTAGAAAAAATCAACTAAAAGTGTAGAACTCCACTTAACTGGAGTTAATTTAGCTCCTTTGCCAGAAATGGGGCACATTGCTGAATATGTCGCTGAACTTAACCATCACATTTAACTTAACAATTGGGGTGGCCACATGCCAACCCCAAAACCGCCGCATTGGTAACGGTCGGCGAAACCAAGGCTTAACCTGTGGTTTGGTTAGTCGTAACTCTGGTTGAGGTGGATGGTTAGCGCATAAACTGTTGGAGCTAACTATTATACATTTCCATTTGATGAGTGTTATAAACCGTTTACTGTCGAAAGGTT
Organism: Pinus albicaulis; assembly: GCA_034641835.2. Taxonomy (NCBI): domain Eukaryota; kingdom Viridiplantae; phylum Streptophyta; class Pinopsida; order Pinales; family Pinaceae; genus Pinus; species Pinus albicaulis. Next base: position 620,151,446 of record CM076573.1, read on the forward strand.
TGAACTATCGAAGGTTTCGTTTTATGTAACGTTTGCAATGTGAACACACCGAGGACCGCTAAACGCCAACACATTAAAACATAAATATAAACTGTGTCCAGTTAATTTTAATAATCGTGTGTAGCTCGGGAGGTTATGGTGTGTACGTGCTTTGCCGAAGGTTGTGGGATCGAGCCCTGCGGACCTTCACCCAAAATTTTAACATGCAGTTCAAGGGCCACGTGGCGGCGTTAAGGCTAGCCACATGGCACCTCTTAATTGGCCCATAAAACAACGTACAAAACTCATCTAAAAAATAAAATGGTGACACTTGTCATCCCATGATTGGCTCGGTGAAAAGGAATATTCCAAGAATATTCCTTTTTTGCTGACTATACCTCCACCATGCTGACTAGGCATCTCAGTCAACCCTGGTCAAACTGTCGCAAAATTTACCTGTTTGGAAATTTGATCAGAACGTGATATCTCCCTCATATGACATCAGTTTTTCCAGCCGTTCATGGCGCAAAAATAAATAAGACGAGATCTACGCAACCATCCTAGTTTAAACCCAAACCTATAATTTTGAAATTTGAGAAAAATTTATGGACTCCTGATCACTCCTCCCCATTGGAAAGCTTTTGGACCCGAAAAGACTTGATTACCTGTTTAGTAGATGAGGGTACAACTCCCTCACCTTTCCAACCTCTATCCACTTTGCCTTTCTTGGTTTAGTTCCTTTGAGCCCAACTCGAAGTTAGTCAACACTTCACCTCTTGGATGCTCTTGTCCTCTTGTCAAGAATTGTATCTTCCTTGAGCTCATCCAGAAATTTTGGAGAGAAATCTTCAATAGAAGTTAGCCGAACATCACTTCCTTGATCATCGATCAAAGGTAGTTCATACAAACGTAAGTTTTCAACATTAAAAACTGAATACATTTGCATATATGAAGGCAAGTCAAGTTGAAATGCATTATTACCAACTTGCTTTCTGATCTTGAATTGACCATATCGAATGGGTTTGATATTTTTACCTTCACCTTACATCCTTTCTTTGCTAATGTGCAACCATACCTCATCTCCCTCTTGAAACTTGTGATCAACTCTATGTTTTTCATGCCTCTCTTTGTATTTTATTTTACTTTTATCAAGTTGTTCTTGAACTTGTTGATATATAATCTAAATTTTCTCAATGAACTTTCGAGCCTTGTCAATGTCACTATGCCCATGAATTGCAACATCCTTCCCAAAGATGAAGTCTAATGGCGATTTTGGAAAATACCCAAAGCATACTTCAAAAGGTGATGTTTGAGTTGAAGAGTGCTTTACCCAGTTGTAAGCGTATTGAATGTAATGCAATTGCTCATCCCACAACTTAGGATGTTTGCTGCAATATCCTCTCAATAAATGAAAAATGGTTATGTTCACCACCTCGGTTCGTCCATCTATTTTCGGATGAAAAAAAATACTCTTTTTCAACTTTGTGTCCATCATACTCCATAGATTGGACTAAAAATTCCCAATGAACCTGGAATCCATGCCACTAACAATAGAAGTTAGCAATCCAAAATGAACCCAAACATGTTGAAAATAAAGTTCAGCAATTTTTTCAGCAGTAATGGTTTTATTACATGGCATAAGTATACACATTTCACTGAATCTATCCACAACTACATAAAGATAATCATGTTTTCTTCTTGACATAGGTAGACCTCCAAAAAATTCAATGGAGACACTCTCCCATGGCCTTGATGGTACCGGTAGTGTCATGTACAACCCAAGCTTGCTATTACTAGGCTTACTTGTTGCACACATAGAATAACCTCTTATAAAATGTGGCACACTATCTACCATGCAAGGCAATATTAATACCCATGTAGATGTGTGACTATTTTTCTTACCCAAAAGTGTCCAGCAATAAGAGATGAATGAGTTTCTCTCATGACTCTTAGCCTCTCTCCTTGTGGTATACACAACTTGCCCAAATGAAACAAAAAATTGTTATGCATGTGATAATATTTTTCTTCAACTTGATTCCCTTCACTCAAACTAGCAGACACATCTTGAAAATCAATGTCATGTGCATATTGTTCTATGTAACTCTCATGTAAAACATAATTATTTCTGAGTAAATTAGATGCACTAATGATTGGTCTTGAAATTATATCAAGAAATTTATTGAAAATACCTTTCTTGTACCTTATAACCAAGTGAAACTGTTGAAGAAATCCCATCCACCTGAAATGTCTTGATTGCTACAATTTTGTTTGTGACTGCAAGTACTGTAATGGTTGGTGATCGATATGCACAACAGTCTCTTTACCCATCAAGTAGTGTTTCCACTTCTTAACACTTTGTACACATGCATATAGTTCTTTTTCATATGTAGGATAATTTGTCACAACACCATTAAATGTTTCAGAATGAAAAGTGATAGGCTTACCATGTTGCAAAAGTACTGCGCCCATGGCATAATCACTAGCATCAGTTTGTATCTCGAATGGATGTCTCAAATTTGGTAATGTAAGGACTGGAGCTGAAATGATCTTGTTTTTTAAATCTTTGAAAGCTTGTTGTTGTTTTCCTCCCCATTGGAAACCTTTCTTCACACTTGTCATTGCATGCATAGGAGTTGCGATGGAAGAAAAGTTAGCAATAAAATTTCTTCAATATTGAGCTACACCTAAGAAACTTCTTACCTCGGTTACTATTTTGGGTGTGGGCCAATTCACAATGGCTTCCACTTTAAAAGTATCAATTATCAACTCTCCTCCTCCTACAATATGTCGCAAATAGACCAAAGAAGTGTTTCCAAACTCACACTTTGACATCTTTAGAAATAATTTCTCTTTCTTCAAAATATCAAGAACTCTATTCACATGAAAGACATGTTCTTCTCTTGTTTTGCTAAAAAAAAATATGTCATCTAAGTACACAATCACAAAGTCATCAAGGAATGGACGCAAAACACTATCCATAACACGCATGAAAGTTTCCGGTGCATTACACAAACCAAATGACATAACTAACCACTCAAAGAGTCCTTGTTTTGTTTTGAATGCAGTTTTCCATATATCACTTTTTGTAATTCTTACTTGATGATATCCACTTCGTAAATCTAAATTAGTGAAAAAATTTGCTTCTTTTATCTGATCAAGTAAGTCATCTATTCTTGGGGGTGGGTAATGATTCTTTACCATTATCTTGTTCAAAGCACAAAAGTCTACACACATGTGCCAAGTCCCATCTTTCTTTGGTATGAAAACTATGGGTGAACCGCATGGCGAATTGCTTGGTCTTATGATTACTTTGTCCAACATCTGTTTAATTTTCCTCTTTATTTCAGCATTCTCCATTATCTACATGCGATACATGCTGATGTTTGGAAGAGGACAATCTTACTGCAACTGAATATCATGTTGAATCTCTCTTTTTGGGGGAAATACTTTTGGCTCCTGAAACATCTCATGATGTGCATCAACTACATCATATAAATATTATTTCAACTTAGGATCACATCCCTCAAATGATTCATGATTAACATTAGCTTTAGGCTTAATCATACGAAGAACAAAATTCTTACTTGAATTTACCAGCCTCTTTGCCTGTCCAGCATTTACCGTAGTAATGTTTGTCTTCCTGCGATGTGATCTTACAATGAAATCCTTGCCATATTTGAATAAATGAAATTTTTTCTCATGGTGATGGAAGATCACTTTCCTTTCATACAATTAAGGACTCGCTAACACAATACCTGTTATGTCTGGCGGAACCACATATAATTCAACTCTGTCAACAAAATTTGCAGTGATTGCAAACCACAATATGCATTTCTTTGAAACCTGTAAAGTTGCATCCTTACAAATCCAACCTAAAGGATATTGTTTTGGATGAGGTATGGTCTCAAGTTTAAGTTTCTTGACCAAGTCTTCAGAGATTAATTTATCTTGTGACCCACTGTCAAACGATATGTCAATCTTGGTATGTTTGGATATGACCCTCACATGAGACAGTTCAATTCTTTCTTCTTCATTTGAAGCATGTATGTGACAGTTTGATGTGCTAGTACTGGGTTTAGTTTCAATTTATTTTCCCTTCATGTTCTTCAATCCCATGGCTGTAATATTAGATTCATCACCTGAATCATCTCCTAAATCATGTTGAGTTGTAGCTAGAGTTTTATCTTTCCCTTTGTTATTAGATTTCTTTGGCCTCATTTCAGGATGTAATTTCCAACAATGAGTTTCATCATGGCCTTATTTTGAACAATGTTTTCAAACCAATTTTTCTCCCTCCTTCTTAATAGATGCATTCTTTTTGCTTTTACCTTTTGAGGTCTTCTCTTTGTTTTTACCGTTAAAAGGTTTCTTTCTACCCTCTTCAGAAATTTTCTTCCCTCTAGCTTCTAGATGTGTGGCCTCAACACATACTTTAGCTAGATTGGTGGGGTTAAACATGAGAATAGTATGTTTAAGATATCTATGTAAGACTCCTATGTACTTGAGCAAAGTATATTGGCTTTGCAAATCTACCCCTAATAAGAGTGCTTTTCTCCTAAATTCTTGGGTGTATTCTTGCACATTTTTTCCCTTCAATTGTCTAAAGTTTTTCTAGTTCATTATGGCTTTCTCCATATGAGCTAATGGATAAAACTGTTGTTTTATATAAGTAATGAAATTTGACCATGATAGAATAATCTTACCATTATTTTTGATCTCCTCCTTTGTCATGGATTCACACCAAACGAGTGCCTCACCTTCCATTTCCAATGAAGCTAATTCGATTTTTGTATTATCATCTTGAAGGTTCTGGATTCTCAAATAGACCTCCAATTTCTTAATCCAATTATCAAGCTTTTATGTATTGACTTTACTATTAAACATTGGCAATTCAAACTTAACATCAAGTTTTAAAAAAGGACTTTTACCGGTGTTCTTTGACTTGTTTGGCTGATGTACTGAAGTAGAAGTAGAGGATGATGATGATGAGGGTGAGGATGATGTCTCTCCATTGCCTCCATTTACTCCATTCCCTTCTTTGACTTATCTTCATCATTATGACCTCCTGAAGATCCCTATCCTTCCTTGTGAAGTTTGGATCCTTCTCCTTACAATCTCTCATTCCTTTCTTGATAAAGGATTCTAACCATCTCAGTCATGTCAAGGAATGTTTTCCTAAAAACTCTTTCTTCCTCTTTGGGATCAACTTCTTCATGGATTTCTCCTTCTTCTTGAGGCATACTTAATGTAGCTTCTGATTCCTTAGGAGGTGAACTAGGTGGTGGATATTTTGGCAATATTTCTCTCCTTTTCTTTGGCTCTTCTTGAAACCTTTCTGCTCCCACCAATTTTCCTTCTCGTCTTTTGAGCTTGACCCTAGTAAGCATGTGAAAACTTTCAAACAGTTAAAAAATTCTTTGCACTAAAAAAAACCAGAGAATAAACTCTAGCTCTGATACCAATCTGATTTGAAAGGACTGTATTATTTTTTCTATGCTAAGTGTCTTTTCAGTTTATAAACATGTGCATACTTGTATCATTAGTTTGCTTAAGGATTGAGGATTTTAGCTATTAATTGTAGATGATTTTAGTGAATTAGAAGCATGAAATAAGCACAAATAACATTGAAAATCAGTGTAAAACATAGAAATAAGTCACCACATATAATTTACACAGTAGGAATGATGAAGCAATTCACCCCTCTTGGGCTACATCTACTGGTCCAACTCCCAATGGCATGTCCATCTTTCATTATGCTAAAAATTTTACAAATGCATGTAGTTATAGGCCTCTAATGGTTGTTTTCTCTACACCAATGGCTCCAAAATGCTCCAATTAGTCAAAAATGACTCTTCATTCACTTTGAATGGGAAAAAAATGAGTCTCCTACTCTTTTGCCCAGTTACACCTAGAAAAAATCCACTAAAAGTGGAGAACTCCATTTAACTGGAGTTATTTTAGCTCCTTCGCCAGAAATGGCGCGCATTTCCAAATATGTCGCCGAACTTAACTGTCGCATTTAAATTAACGGTAGGGGTGGCCAGAAGCGAACCCAAAACTTGCGGCATCCGTAACGGTCGGTGGAACCAAGGCTTAAACCGTGGTTTGGTTAGTCGGAACTCCAGTTGAGGTGGATGGTTAGTGCATAAAATTTCGGAGCTAACTGTTATACATAGCCATGTGATGAGTGTTATAAAATGTTTGATTTCGGGAGGTTTGAACTATCGAAGGTTTCATTTTATGTAACGTTTGCAATGTGAACACCACCACGGACCGCTGGCGGGTTGGGACCATTGGCTGTCCCCAATTCCCAAACACCAACACATTCAAATGTAAATATAAATTGTGTCCATTGAATGCTAAGAATCATGTGTAGCTCGGGCAGTTGTGGCATGTGCATGCTCTGCCAGAGGTCGTAGGGTAGAGCCCTACGGACCTTCACCCAAAATTATAACATGTAGTTCAAGGGCTACGTGGTGGCCTCAGGTCTAGCCATGTGGCACTTCACAATTGGTCCATAAAACAACATACCAAACTCACCCAACAAATAAAATGGTTACACTTGTCATCCCATGATTGGCCCGGGGAAAAGGAATATTTTGATAATATTCCTTTTTTGCTGACTGTACCTCCACCCTACTGACTGGGCGTCCCAATCAACCTTGGTCAAACTATCGCAAAATTTACCTGTTTGGAAATTCGACCAGAACACGATATCTCACTCATATGACATTAGTTTTTTGAACTGTTCACGAAGCTGGAATCAGGAAGACGATATCTACACAACCATCTTGGTTTAAAACCAATCATGTAACCTTGAATTTTGAGCAAAATTTATGAACTCTTGATCAGTAGGTCAACATATTTAAGGTCAATTTGTTCAAATCCAGCCATTTCAAGGGTAATTTCAATATGGAAAAGTAGGAAAAAAGCCTTCTTTTCAGAGCCTACCATACCCTGGTTATACATATCAAATACCAACTCAACCTCAACTCAGTATGGCTACCCTTGGATACCATGGAGGTATACCGATTCCAACTACTTAAGCTATCCCAGGTTTTCTTGGATATCCTCCTCCAGGTACAGGTATTTTCCCTTAGGGTTATTAATTTGCTCATCAAGACCCTAACGGGCAGTTAAATTTCATTGCAATTTTAGATTTACCAGACTTGTCTCGGCTAAAAAATGATCCAATTTACTATCTTCCATTTTGGCTGGCAATGCCTACTAGGTTTCCCAGTGACATTCCAAAGTTTGAAGGAAAATCAGGAGAAGACCCCTCGAACCATGTTATTACTTATCATCTATGGTGTGGATCCAATTATTTGATCGATGATTCTATCCATTTAATAATTTTTCAAAGAACTTTGATCGACTTAGCTTTAAAGTGGTACATTGAGTTACCGCGAGGCTCTTTCAAAAATTTCAATGATTTAGCAACTAATTTCCTTACTCATTTTCAGTTCATTTTGATAATGGAACGGAAATTTTGACTCCTCTTAAACAAAGTACATCAACGTACATTTAAGATCACATCCACGAATGGCGACGTAGATGTCGCTTAGTCAAAGTTTTCATCATGGATGAAATTATGGCTGAATGGATCATCAAATCATTACTCCCTAATATTACTGAAAATGTAGCTAAAGGAGGCATTGTAACAAAAGAGTGGGTTATAAATCAATCCCAGTATCTAGACCTTGTTTATACAAAGTCTGGTACTTTGTATGAAAAAATTCTCAATTTACCGTACCCAGGTCAATTTACTACAACTCCTAGTTATCATGTCGTAGAAGGTGTAATCGGCATAGTTAATACATCAAAGAGTAATTATAAACAATCTAAATCTACTACTCCAATCATAACTTTACCTGATTCACCCGAAGGAGACTCTTCCCTTAAAACTTATGCCGAAATTCATTTCATAGACTCATCTACTACTAAAACTAAATCATTTGGAAATAAGAAGAAAGGGAAGGGTAAAAATAAAAAAAACAATTCTCCAAAAGATAAAGTAGAAAAACCAAACCATCAGACGAAAAATAGAAACCTCATTATCCCTATGTTATCTGTGACAAGGATCCTAGATACTAAAGAGTGCCCACATCGGGCCAAGGTATATAAAATTTTCAAAGGTTTGCCCACATCCATTGTCCTTAAATATAATTTTCCATCACAAGATAACAAAATGATCAGATCTTCTTCCAATTCATCGGTGGATATCTTGATGATGTCCCAGGTAATGGTTGGAACACAATCTCAAGGCTATGGATCTAAGAGTCCTGTAACTGGAAAGGAAACTGAATCATCCATTCAACCTCCAGTATCAACTCCTCCTATTTCTGAACCATTACACATCGAGAAACCTAATCCTGATTTGGTAAATAAACTGTCCGCCAAAGCTATACTTGGAAATTAGGTTTTAATCCACATGCAAGGGCCGCTCAGAATTACAATATTTTTGAAGATATGGCCATAAACCCTTGAGAAATTTTGGTCCTCAAAGTTATGCAATCTTGTCCGGCTCAAAGGAAGTTACTGTTATTAGCTATTGGAGTGATTGATCATCAAGATTCCAATATTATTGTCTTTTATCTCAAGAACTTTGTACCTAGCCACTCACACCAAATGGATTTTCAAATTCCTATTTTAGTAAAATATAGGCAAGTTTTTTGCACAATAATTGACGAGGAAGCATCTATGTGCATTATGTCCTTAGCTTGTTGGAAAATTATTGGTTTTGCACCAATAAATCAGTCACCCATAATCCTTAAATCATTTTATGGGAGAGGTTTTCATCCATTTGTAATACTACGATATTTACCTATAGAGGTAGAAGGAAAAGAAGTTATGCTTGAGGTGGAAGTTATTGATGCCCCTCTTGACTACAACCTTCTGTTAGGCCAAAGTTGGTCTTATGCTATGACCGTTGTTGTTTCATCAGTCCTTCGATTGATCATGTTTCCTCGTAAAGGAAAAATTGTTAATATCGATCAGTTTTCTTACTTAGATTATGACCCTACCTCTATGGATAGTATCCAACATGTTGGAAAGACAGTTATCCTTTATGAAGATGTTGGGGTAGGACTAGTTAAAGATTCTGCTCTCACGAGAAATTTTTCTATACCTCTTCCTAATGTACATCGAAATATCTCCAATATCAATATGATTACATCAAGCACAATACCATTTGATGACCCATGGAATCTGCCTTTAGAATATGTATTGGACTATTATGGCGATCAGATGCCTTTAAGTCCATATGAATCGGCATATGTAGCGGTACAATTTCTTTCTGAAATTTCATCAACTGATACTGATCAAATTAATGTGGTCAGTAAAGAGTCTTATTCATCTACTAAGCTCAACCACGGCATCTTTTTCTAATAATTTTCAACAAATGTTTTCAACTGATGAAAATATTCGGGAAATCTTGTCATTGGATGAATTACCTTGGGACAATCTTCATTATCGATCCTCTTTTTTACCAGACCTTGGTAGAGTTGAAAATGAATTTTTATCCATCTTTCTGATTGATTATGTCGAGGAAACTCAAAATCCTATTTCAATCATTCATTTGGATTCTGAGACAAACTTAGGAAATATTTCTATGACAATTCCCATTGACATATCAATCAAACCAAGAGTAACTGAAAACATTCATATAGGTGATTCTTTCTCAATTGAAGAAATAAATATGTACAAAGCCCTATTTCAGGAATTCTGAGACATTTTTTCCTAGTATTGTGAAGAAATGCTAGGAATTGATCCTAATATTGTGACTCACGAAATTAAGACATACCCAGATACTAAACCTATTCGACAAAAATTACGTCCAATACATTCCTGAAAAGCTGCTGCTATTAAAGATGAAGTTGAAAAACTACTTCGTGCAGGATTTATTTATCCTATTCCTTTGACGGATTGGGTATCTAATATAGCTCTAGTGACCAAGAAACAAGGGGCTATCAAAGTATGTGTCGATTATAGGGATATTAATAAGGCTTGTCTCAAAGACAATTATCCCACCCCTTATATCGACCAAATTGTTGATGATTGTGCCGAAACCGAAATATTGTCATTTATGGATGGATTTTCTGGTTACAATAAAATAAAGATACTCCCTGTTGATCAGCCCAAGGAAACATTTACATGTCCATGGGGAATATTTGCATATTGGGTGAAAATGTGAAGTTGGGTTACACTTTTTGCCCTTTTTTGAGAAAAAAATTTCATTTTTTTCGGTTCTTCAACTTTCTGCAAACTATAACAATTTTTCTATGTAGAATTTCATTTTGCGATAAAAATAAAAGTTGTGAGAAATTTTGTTAGCTTTCTATTACTTATTTTTTGAAATTTTTTATGCAGATTTGATATGTCAACTTAGCACTTCTTTGAGTGTGTGTTTCTTAACAATCAAAGGATTCATAAGAAGTCATGTTATGACGCAATGTTGTATTCATTGAAAATTTGTGTTTTAAAAAAAAAAAAATGTGTTAAAACAATCTAGACAGAGCCTACTTTGTTTTCGTCATATTTACAAAGCTAATGGATGCATATCATAATTACTAGAATTTTTTGAACTGGTCCAATACGAAAAACTGCGTATTTTGGATATGTTTCGCGTCGCAAGAAATTTCTTAACATATAAGTTATAAACTAAAAATCTAAAAGCTACCCATTAGAGACGACGGACCAATGTAATACCCCATAATTTTTTCAATTTTTTTTACAATGTTTTTTGGGAGATACAAAATTTTGATTTCACTGAATCACAATGACCCTCAGAAATTGTTTGCACCCATTTTATTAGAAAAATAATTAAAATTAATAAACGTTTACAAAATTCCATAAAATTTATATTTCCTGAAAGTAGATTCAATTCTGAAAATGCTTGTCTTGGTTCCGACAGTTAATTAACAACCTTTCATGGAGTTTAATCAGTCCAAAGTTGCAGAACCATTTTCAGAGCCTGGTTTTTGCGTAATTGGTGACGCGTTAGTTCAGCCGAACTTTTAGTCCAAGTTCGGTCAAACTATGTTTTCCGCTTAAGACTCGTTAAATCTAACGTCTTAATAGTTTGGCCGAACTTTTGATCAAAAGTTCGGCCGAACTATTGTATAACTCTCCGTCAGCTGAAAAATTTTGCGGAGTCCCCTACTAAATCACATTTCGTGTCAATATAAATTTCCACGAAATGATTCACAATTTTCGCACATTTCACACACTTCATCTCATTTTACAAAGATTTTGGTTTGGGTTCAAAAACTTTTCTTCAAAGTTTGGGTTTAAGAACATTTCTTGGAAGAAAATTGATTTTTTGGAAGACATTTCTTGGAGGTTTCATTTATTGGCGATTTCTTCAAATTTTGGGTTTAAGAACATCTCTTTGAAGCAAATTGATTTTTTGGAAGACATTTCTTGGAGGTTTCTTCAAAGTTTGGGTTTAAGAACATTTCTTGGAAGAAAATTGATTTTTTGGAAGACATTTCTTGGAGGTATGTACGTGTTTTGAGTTGAAGTAAATCTTTTGAGCTTCGTTTCATTTTTCTAAAACATTTTTCTCTCAAATTTTTTAAAGTGTGTGTTTTGGATTGGAGTATGTATTTTTTACAAAAAATTTACACTAAATTTTTTTAAATTAAATCTTTTGTGATATTTTTTGTAATTGAGTTGTTGTCTAATTTTTTGAAGGAAAATTTTTGAACTTCATACCCTATTATCATGGGAAATCGAAGAACTTGTGTGAGAAAATATGATCGAAAAAGAGACCCTGAGGCACGTAGAGAAGAAATGAGACAATCTCACAAAAGAAAGTTAGAAGCCCTCTCAAATATTGAAGAGGAAAATCAACCTCAAGCAGAAATTGAAGCAGGTATGTAAATGTAAATATTATGATCTATTGATATATTTTTAAAATTTTCCTAATGTAAAATGTGAAGCTTAATTTTTATTTGATGAACTAGTTTGAAAAATATTTTGTTTAATGTAAATAGACAGAGATACTCCTCAAAATATTGAATAAGAAAATCAACCTCAAGCAGAAATTGAAGCAGGTATGTAAATGTAAATATTATGATCTATTGATATATTTAAAATTTTCCTAATGTAAAATGTGAAGCTTAATTTTTATTTGATGAACTAGTTTGAAATTTTTTTTTTTTTAATGTAAACAGACAGAGATACTCCTCAAAATATTGAAGAAGAAAATCAACCTCAAGCAGAAATTGAAGCAGGTATGTAAATGTAAATATTATGATCTATTGGTATATTTAAAATTTTCCTAATATTTATCGACATAGTTATTAATTTAGTGATTTATTGAATATGTACTATTTTTTCGAATATGTACAGATGAAATCACTATCGATAATGAGATGTTAGAAAATGTTGACACTCACACATATGGAGATAAAAAACCTAACCATGTTATACGATATCGTGTCAACCACATTTTTGAAGAGTATTTCTTAAATGAGCAAGTGACAGTTCATGCTCAAATGTTGAAAGGTCTCCTATCATTAAGAAAATTAAAAGAAGCGACGACACTATTGGGTATTTGAAAATCAACCAAAGATAAAAAAATGAATGAAGAGGTGATAAAAAATATGAGTAGTGCGATAAAGTCAATTAAGAGATCTAGAGATAAAGATGTTTCAAATATACGTAGAGGAATACAGATGGCAATAGTTTCACCAAGTACTCAAGAGAATCGTTTGATAACATCTATGGCATGAGCACTGGGAACCTCATGAAAAAATCTGCACAAACATCGAAAATTTCGACTGCAAATAGATGTAAATGATGAACTCGCTTGTTGGAGAGCTATTTGTAGGCAACCATACAAAGATAGACTTGGAGAAAATGTTAAAAAATAATATATGAATATTGGAAGAACAATTCACGTGTTTCACCAACTGCAAGACATGTGATGCGAAGAAGAATAGCACGAAATCAATACGAAGAACATGAAAAACATCTCTTGGAAACCACTCAAATAGAGTTATTCAACAAGTTCAAAGAAGAGAATTGTCAAATTCATGTTTCACTTAGTGCTTTTGTTCAACAAAAACCATGGTATGTAAAACCTATCACCGTACGCGACACTTGTTGTTGCCGTTATCATGTGGAATTTGAGTTATATTATGACACATTCCTTGATTTCCGTAGAACATTATGGAAGGATTCACCTCCTCCTTCCACTATCCGTGAATTCATATCTCAAATTCTATGTGAAAGAGAAAGCGATGAACTATTTTACAAAAAGAAATGTGTTGGTGGTAAAAATGCGATGATTGTGGAAATTTGACTAAATTTCAAAACAAATATCGTATTGATATAAATGATCAATCATTGTCCAACATGAAAGTGAAATGGAAGAGATATGAATATATCGGTTCATCGATTCAAGGTGAAAATAGTGTTAAAAGAATCGAATTACGAGAAGACGAAATTTTTCTGATAGACTTTTTGAGAAAGTTTGAGGCAGAAATTTACAAATACACCAAGCATTCCCATAGAGCTCGATGGAAAGACTTGCAATTCAAAAAATCTCATGAAATTTTTCCACTGGGGACCATTTTGTCAGTGATTGATTTTGCAGAAAGCTACACATTTGTTCCACAAAAAGAAATTCAGAGTGAATACTATCATTCTGACCAAGTCTCCATGCTCGTCCATATTCTATATAAACATGCTGAACAAAATGTCGATCATATAGAAAGCACGAGTGAAAATCGACATATAATTAAAGAATATCACTTTTATATCAGTGACGATCGTACACATGATACATGTTTTGTACAACATTTTTTTGGAAGAATTTATGATTCAATGAAAGATCGTGGAATAACATTCAATGAACATTGGATATGGTCAGATGGATGCGCAGGTCAATTCAAATCTGCAAGATCATTCTTTTGGTTGTGTTGTTTTCATAAGAAAACATGCATTAAACATTGTTGGAATTTCTTTGAGACTGGCCATGGAAAAGGAGAACATGACGGTGCAGGAGCATGTATAAAATGAGTACTTCAAAGATATCAAATGAACCACTCTGCATGCCGACTTGTGAACGATGAAGAAGTTGTTCAATGGTGCATCGATGCTCTAAGCCATGAGAAAAACCCATCAAGAGAAGTGCGAAGGTAAATTCAATTTAATTTATATTGGAAATCTAATTTTAAACATTGTACATTTATCATGAAATGATTATTTTTAATTGTATTTTGATATCATATTTACAAATTCTTTTTCTAATTTTCCATTTAAAGGTTTTTCTGGCATATTGGAATCGGAGACGTAGATAGATCAATTGGAAATGACATTGAAACAATAAAAGGGACTCGAAAATTGCATTCAATTCAAACAAAGTTGTCCACAAATGTGTTTGCATTGGATAAAAGAAAATATTCTTGTTTTTGTGATGTTTGCATAGACAACACAAAATCCAATGACGTTTGTGAAATCAAAATGTATGTGAATGATTGGAAACATATAGAGCTAAATACAAAGGGAAAAATGTCTGTTGCAATGTTTGAAGAAATGCAATCAGAGGAAACTACAATATCATCTGATGGTGATCGAGTTTCTGATCTTGTTAGAGAAGGTAAAATTTGAATTACTCTCTAATGATTTAAAGATCTAGAAATAAATTTAAATATGCATAATTAAATGTTAAATTTATTTTATTGTGCAAGAGATGTTTTTGCTGTAATTGCACCTATTGACAACGATGAAAATGTGAAGTATTATTTGATGCGTTGCACCGAACGAAAAATGAAATTATTACAAGACTTTAATGATCACGGATTTCAGTATGACAGAGGGTCTATTATACTGAAAGGTTATTTTTTCAAACAAACTAATAAAAGTGGAGACTTTGTTTACTTTGAAGACTATGAACGTGATTCCATAAGTTTTCAATATAGTCACTTGGTGTGTGCAGCACGCATAAAGTTGATAGAAGTTCAATCAAAGAAAAAATTGAAAATTAAGAAATGGAAAATGTCAAAATCCGATCATGAATGGATTATTGAGGATGGAATTCCATTAGAATTTTTTTGAGTGAAGTGTCCAACAATTTATTATCTTTGGATTAAATATGTTTTAGAACTTCCAGTACTCAACTAAAAATTGAGCTGCTTATGTTATTTGTGGTTTGCACATGTTACAAATTGTTTGGGTACAAGCACGTACTCTAGTATCAATTGAAAGTAGTTTTTCTATACATGTGCATTGATGAAAAATGTTATATGTATTGGATATATATATATATATATATATATATATATATATATATACATATATATTCTAGAATGAAATTAATTGTTCATGTATATTAATTGTTCTTGTATATGTTTTCCGACCGTATGGTACAAATTATTTCACTTTATTTTGTAAGTTTAGATTCGGTCCCCATATGGCCTAGCCTCCAAGGGATGAGATAACAAGTGGTTGTCCCCACTTGCCTGAATCTCAGCTTTTAAGTACAATTTTACTGTTTATGGTGAGCATCTTACATGATGTCCTAGCCAAGGATAGATTCTCTTTGTTTCAAGTTTCCAGTAAAATTTGTCACTGAATGACTTACTAGGATATTATAAAAACTAGCTTTGTAAGATCATTTGGCATTCGGAAAAAATTGAAAGTCTTAGACTGTCAATCAATTTAAAGTATCATTCACGCTAGGGAGTGTAAAATATTCAATGTAGGTTGGTGACGATGCTCACTCCTAGCTTGAAGCAGCTCCAATGACCAATTCTTTAATGAATTCCAATGCACTAGACCAAAGTTGGTGACCTACTTGGTTTTTCACCCAAGAAATTCCAAGGCACTCTTCTTACCTTTGGACCCCAAAGCTACAATGGAGTTATAGGAAGGTGAAGAAAATTTTTTTCACTGATAGGAATTTGGTCACATCCCTAATCTCCCCTTATCAAAAATTTCCTATCTACTACATTATCTAGCGTGTACTCAAGATCACTATTTCGTAATTAGAATATCACAATATCATAAGTTCTCACAAAAATACATGGAATGCCATTATGACACTCATCTAACAATGGGGAGCTCAAAACCTAGAAAGCTCCTCGTCCCCTTAATAATAATGTGTTTAATTTAGTCTTTTAGGTGAGGATTAGGTGTGAATCTTTTTTTCACATACAAAAATAATTAATTGTTTAATTCCATAAATTTGATTATTCACCAAAATACATGTCATATCCACTATTTGTCTCTCCTACAAATTCCCATTATTTTATTAAAATATGATTTTATCTCACCCAACTATCACATGTTCCTAAATTTACTCCTAATTGTTCCCTATGTTGCTTTTCCCTTACTTATTTTTAGAAAGTCATTTTCCTAGATATGTCATAACTATGGATCTATGAAGCGCTGAGAGGGATCAAATATCTAGAGGTGCAAACCTCTTTTTTTAGTGAAAAACTTGAGGAAAGGTTTGCACCTCGAGAGATTTGATCCCTCTCGGCGCTTGATAGATCCATAGTTAAGATGGATCTAGGTTGGTTTCAGTCATGTGCAACCCAGGAAAAACTATCGATAAACCATTTTAAATATGCTAAATATGTTTGAGATTTATCAAGTCATTTTAATTTTAAATTTTCTTAGTTACCTCAATTTGTTGAGATGATAAATATTGTAGAATAACTTTAATAATGGAAAATAATCAAATAAAATTTTTGAATGCGAAGTGACAATGTAATAATATTGAATGATAGAATGTGAATAATTAGAATGTAATCACTTACAAATAGCATTTATTGTGATCAATATTAAACTATTTTCTTCTTCTATTCTTATTGTCCCCCTTATTAGTTTTGTCATCTTTCTGTATCGATTATATTAAAAAGAAAGTAAAAATCATAAATCATAAACCATTTAAATATTTAGCTCGAACTCTTGTAGTAAACACCATACCTTCTCTCTCTTGCTCTCCAATATTATTAGGTTTAATTATTATAACACAAAAATCGTTCTAAATTGTCAATAATTTTTTTTGCTTACACTGAAATCAATGAACACTATTAATCCAATGACTTTACAAGTAATATACCATCATACATGCAATTATATCAAATCAGAAATCAACATATACAATGAAATCAATGGGGATTGTCTTGTTACAAGTAACATAATTTTAATTTACCACATGTGAAAATGTAGGTTGAAACCATCCAAAACATTAAGTTGTAGATTGAAACCATCCAAAACTTTAAGTTTTAAAACCCTTTTGATTATATATTGTGCAACATTAAAACATTAAACATTTAAAGTTCATTAAATATCACATGCAAAATGTAGATTCAAACCATTCAAAACTTGAGTTTTAAAAACTTTACATGCCATGCCAATTATAATTCAACTATCCAACAAAAACATTTAACATTAAATATCACATGCCAAATGTAGTTCAAATGACAACATTACTTCACATTCACATGCCAAAAGTACTAAAACCATCCAAAAATTAAATAAAAAAAATTATATAATAACAATGTAATAAAATATGTCCAAAAATTGTAAATCTCACAAGTATCAAACTGTATCAAGTTTAACAAATTTTAAAACCATCTAAATTTTGAAATCAAATCTACTGTAAATCATGTCCATCAAATGGAGGATCTAGCGTCTTCCCTACTAGGGTCTCAGTCCGCGCCCTATCCTGTGAATAGAAAACCTACATACACAATGCACATGTACTTGAACATTAAAATTTGAAGTTTTAAAAATGAATGAGAATATATATATATATATCTAGAACTTCATGTAAAAAACAAAATATAACAAAAAAATCATGCAATACCTCGTAAGGTTCCCTCTCCATTTGATGAACAGGTTCTCCCATAGGAACATCTGCAGTGGTAAATTGTACAATATACATGTACAGTTAAATATAAATAATTTATATATATTAAAAAATTTCAAATGAAAATGCACGTGTACATATATAAACTTATTTTCAATAATATTAAAAAAAGGAACTAAAGACAACTTGTTCAAATGTTGTGGATGTTCCTATCTCTGTCGCTAGAGTCCGCGGATTAAAGAAATCTTCTATAGGAACCTAAATTCAAAATTTTTTAAATAACTCAAAATATAGATCTCTCTCTCTCTCTCTCTCTCTATATATATATATATATATCTCAATTTTTAATGGAACTTTTTGAGGTAGAATATATATATATATATATATTTTAAACATAAGTTTTAAACTTGTGAAAAATTGTCCATACTCGTGGCTCATCTCCCAATGAAGTATAAGGTACATCTCCTAAGGAAGAAGAAGGTACCGCCATCCCAAAAACATCAGACGGAATCGGTACCTGTTAAAACATTTTATCAAATTATATATATATACATACATGTACATGTGTGGCAACAATTATTTATTTTAGAGTCACTTAAAATACACTAACATACATGTGCCAACATATCATGATGGTCAGACCCATCTGCATCGTTTGAACCGGAGGTCCCGAACGTAATATTAACATTTTCATCATGCATCATGCCTGAGAACTGCAAATGGTGTTTTAACATATAATCATACATTAAATTAGATTAATGTAAACATACAAATAGATGTATACATGTACATAAACATGTATTTATTACAAATTGTACACATGTATATGTAAAAATAATTTCAAACCCTAAGGTCACTAACACATACCGTTCCGGTGCCCTCTTCCTCATGAAAAATTAGGTCTTACAGACCATTGCGACAATTTATTGCATATGTTCGGAGATCTTCAACATTCATGTTGTAAATCTCCTCATCTGTACGATAAACAAAATTGGCACGTGCATTTTCACGTGCTCTTTGTCGATTTAAACAAAGATCGACTCCACTCAATCCGCTATGAACATTGTTGATCATAACATCTCTTTCTTCTCGACTTATTTGAGAAGTCGCATCCATCTCTGATCACAGAGTTTCGACTTGAAACGGTCGACTCACCAATGGCGGCTCAGGGCGAGGCAACTCCACATCTCACTTAGCGCCCTTAAGCTGATATAATAGACCTCTCCCCGGGCCAAAAAATTCTGAAGGAAGGTCATTGTAGTCGGGTTTCATACCCAAAACAAATTCGGCATAAAACATTTGTGCAAAATAAACAGGAACCTCATCGTTCCATGGAAGCCTTCCAAAGGCCGCAAGATGTCGATCAAACAAATAACCAACTTTGTCTGGGTGCTTGAAATACTGCACCTTAAACATTTTTCCTTTTGGCCCTTCCTTATAATTAAACATTGACTTGGCCTCTGCTCTTGTAACTTTTTGTTTTATGTCCTACCATTTATCGGGACCTATCACTGTTTCTTTTCTCTTTCTCATCAGTTCTACAAACGAATCAATCGTTGGCCCCAAATTTTTATACACATTTACCATTTCACCCAATCAATGTGTAACTATTTCGAGGCTTTGTCTACTCTCAGCAGGTAGAGACAAAGCCACGAGATCTCTTTGCAATTTTGCATGAAGGCTTTCACACCTTTGTAAGGTGCATTCCGCAATGTTGGTTTCCCATGGTATATCAGTAATCTCAGCCAGATAAGTTGTGTTCAGTTGACAGCCTTCTTCTTGAATGTAGCGTGCTGCCCTGCATCTATTTTGACCACTGGCTCGATCATTTTCAGCCTCTGCATCAATATATATATACTTTCGTATATTAGAAAAAACACGTGTAAAAAAAGTTGTACAAATTTAATGAAAAAATATTGAAATCGATGGCAACCTTGATGTTGTTGGTTAACATCTTCTCCAACATGACTCTGCTGAGAACCAGCCCCAGAATGACGCTACTGAGAACCAGACCCACAATGACCCTGTTGAGAACCAACAACGGTTGATTGGCATTCGGGGGAATAAATATCACCCCCTTCCCACAACCTGCTACCACTCATACCTTGACCTGTTGAACCTTGGCCACGCTCCATGGATGGAGTGTAAACCCTTCTCCTCTTACCTCCTAAAAATTAAAATATGAAACTTATTAACAAATAAATTAACTCAAAGTTAATAAAAAAATCAATTCCATATGTACACATCTATGGAGATTTAAGATTATATTTAAATACCATGAACATTCCCTAATCCTTGAACCTCCATATGGGATTCGACTGATCTTCGTTGTTCATCCTCCATGATATATATCTATTGGTCGACATTTACACAAAATAGATTTCAAAAAATCAATTTGTAATTTAGTGTACACAAATTATGTACAACACAACTTTCAAAGCAATAATTGATCATGTGTGAAACTAAATTTAACCGAAAAAGATATTATAAAAATGATAAGTTCACCAAATTGCGCTTTACATGGTGGGAACACACTTGGTATAAAATTTACTACTTATACACTTTAGTTTGTGGGAGAAGTGACACATGTACATAGTTTACCTTAAATTCGTTGTGTTTTACGGATATTAAAATGAAGAACTTCTATTTAGATCCATTCCAGAGATTGACTGTAGGGGCATTTACTAGATATGTCACCTTTCATAAAAGATGAGATCCAGAGGTTACCTGGCCCTTTACAGACTCTGCCTATATAACTTGTAGAAGTAAACACTAGAGGCATTAACAATATCAAAGAACATTTTCATGCTCAGACATGGGAATGTGTCTCTTTCCCTACGCAAAAAAATAGTTCAAGGTAGTTAATCTTCATAGACATGTCATCAAGGAAGTCAATGTGATCATCCCCAACTTAATTTTTATGAATTTAGGCTTGGAATCTCATTTTAGAGCTCAAATAAACCTCTAGTTTATTTTGGTTTAGACAAGGTCTATAATTTGAAAAGTGAATTCCCTCTTTCTTCCTCTTACATGTCCAATGATCATAATTTGGATTGAGGGAAAAGATTTTCCTAGAAATAAAAATTTTTCATTTTATAAATGTGTAAACATGATTTTTTAAATAAATGAGGCAAAAAGTCAAAGGCCCATTGGACAAGGAAAATGATGTTGAAAATAAGATGCAATTGGTTTGCTAAAAGATGGTTAGATTTCTTATCCAATTAAGGCCTTGCATGTATTTTGATGTTTCATGAATTTCTTCACAAATTCAAAGTATGGTGCATGAATTTGATGCACCATTGATGACTTCATTAATGACCTTGTTGAGGAATTTGATGCACACAATATTGACTTTGAAGATGGTTTAGGAGATGTTGAAGAAGTTGTAGATTTTGGTGTTGTCACTGAATGTTTCTTTGTTTTTGGACTTGATCAAGACATGTAAATTAAATTTACGAGCAGATTGAAGACCTTGAAGAGGTTTTAGATTTTGTTGTTCTATGGGACAAAAATCAATATGTAGTTCAATATTCACTTGGTTTTTATAATTGGATAGAAGAATGACTTAAAATGACCTTGCATGTCTTCTCATTTTAGAGCTCAAATTTTTAGGAAGGATTTAAGTATCCACCTTTCAAAAATCACTAGAAGAGGTTGATAAAGAATATAGGAAGACAAAAACTAACCAATGGTGTACTAAATAGATTTCTTGGGAGGTAGATTGGCATATGGACTTTTGGTAGCTAGAACGTTTCCAAATAAGTGAATGTATTTGAAAACCAAACCTATAGTTTATTTTGGTTTAGACAAGGTCTAGAATTTGAAAAGTGAATTCCCTCTTTCTTCCTCTTACAGTCCAATGATCAGAATTTGGATTGAGGGAAAAGATTTTCCTAGAAATAAAAATTTTGCATTTTATAAATGTGTAAACATGAGTTTTTAAATAAATGAGGCAAAAATTCAAAGGCCCATTGGACAAGGAAAATGATGTTGAAAATAAGATGCAATTGGTTTGCTAACAGATGGTTAGATTTCTTATCCAATTAAGGCCCTGCATGTATTTTGATGTTTCATGAATTTCTTCACAAATTCAAAGTATGGTGCATGAATTTGATGCACCATTGATGACTCCATTAATGACCTTACTGAGGAATTTGATGCACACAATATTGACTTTGAAGATGGTTTAGAAGATGTTGAAGAAGTTGTAGATTTTGGTGTTGTCACTGAATGTTTCTTTGTTGTTGGACTTGATCAAGACATGTAAATTAACTTTACGAGCAGATTGAAGACCTTGAAGAGGTTTTATATTTTGTTGTTCTATGGGACAAAAATCAATATGTAGTTCAATATTCACTTGGATTTTATAATTGGATAGAAGAATGACTTAAAATGACCTTGTATGTCTTCTCATTTTAGAGCTCAAATTTTTAGGAAGGATTTAAGTACCCACCTTTCAAGAATCACTAGAAGAGGTTGATAAAGAATATAGGAAGACAAAAAACTAACCAATGGTGTACTAAATGGATTTCTTGGGAGGTAGATTGGCATATGGACTTTTGGTAGCTAGAACGTTTCCAAATAAGTGAATGTATTTGAAAACCAAACCTCTAGTTTATTTTGGTTTAGGCAACGTCTAGAATTTGAAAAGTGAATTCCCTCTTTATTCCTCTTACATGTCCAATGATCAGAATTTGGATTGAGGGAAAAGATTTTCCTAGAAATAAAAATTTTGCATTTTATAAATGTGTAAACATGAGTTTTTAAAATCTAATTAACTCATAAATTTCTCACAAAATACACTTAAATCTTGACACATAAACCCCTTCCCCAACAAAACTAGTTTGTCCATATTCAAATCAAGTTGGTATCAAAGTACAATTTAGCTCATTTTAGTCAAGGTCAGTTAGAAGAATTAGCTATTGGTTTTTGTCTTCAATTTCCTCTGAAAATGAATGTGTACGTGCTTTTGAGAGACACTAGAGGAATAAGGTCCAAATTTTTTATGAAAATGTGCTATAAAAGTAAAGGGTTTTAAAGGAAAGCATGTACAAGGCATAGTTGAGTACAAGGCATAGTTGAGCCAAATGTTCTTCAGGAAGGGCCTAATTATTTGGGTCTTGGTTATATGGAAAACATGGAAAATGCTCCAAAGCCAAGGAGGCACATGAAGTTGTTCCAAGAAGGAATTTTATTTCGTGTTCATTACCTCAAGCTTGTGAAGTTTGTGTTCATGATGAATGGAAAAGTTTGACACCCACTTTGCAAGAAGATGTTAAAAATAATGCAGCTAATGAGAATGTAAAAGAAGAGGATGTTGAAAGCTTTAGAGTCATTGAATTCATTTCTAGTATTCAAAGGAGAGCCACTACCTCATGTCAAATTCACCTCCTCAAGAAGGCGACAATGGTGAATGTTCAAGGTTAAAATTTGCCTCTAATCAAATTGCTTTTAATTATGATAAACATGGTAAATATTCAAATAAGATATAGAAAAGAACTTGCATGTTCCTTTTGTGGTTTGAATTTAATCATAATGTTTATAGATGTTGGAAGAAGATATCCATGCACATGAAACTTTCTAAATAAATGAGGCAAAAAGTCAAAGGCCTATTGGACAAGGAAAATGATGTTGAAAATAAGTTGAAATTGTTTATTACTCATTGCCATAAGAAAGGTCACCTTGTAGAATATTTTGCTACATACAACAATGAACATTTTTAAAACATAAACTAACTTCTAGCAAACAATAATATTAAATTAGATTTAATTGTTTGTGCAGTTGAATTGATGTGCATAGAAAAACTGGGAATAGATATCTTTGATACATACAACACACAAATGAAAAATCTTAAAAGATAAATCAATCTTGCAAACAGAAGGGTATTTAACTAGATAGAAATGTCCATATAGATTCAGCCAGAAACCCAGACCTAGTCAAAGAAAACATGAACCAATGGTTTATTTCAGCTCTACATCAACGTTGAAAAATCGAACTATTATGACGTGTTACAAATCAGCCTACATGGCAAAGTGTTGGTCGGCCTAAAAGGAAGTAATTCTATCTATATTTATATACCTTGTCTATGGCTCTTTTAATAAGGAATAACTCGGCAATCTCTGAAAACAGTTTACAGATTCTTGTAAGATTCAATACGAATATGTTGATGGGCTTTCAGTGTGAAGTTTAAAGAGTTTGAAAATAGTGTGGATCTATTGTTCGGTCATCTTTGAAGCAGATTGCGGATAGTATAGTATGAAGCAGATTGCATATAGTGTGAAGCAAATTGCGGATAGTCTAAGGAAGATTACAAATGCCTGAAAAAAATCTGTGGATATATGTTGCAGGATGCAGCACCAACTAATGTTGTTGATAAGACTGTTAAAATAGAGACATACCACGAACCCAAGGGTTTATCTAACCCTGCTGTGTCAAAGGTTAATGTTGTGGATAAGACTGTTAAAATAGAGACAGAGAACAAACCCAAGGGTTTATCTGACCCTGTTGTGTCAAAGGTTGATCAAAATAAGAAGAAAAAAAAAGGCAGCAAGGAAGCAAACAATGAAGATGGCAGTGGCAAAGATAAGTTTTCCGGCTTGAATTTTATGTGTAATTCTTGAACAAAGCAAGAGTGTTTCCGATACAAAGTGTTTGGGTTACCACCAACCAAAAATGAGCTTGTAGAAAAGGTGAAGCCCAAAATGAATCTCTTCTTGTATGATTTTAACCTTAGACAAATGTATGGTATCTACAAGACATCGTCTGATGGAGGAATGAATGAGGAACCAAATGCTTTACAAAGTTGTAAAAGGCCACTCCCAACACAAGTAATATTTTTATACATGAAAGGGGTGCATCAAGCTTGTGAAGTTTGTATTCATGTTGAATGGAAAAGTTTGACACCCACTTTGCAAGAAGATGTTAATAATCATGCAACTAATGAGAATGTAAAAGAAGAGGATGTTGAAAGCTCTAGAGTCATTGAATTCATTGCTAGTATTCAGAGGAGAGACACTACCTCATCAAATTCACCTCCTCAAGAAGGCAACAAAGATGAATGTTCAAGGTATAAATTTGCCTCTAATCAAATTTCTTTTGATTATGATAAATATGGTAAATATTCACATAAGATTTGGAAAAGAACTTGCATGTTCCTTTTGTGGTTTGAATAATCATAATGTTTATAGATGTTGGACAAGTGTTGGACTTTGTATCCAACAAATCATCCACAACATTTGAAGAAGGTGGAATGAGATAACGACAAGAATGGAAAAGAGGATTTCATAATCGATGAGGGTCAAGATGATTCACATGATGAAGTGCAACTAAAAGAAGCGCCATTGAAATGGTTTGCTAACAGATGGCTAGATTTCTTATCCAATTAAGGCCTAACATGTATTTTGATGTTTCATGAATTTCTTTGCAAATTCAAAGTATGGTGCATGTTGCATGAAGCAAGATGTTGAAAGTAGAGTTATGTTGACACACTTAAATGCAACAAATATGGAAATTTGTACATGAGCTATTATTTGACTTGAGAGTCGGTTGTTTGAAGAGGCATGTTTTGTCGACTTGTGTTTGGTTGATGGTTTTGTACACCAATATGTAAGAGTACATGGAGATATTCACATGATGTGAATTTTTTTTCTTTGAAGGAGAAAAATGATATGTTAGCAAGCTATGTTTCTTGCATGATGTGTTTTTCAGTTTGATGGTTTTGTTTGTGACAAGACGTCACAAGATTTTGGGAAGGTCCACTCTTGAGCGAGAGCCTCATGATTAAAACCTAATCATGAGAATCAAATGGGAGTGCATCCTTATTTTGAAAACAAATAGGATTCTAAGCTACCTAGGACTCAAACCATTATTTTTAAATTTGAAATATCATGGTGTGTTGTTTCAATGCCCGAATCCACAACCCTAACATAAATTGTTTTATTCTTTTTTTGCAGGATTTAGTTGGTTATATTAAAAGTTAGTTGAATTTAAAATTCTTGGCTTAGTGGCATGAACCAAACATATTGTACATATTAAATGAGGAATTTTTCTCTCCCAATCATTTCTAAATCACCCATATCACCAAGAAAACATGTTTTAAAAGAACATACTTTGGTATGGGAAAGACCTTAGGTTTCAAATATTATAAGATTGGATAATATTATAATATTGGTAATTATAACTATGTTTTTCCACAGAGTAAAATTATATGTCACATTTTATACTAACGTTCTAAATATTTTTTTGAAGTTTGGATTACTGTTATTCTTTTATATAATTTAACATTAGATATAAGTTTAAATTGAAAGCTACTTAGATGAAATATAGCTTAGATATGGCATTTGAAAATTATTATCTATTTATTAAACTAAAGGACATAATTATTACACATGTTTAATTTACATTCAAATGCTTCTTTGATTTATCTCCTATAGCTTAATGTAGTGCTAGATATATAATTTAGGTTGAAGGCCCATGAGATAAATGACTTCTATGTGACATTTGTATTGAATCATCTATTTGTCGTATTATGTTTTTCAAAGGTTGCTATTTTCTTTGTATTTTCTTTTAAATAATAAATTTTAGGTTTTGCTTTTTATAAAAATTATTTAAAATTATAAAAAAAATAGAATAAATAATACATCAATAATAAATAATGTTAAATGTTCTCTCATTTGCCTTTATACAGAAGTAGTAGTAGGCTAGAAAGGTCAATATAAAACATGGACTAGGTCCACACAAATAAACCTAGACTTAAGTCAACAAGGCAACCTTGGTAGGAGATCTCCACTAAATAAGGAAGTGCAAGCCTCACACTAGGTTCATCCAACCCTCAAGATGATGTACCATCCAATCATGATACCCCTCATTCAATATTGCATGCTATCCAACAAGCTATTAACCGAACACTCTTTCTTGCATGGTGGTTCATTCTCCAAGTGTCCTCATTCAAGGTGTTTCTTCTCTCAGTGTGGACCACATATACTCTTATTCCCCATACTCCTCAACATACATGTGTCAAAGCATCACTTGCTCAAATGTTTATCCCCAACAACATGCCCAAGTCCACAACCAACCTCTACCAAGTATGCTCGTCAATCCAAGCATCCTCAAGTCAAATTTTCAACCTCTAAGGTATATGCCAAATGGCCCCATGCTCTTATGGCTAAGTACCCTCATTCAAGTGCCTAATGCTCATTCCCCTAGGTAGGTACCTCTCTTGTTCAAATAACCAACTCTCCATTATGTACACCCAATGAGTTAGCTATCATGCCACATAAGATAACAACCTCCTATGAAATTGCAATGTTCTAAGACTCTATCCAAGGTCAAGCATCCACTCACACTAAGCCATCCATATGTTCATCAAGCATCACGAAGGGAGTAGGAGGTCCAACAGTCTCCTAGCTAGGTAACACTACATATGGACTAACCCTAAAAAATAGCAACAAATAAGTGTGAAGTATTCAAAGACCTCCTCAAGTCCCAACACTTCTTTATGGGGTATGAGGAGGACCACACGATTAAGTGGAACTACTATCAACAACCACAAAAATAAAGTGTACAAAAGTACACTACAAGGTTTTAGAAACAATCCATTCAATGGGGAGGATAAATCTCAAGAACAACAATGTGGACATAAAGTACATAGCTAACCTTTACAATCACATAAAATGGACACTTATATTACCTAATTCCAAGTCAATAGATGAGACATGCATTTCCATATTAGAGCTTCTACTAAAAGGAACAATAGGAAGACTTTCACCGTTGCATGAGTGGATCTTAACAACCATTTTTACCATTACAAAACCAGTGGTAGCATTGAAAAAAATGTTAGTAAATACATCTAGAGCATTGGGTCTCAAGAACAATAAGCTAAATCAATAGAAAATGAAGAAAATTTTATTTTATATTAGATGCTATGGAGATTTGAATATGGAAATTTTATATTAAACTCAAGTTTTAAATAAATATTTTTAAAAGTGCAAATAATAAAAGTTGAAGACCATTAACATCTTTGTAAAAATACAAACACATGTTCTTAAAGAAAACCATTACCTTTTTGTGAAGAGGTGTGATCTCTTGATAACTATTTGTTAAACAAAATTTAGATTTTTTTTGAAATCCTAAAAAATTTGAAGTAAATAAAATTCAATCAAACTCAAGTCACATATGAAACAATTTCATTGTGTGACCAATGACAACTAATTTAAGATGACATGCATAATGAAATCCATTTAACATTCAGTCAATGCTAATACTTAATATTCAAACTTGATGGATTATGGTTCAGAAATCTAATTGATATCAACTCAAAATCCCTTATTATTTGTCTCATGTTCCCTGAACATTGATAGAAATATTTCAGACTGACATCTCCTACCATCTTGGTCAACATTAACAATGACCCAAGGTTGGATGCAAAAAAAAAAATTAATATCTCCTAATATCCTAGTAAACATTGACCCAAAGTTCAGTGCAAAATATTTTAAAAGTGAAAAACAGCAAACATAAATATTAGAAAAAAAATAATAATAAATAAAAATTAAAATTAAAATTAAAATTGATATCTCCTAATATCCTGTTCAACATTTGAGCCAAGGCCTGGGTTAATATCAATTTAACAAACATCCTGATAACCATTAACACACGATTGAATGCAAAAAATTTCAGCTTGACATCTCCTAACATCTTGTCAACATTGGCCCAAGGCATTTGTTTACATTAATGTAACAAATAGATTAATCATTGTTAATTTGATCAATAAGTTCATCATTGTTAATTTAACAATTTTAGAAAAGGAAAACCATCTATCATTTTTCTATAGTTTACTATTTAAAAAATAAAATTCCATAATTTAATATTTAGAAAATAAAAAACCACTAGTTACTCCAATTCAGTAAAGGCTGTTACAGTTGCAATTGACCATGAGATATCAGTTACAACACGTAGGATATCACTAAGTTTCATTTCACTGGGAAAAGTAACACAACAAACAAACAAAAAAATTCAAATGCAATTCATCTGAATGTTTCTCTCGTTGCCATTGTAAAGTGCAACTTTGTTGAACTCTCCTAATATTAAAACACCCGAAGGTTTTTATTTCAGTTAAGGGTTTTCTCCAATTTCCAAACTACTATGGATGTGATTGTTATATTTGGTCGTTATCAAATTTGGCTCTGATAAATACTTAACTAGAGAGGGTCTCTATGATTCGACCTTTTGTTTGCAAATTTTGTCAACGGTAAATATAATTTCAAACCAACTATTATATGAACAATTTATTTTCGCTCAGGCTCATGAAGTGATCAAACTCTATTTGAAAAAGATGTAATATAGTTTCATTTAAAAATATGGCAATATAATTCTGAGACTTCAAATAATGGAGAAATGTCATTGTTTTAATGTAAATGTAACATACCTGATGCAGCAGTCGACGAGCGCGGACGACAGGAGCACCAGGGCGGCCGGCAGCAGCAACAAAGCGACAATACTCACAAACAACGAAAGGCGCACGAAATGAAAACTGTAAATTCGTAGGCGATTTATTTATAGAAAATAGTTCGGGCAAACTTTTTTAGAAGTTCGACCGAACTTTTGCTACCGGTTTTCCAATCTCCGGCAAAAATTCTGTTTGCCCGCGTCGTTAGTGTGCCATCAATCTAAACGAAAACACGAGTTCGGCCGAACTTTATAAGAAAGTTCGGCCGAAATATTAGAGAGTTCAGCCGAACTTTGTAAAATGTTCGGCTGAACTATTGTTGAAAAAAATTTTCACACCCCGATTCTCACAAAAGTGTAACCCAGCTTCACATTTCCGCCCTATTGTAAATTACCTTTTGGACTGAAAAATGTTGGTGCAAATTTTCAAAGAGCTATGTCTTACGCATTTCACGATATCAAACAAATTGTGAAACCCTACTTGGCTGAATTACCTGCTCATTCTTTACCCAGACAAGAACATCCTATAGATTTATGTACTATCGTTATGTGATGTAGGCATTACAACATTCATTTGAATCCACACAAATGTGTATTTTGTGTAAAATTAGGAAGATTACTTGGTTTCATTGTTTCTAAAGAAGGCATTCATGTCGACCCGTTGAAGTTTGAGGCCATTGTGAATCTACCTCCTCCTTCCACTCTTTTCCAACTACATAGTTTGCAAGGGAAAGAAAACTTTCTACATCGTTTTATCATGAACTATGTGAAGTTAACTAAAGGTTTCACTCGGTTATTAAAATAGGATATTCCATTTATTTTGGACGAGCTTGCCGATAAAGCTTTTGATGCACTCAAACACGCGTTGATCCATGCACCATCGTTGCATCCACCTGATTATCACCAAGATTACTTTTTTTATTTCGCTGCATCCGATTCCACCATTGGAATGGTTTTGGTTCAAGAAGATGACTCCAACAATGAACATGTGATTTATTACCTAAGTTAGAATCTCACACTAACATAGATCAAGTATTCAAATGTGGAGAAATTGTCCTTGGCAACCGTTCAAATTGTCAAACGATTCTGTCATTACATACTGTTACGTAAAACTACAGTAATATCTAACTACAACCCTATGATTTACATTTTGACGAAATAATTTCTCGTGGGAAAATACTCTAAATCAATAGTTATCCTACAAGAGTTTGATTTGGAGTTCAAAAAATACAAGTCTAAGAAATTACTCGTTTTTGCTGAACTTATGTGTGGCTTTCCCTACACTGAATTTGAAATAGTGGCAGAGGACCATCTTCATGATGAATCTATATTTCTAATCATCACATTAGATCCTTGGTATGGAGATATCATTATATACCTTCAAACCCAAACCTTTCGGCCAGGAATTTCACAATTTGATTGACGTAGGATTCGATACCAACCTCAACAATAAAATATTGTTAGTGTCACTATTTATCGTCGTGGTGCCGATTCTGTTTTTAGACATTGTATAACTCATGAGGAAGCTGAAAGAGTTTTAAATGATAGCCATTCTGGAGGATGTGGTGGTCATATGTCTGGGTTTTCCACAACCCAAAATATATTGCGCGCTGGCCATTTATGTTCGTCACTATTCAAAGATTGTATCCTTGTGGTTATAAAATTCCACAATTTCCAGATATTTGATCGAAAGATGTGTTCACCTCTAGCTCCTCTTCACCCAATCATAGTTATCGCTCAATTTGAAAAATGGGAATCAATTTTGTTACATGTAACCATCACTGAGCCAGGGGGCATGGGTATATTATTCTCGATGTTCACCGGTTTTTTGTAGCATTGGTTAGTTTTCCCTTTGGAGGATTTCTTATCTTTCATTAGGAATTTAGATTTTTGTTTCTTTCTGATATATTGGAAACATCTTTGGTTTATCATTTTTTGTATTTGATCAACTGTTGTATGTCTCTCTTCTGATTCGTTTCGATCAGTTTGTTCAAGGTCTTCCATTGCTCATCATTGTTCAAATTGATCCTTAAGTCTTGAGTGGGTGCCTTGGATTGGGGTTTGAGTTTTTTCTCTTGATTTCATTATTAGAGATGATTGGCTATCTTCAACATCTGTTTAGACATGATTTACATTTTTCCTTCAGATTTTGTGGCTTTCTCTCATTTTTGTTCCTTCTTGTTGAGTGATATTGTTTATATTTTAGCCATTTGTGACACAAAAGGTGGTGTTGTGACCAGTTGAACAACTGTCATCTAAAAAAGTTATTTGAGCATGTTTTGTTGTGTTGTGTTGTGTCACCATTCATTCGATATTTTTTAGGCATGATTGCCTATAGGGTTCGATCTAGTCCTTTGTAGAACATTGGCCCCGGTTGATATATTCTACTACAACCCTAGATTGATTGACATTGCCTTCTTTTCTTTCAATTTTGGCTTTCAGTTCAATTTATTTGAGTGTCTTTTAATTGCCCTTTGTTTTCCTAGCTATTTGTCTTTTGGAGTGCTTTGCGTTCTTGCATGGGAAACTTGCTTTGGTCTCTTTTAGGTTTTCCTTTTTGTTTTTTTTTAGGTCATTAATTCAAAAATTATTGGGGTATTTTGCATTCAGGAAGATCTAGTGAAAATTGCATCATAATAGCCATTGGTGTGTTTTGAAAACTATTACTATCCTGGAGCTAGCATCCATTGAAGTGAAAACGAAAATTGCATGTAGTTGCATTAGGGTGACTAACCAAGAGTCTTACACACCATCTCAGTTTCACACTGCATCATGTTTGTGTAAACAAAAACCATTCCAATAAACACGATAATAAAATTAACTAGATTCGTCTTTTACTTTTACTAGTAGTACACTAGCACTAGCTTAGGCTAGGGCCTTTGATATAGGAGTGTGAGTTAACTTCTCCAAGACAAAAAAATAAACTTAGTAGCTTGTGCTAGGGAGTGAAATCCAATTGCAGTAGTGCGGTCTAGGAAGCCATTCTCACAAGAGGGTCAAGCACGAGGTCACACTTGGGCTAGGCAGGGTGACATGACCCATTTGGCTTAGTTTTGGGTGGCACGATATAGCAGAATTTTCATGCATAAAAATGGTGTTATTATCACTTGGGGACCACTTGGGAGGTAACTCTCAAGGGGGTTTCAGTCTTGGGTCCTTTTTGAGTTAATTTTCCTACCCTTGCGTGTAGTGTTGTCCTACAACTATCCCCCCAAGTCATGTTATTTTCGGTGGTGACCATAGTGGCCTTTATTTCTTGGGCTCATACATAGGCGTAGGGTCGGGTCGTCTTCTCTGTACCCGGGACAAATATCAGTAATACTCTCTTAGTCCTCTCGAGGGGTGTTTCACATCTAGTGAGGGCACATGTGCCGAGTTGGCAGCTAAAAGGGTTGGGAAGCAAGTCACTAGTATAAATGTTCCACCGTAAACTTCTTTGTATTTTGGTTTGTGTGTGCCATCTTTTAGGACGTCTCTAGTGTGTGTTGTTTGGTCCGAGTCTGTAGTTTTAGCCTTAGGGTGTTTTGTACTAACATAATTTTATTTTAATTATTACCACTGTTGGTCAAGGTTGTCATTGATTTCAATATGGCATTGTTGGAAATGGAAAATATTCGTGTGATACTTGAATAAACCTTTCATGATGTTGTCCTAAGATGATGCATATACCAAATTACCTAGCTACATTTATATCTCTATCTACATTATGGAAGCCCTAGATTCCCATGATACTCTAGAAAATGTCTTAGCCCTAACATATTGAGGCAAGTTGTTGTAAGCCATAGAACTAATGCTTATGATGTTCTAGCTTATACTTATGAACTAATGCATGGATCATTTTTGAATGGAAAATAAGATGAAGTCATAGCCCTCTTAATTGATTCTCATGGTGCCCTAGTCTTAAAGGCCTAATAAGAAGGAGCGCTTGACATAAAATTACAAATGCTTCCATGAATAAAATGAATATGAAAATTCATGAAATATAATTTTATTTGTGGAAAAATGACCCTAATTTTACGTGAAGTTGGCATATAATTGTAGAGGATTTATCCCTCTTTCCAACAAGGTATTATTTTTCTTCTAACTCCTTCTATATTGGGAGAAATTGAATTTTTAAGTTAAGAAAATCATTACTTTTGGTGAGGTGACTTGTGCGGGCTCATACTCCATGACCAAGAGACATGTATCTTCATTGGAGGTTGAAATTAATATAAATAGAAGTCAAAACACCTCAGTTCAACTCATCAAATTCAATGATCATTTCAGAGATTAAGCAAAAAATTAGTCAAGGGGCCGAGGAAGACTAAAAGAGTATCGTTTGGGCAGATTTCCCTTATATTTCTAGCTCAGTCTATTGAGGAAGAAACTTGTGGAGACCTGTAAGACATGTTTGTGAAAAATCATGTAAGAAAATTGGACTTAAGGACAATATTCTAGGCCTCATATAACAACACATTTCCTTTAGGGCTCAGACCATATTTAAAATTGTGAAAGAAGGGCATAAAACTCAATAAATCATACATGTAAAGGACTTACCTCAAGTTGGTATTTGGCTCATCACTACAACTTAGAAAATTCACCTACATAAGGATTACACACATAGATATGTCAGACCTGCATTGTCAAAGAAAATCACTCAGATATTTTTTTGAAGCTTACTATGGAGAATCGAGTTATAGCCCAGTGAAAGGCTCAAACTTGTGGTATTTTGTGGCACTCTAGAACATATATTCTTGTAGTTATTCATGGCACTTTGGAGCATATATTCCTATATTTTTACATGACACTTTGGATCATATATTATTGTGGTGTTAGTGGTACTTCTGGAACAGATCTCGTAGCACAGAGAGCATACTTTTCATCTCTTTGTTAAGCAGGTCCTCAACGTCCTTATCAAGGAAAAACCTCAATCTTTGAAGGATTAAGAACTTAGCCTTATTGGAATGGACTTTGGATCATTTAAAGAGTAAAATTTTTGATCCGCCACAAAAGAAAACTTTATTTGACTCAAGAAAAAAAATTGGCTTATTATAATAGAGAATCTTTAGACGTATGATAGACCTTTGGATGTGTGCAGTATAAATGTGCAGACTCATAAGCAGACCTTATCACTCTTAAAAAACAAACTTGTTTAGAGGACCTTTTGGAAGCTACAAACAAAGTTTTTTATATAGTTCTTTGAATAATTATAGAGCATTTTTTTAATCAAGCTTAAGCAGAATTTGGAGTAGTTGTTGACCCTTGTGCATATATGTTTTAAAGCAGACTTTCTTGACTATAAATTTGATCTAATCCTGCTTGTTGAGCTAATATATAGTAGGAATCATTCTCTCCACCTGGAGCACTATTGGAGATAGTATTATTGGAGTAAATACTGGAAGCAACTTGAAGCACTATTGAAGGGTGTTTTGGAAGCACTATTGAAGGCATTTTTGGAGCATTGTTGAAGAATTATTAAAGACATTTAGAATTTTATCTTCGAGAAATTCTTAGAAACCTTGATACATTATTGAAGCACTCATAGAGTGACCTTGGAGATTGTGTTTGGGTATGATATAGAGTAGTGATGATACCTTCATGAGAAGACCAAGTTTTCATTGATGACATAAGTGCTTTGGAGATTGTTTGAAGGAACTGCTAGAGGTGGAGAGATTGACAGGGCTCATTGAAGAAGGTATTGGGAGTCATGAAGAAACATAAACTTATCTTGACGAATTAAAGTTCTAGGTTGGAGACCTAGAGGATAGGAGCCCTCAAGAAGACTAGGTTGGAGCCTATACCAGAAATAGGGTTGGAGCTCTAGAGGTTGGTTCCTCATAGTGACAAGGTTGGAGCCTTGGAAGAGATGGTTGGATCCCTATAGTTTGGAGCCTCTCTAAGTCCAAGTCGGTGCTTTGAAAAGTATAGGTTGGAGCCTGGGAGATCGAAGATTGGTGTCTTAATATAGGGTTGGAGCCATAAACTATTATTGTACTTGATTCATTGTAAAGAAGAGGATTTAAGTCCTCATTATATATGATTAATAAAATCCTTTATTATATATTTTTCATCTTTTGTTATAAATATAAGAGATATTAACTCACAAAAATAACAATTGAAAAGAAATATTGATTCACCCCCCTCTCAATATTTCCAACAATTGGTATTAGATCTAGTACCTTCGATCATAAGCCTAAAAACTTGAAAGTATATCCTTAGAACACAAATGGAAAACCCAAGGAGAAAAGGCTCCAATCCTTCTAAATATGTCTCTTCCTCAACCACGAAAACTAAAGACAATGAAATTGGGAAAGCTCCATTGTTCAATGGAAACTTTGAAATGTGGAAGGTAAGAATCAAGAATGCTTTAATGGCTCAAGGTTTTAAATTCTAGGAATCGATGATTACTGCAACCATGATGGGAGAATAATCAAAGGAATATAATTCAAGATAAATGAAGGAAACATTGAGTGGTTTAGCAGATCCTATAAAGGAAAAAGTGGAAAAAGTTTCATCGACAGAAGGTATGTGGGACAAACATCAAGATCTTCACTCAAAATGGCTTTGATCATGACCTCTAGTCAAGAATATAATGGAAAGCAAGAAGGAAATATAGAACCAATTAAGGAATATGAAAATAAGAGAGAAGATATCAATACCAAAGAAGACCTAGTAGGAAAAAT
Organism: Pinus albicaulis; assembly: GCA_034641835.2. Taxonomy (NCBI): domain Eukaryota; kingdom Viridiplantae; phylum Streptophyta; class Pinopsida; order Pinales; family Pinaceae; genus Pinus; species Pinus albicaulis. Next base: position 620,187,359 of record CM076573.1, read on the forward strand.
TGTAGCTGCCATATAAGAGATAAGAAGCTTGAAAAAGGAAAATGAGGAGCTAAAAAAGCAATCACAAGATGGAGACAATGATCTTGAAAAGACAAGGAAGGAAGTTGCCCTAGTTAAGATTAAAGTACAAGAAAAAGATGAGGAGCTCCCCAATCTTAAGGAGGAATTTCATCAAAACAAGAAAATGCATCTTGAAGAATTCATATCCATGGCAAATCAATTGGATAAAGAAAAGAAAAGGGGATAAAATTTGTCTATCGATCTTCAAAAAAGACACAAGGACGTGAACAAACTTGAAGCGAAAATTGGTCAATACAAGGAAGATGTCTGCTCCCTTAAATCAAAACTAGAGGGAGAAAAGAAACAAGCACAAGGAGCTGAAAAGGTGATGGAATATTTGGAATTCCTAGAAGGAAAAGTTGATGAGGCCGAAAAAGATAAAAACAATATGTCATGTCAACTAAAAGAAAAGGATGAAGATATAATCCTACTAAAATCAAATATCATCTCTATAAAAATTGAGACACGTGAAATAATAAGGATGATGGAAGAAATGAAGAACCAACTGGTTTTGAAAGATGAAGACTGTGAAAAGTTGAAAAGAGAAATTGTCTTTCTTAAAATGGAAGTTGAATTTCCGAATAATAACTTGAAGACTTCAAACCCTAGATGACATCCAAAGTCATCAAAGATTCTCCCTTAATAAATCAGGTCTTGGTTATGCAGGAGAACCCTCAAGAAAAAATGATGCAAACCATAATGCTTCAAACAAAAAGGATGTGGAAAATATTGCAAGAAATGTTGATTCTCCTAGTTCTAGAAAAGGAAAGGAGAAGAGTCAATATGACATTGTAAGAAACCCTACTCCAAGAAGATATTCAGATGGTGTCAAGAATGCAAGAAGCAATAAATTGACCAAATTATTTTAAGGCAAAATAACCTTAGAAGTACATCAAGGAAATACTCTACAAAAGGTATCAAGGATATAAGAGGAAATGGATATCATCAAAGGATCCTAAGACATATTGAATTTGGAAGTACATCAAGGCAACTTCCATCCTCCAAGTACTAAAGTATATTTTTTGGTTTTCTATTCTTGTATAAATTTTGGGAATATGGAAAAGTATTATAGGTAATACCACAAGGAAAAATATAATGGTCCTCATCAGCTCCCTAGATGCAAATTTTCAAAAAGAAGTCACGATTCTCATCCATGAACAATATATATTGCTTCAAATGCCATAAAATTGGACATATGGCTTGTAATTGTAACTTGACTTTGGTCCCTAAACAAGCTAAAACCATGACTAACAAGCTAGAAAAGGAAGTTGCACAAGTATATTGGAGAAGGAATGAAATTGGATCTGAAAGTATCTTGAACACTCAAGACAACAACATATGTTCTCGATTTGATGAATACATATTTGGCAGATATGATATTCCAAGTTTTGATGATTATAATCTACCAAAAGGAGAACACACATAGAATTAGGGGGAGCTTGTGATTATTCACCATTCTTATAGAAGTGATATGTGAAGAGCTCTATGAAATCCTTGATGACTCACACATGGAAAACCATATTTTGATAAATCATCTCTCGGGATAAATTACATTGACTAACATAATCCTTTACTTATTTTATGGACCATTGTTTAATATGTCTTCCATGTGATCACAAGGAAAGAAATATTTCTTTTCTAAAGAAAAAATAAGATCTAGAGGTGTTTATGTAGGCATGGGGAGTCAGTTGATCATCTACCTCATCCATTTCCATGAAGGCTTGAAAATTCTTAGGGGGATCAAGTTAATTGAAGCAAGAGCACCAATACAATAGGAGAAACATATCTATCATGGATAACTATCATCGATTGATAAACTAAGAAAATACAATCGAGCAGTATGTCAAGAATCATCTTGGTAGGGGGAGTACTCGGGAACCACATTTACCGTTGGGTAGAGAATGTTGGAAGGAAAATGATATTTCCATTAATGACAAAGGGGAAGACTATTGGTCAAGGTTTTCATTGATTTCAATATGGAATTTTTGGAAATATAAAATATTATTGTGATGCTTGAATAACCATTTCGTGATGTTGTCCTAATATGATACATATACCAAATTCCCCAGCTACATTTATATCCAAATCTACATTATGGAATCCCTATATCCCATGATACTTTAGAAGATGCCTTAGCCCTAACATATTAATGCAAGTTGTTGGAAGCCCTAGAAATAATGATTATGATATTCTAGCTTATGCTTATAAACTATTGCATGGATGATTTTTGGATGGAAAATAAGATGAAGGCCTAGCCCTATTAATTGATGCTCATGGTTCCCTAGTATTAAATGCTCTTAACATAAAATTCCAAAGGATGCCATGAATAAAATAATTATGAAAGTTCACGAAATATAAATTTATTGATGGAAAAATGACCCTAATTGAAGGTGAATATGGCATAGTCTTGTAGAAGATTTCTCCCTCTTTCCAATGAGCTATTATTTGTCTTATAACTCCTTCTTGATTGGGAGAACTTGAATTTTTAAGCTAAGAAAATCATTACTGTTGAGCCTCCAAAATGTTTTCAAAATGTCATACACTTTCACCCTCATTCTCATTTTTATTGCCTCATTTCATCACCTTGTCATTGCATAACCTTACACTTTCATTACCATATGGGTTCATATTTGTATTTTCTAAAGTTATTAATTTCATGTATTTAGAGTGAATGTATGATGAAAAGTTAGAAAAATAACATATATTTTCTTATACCTAAAAGTGGTTTGAGTTTGATGACATGTGTAGGTCATTTGGAAGTTTCCAATGCACCCTTATGTCACCTCCAATGTGAAAATTCGAATTTCCTTCAAGATATGGAAGGAGATTTGGATAAAGGTTAAAGAGGATATGTGTCTCACCATTAATAGGGTAGCTTCTTATTTTCTTGTATAAATAGGAGAGGCTTCTCTTCTCAAAGGCATGTGTAAAGTTGGATAAATAGTCATGTTTTGAATAAAGAGTTGGATTTGGAACCATGCTCATGAGTGATACTCATTTTGATTTGGTTATGCTTATATGTGGAGCCTCTCAACTTTCCATCCTCATGCCCTTTGGATTGAACATCTAATGAATGTGAGATGTATCATATTCTTTTCATTTCTTTATGTCTAGCTTAAATTTCATTTATGTGATTTCATAGATTAAGTTTTATTGCTTTCATATGCTTATTTAATTTATGTGTTTTTACACGTTAATATTGATTGTTTCACTATGCTTTCATTTCATTTTTATAGTTAAGATTGCATTGTTTTGAATTTCATGGATTTGAATTAATTCATTCATTACCATTAGAATAGATTTCATTTCATGAATGGTGTGCTTATGAATTATTGCAAGCATCATAGATTAAATTTCCTACTTTCCTAAATTAGACTTCATTTCATGTCATTAGCATAGATTTATTTTTTTGTTATTAAATTAAGTTTGATTTTTAATTCCAAAAGTGTGGTGTGATTTACTGCTTTCTAGAATAGATTTATTTTTATATCAATTGTCATTTTTTCTCATTTAATAGATTAATATTTTTATTTCGAAATTGGAAATCGATCTCTAGCACATATGGTGCATGTGTGCCTCACAAGTCCATGAACCCCTGGGTTGATAATTTATGAAAATGAATTTAAGTAATTAAATTACCTCTACATTTTTGCACCATTGTTGGGGAGGCGTACATAGGGAGCAAATTTTGATTTCGAATTCCTTTTTGTTTAAAATTTTTGTTTCATTTCAAGTTTTTAAATTAGAATTCTATTTCATTTTTACTTTCAAATTCATGCAATTTTTCAAATCAAGTTTTTGTGCAATTTCATTTTATTTTTAGGCAATTTCAATTTTAATTTTTCCTGTACAGTATAAATTTAAGTTAGAAATAATTTTGATACATATCAATAATTAAAAAAAACATTTTTTTTCCTAATAAATTTTTAATATAGATTAAATAATTTTATTTTTATTTTTATTTATTTTTATGATAGATTATTAAAAAAATAAATCATTTCTTTCAAAATCAGAGAGGATACAATAAAAATAAACGTTGATAACATTTTAGTTTTCAAAAAATTAAAATCTAAACCATAGCAAAATCATTTAAATTTTTTTATAAAAGAAATTAAAAAAAGAAATAAAAATAAAAATAAAAAATAAAAAATAAAAATAAAAAAATCATTTTGATGCATTTTGAATCCTAATCAATTTTTAGAATCATAAATAAGCCCAAGCTTGGAAATAGTTAGTTTTCAAAATTTTATTCAATTTTGAGTGGCACAGTAAGAGCCACCTCATTCACTAACTATTGTTAGAGGAAGATCTACAATCAAAGGGATAATTATGAAGAAGGAAAGCAAGTGGAGTTTAGAAAGCTAACATTTGAAGTTTGAGATCAATTCTTCTTAATTTAATTCCAAATTTCAAATGAATAAAAAAATTGACAAAACTTCTGAGTACACTCTCTTCTTGCACTCCCTGCGATCTGGAAGATCAGAAACGAAAATTGAACCAAGTTAGTTTTAAAAAATTTCAATAAAAATGACTAAGAGATCTAAATTTACCATTTATTCTAAGATATTAAAAATAAATTGATCTCTAATTGTCAAATATATTTGTTTTATAATTTGTTACAACAAATTCTTTTTCATTGTTTTTTTTTTGGGTGTTGAGTTTGCAGATCAGATATGAAAATTTTGGTGAAAACTTTGAAAAAACAATTTTCATATTTGAATTCTTTGTGAAAAATCACCCAAATTCAAAAATTAATCAGTCAAATTGGAGTCCGGATGAGGGATATATCGCTGATTTAAAATAAGTTATTTTCTCATAAATTTTTGTGACGCTCAGATTAAAAAAAAACATGTTTAAAAATTCTTCCTCAAAGAAAATAAACCAGTCTAGTATTTGCAGAGAGAGAAGTTAGAAAATTTTCTCCATGCTTTCAAATTGCAACAAAAGAAATAAAATAAAATAAAAAATTTGAGTTTCGGCATCAAAATTTTCATAATTTTTATAGAAAAAAATTGGTTGTGAGATCCATTTTTTTTAGCAAGAAGATGAGTTCAAATAAAAATTAAATATTTTGGTGGAATAAAATTGATTGAAAAGTGCATTAGAGCAGTTAGAAACTTGGAAGCTTCTCCCAAAATCTTGAATTTTGTCTGCTGGCTTTTGATGCCACATGACGACATTCAATTGGTCCACGTGGCAACATACCATTAGCCAATATTGCACAGTCATCGCCCAGTTGTCTTCCACGCCACCTCTTCTAGTCAAGCAGTCCACTTCACTCTGCCAAGGCAGCATCCACAACATCATGTATGCCACGTGGCACCTTCTAGTGCTTCCATATGGCATTCCCTGGTGCTTCCACGTGGCACCCATACACCCCAATTTCACTGTTTTTCTAAAACTTCAAACGGCAATAACTTTCTCATACAACGTTCATTTGACGCAATTTAAATGTTGTTAGAAATATTTCGAAGAAATATATGATATGAGAGAGTTTTCATCAGCATTTGAAACAACAAAAGAATGAATAAATTTCCAACAAGACATGACAAGTAAAACAAGGCACTAGTTTCGAAACAAGTAACAATTCATTTGTTTTCTTTCGTGAATTCATTTTCTTAGTACCAATTCTCATTTTTTTTGTAAATTTCATAGATAGAGGGATTAATCATCTCTCTCTTTTGATAATCTTACATTTCATTACAGAAAAAGTACTAATTTTTTGCAGGTTCCAAAAAGATAAAAGGATGACCATAAGCATAACAATGTCTCGCAAAGACCACATTTCTTTCAAAAAGAACATGATCAAAGTAACATAAAAGATGACATATCCAAGCATGAGGACATGATTTTGGATAAAGAATGTCAAGTAAAATCCATCATACCAATTGAAAGCCTCTCAGATACTAGTTTTACCATCGCATTCCTACTCATTCTGTCAATAAAATATTCATCTCATTTTCCTTCATAGTCATTATACTTTTCTACCTTGCTTTCATTAAACCGTAACCCAAAAAGTAAAACATTCAGCTTCCCTACAAAGTTGATTCATTCCATTTCCATTTTCATTTTGTCAAATAAACCTTGATCCACTGAAAAAAATTTCTGCCATAGTCCTTCAAAATTATTGTTTTATCCTCCCGTTAGATGATGGAGGATTCATTAAGACTTCCCTTATAACAATTCTTGGCCTATCGACATCAACACATTATCTAGGTTCAAGGCTAGAGTCCTTATCAGTAACTTGAGGCTTGTATGCCTTAAAGACAAGTTCTCTCACTAACAATTATGAGAATACATCAATGTCCCTGGATCGTTGGATCTTGCAAGTGGCTCGACATCAACTCATATATTCGCACTTCGCAAGATGTACTTAGGTACCTTGGAACTCATTGACATTAATGGTGAGTTTTCCTCGCATTGGTTAATGCCATTCATTAATGGTTGGTAATCCAATGACTTCTCTTCATGCTTGGCAAGAACACATTTATTAACATGACTATAATTATACCATCGAGTTTTGTAGCAGGTGAAGACTATATCACTTCAGCATTTTGTAGCGGATACAATAGATTTAGCAGCAGAAATAAAGAATCCACTTTCATGACCTCATCCAAAATTTATGCAACCAAGAAGCAGATGAAATTCTACATTATATTCCATCATCCAGCAACAACCACAACTTTTCTACATCTGCACAGTTTGTCCACTTCTTAAGTAAGTATAGGTATCTTATTTTCTAGATTTTTATCATATAATTCTTTCAATACTGAAATTATAACTTTTGGAAAATAATTCACCATATTCCCTTTCTCATTTCAAAAAAATCTAAAAGTACCTTTAGTTGGGGTGGGGGAATACCAATTCATGTTCATACCTCATATCACATTCATATTTCATCACCTTTTATGTCACATGTCATCCTAACCAACATACTTTTCCAAAAAACTAATATTGCATTATGATTCAAAAAGTTATGTTCTTTGCAAATGATGATCGAAGAATGAGCACATTAGATGGTTGATTAAATGATTTAAAAAAAATAAATCTTTTTATACAACACAAAAATAAGAAAAACATTGTTACACAAGAACCAATACTAATAAAATTTGGTTTCCACACAAGAACCAACCAAAGTAATATGTTGCAATCAAATGTTTTTCAAAAGAACACTTTGCAAAAGGAAAAAAGTTATAAAATGATTATACAAAGTACAAAGAAGAATCAACATCAGCCAAAGTTGATATAGAAGCAAAAAAATCATGATCAATGCAGCAGATTGCATGAGGACATGAAATAATTTCAGTTGGGGGGTATGTTGGTCCTCCAAAATGTCTTCAAAATGTCAAACACTTTCACCTTCATTATAATTTTTATTGCCTAATTTTATTACCTTGTCATTACATAACCCTATAATTTCATTACCATATGAGTTCATATTTGTATTTTCCAAAGTTCTTAATTTCATGTATTTAGAGTGAATTTATGATTGAAAGTTAGAAAAATAACATGTATTTGATTATACCTAAAAGTGGCTTGAGTTTGATGACATGTGTAGGTCATTTGGAAGTTTCCAAGGCACCCTTATGTGTCCTCAAATACAAAAATTCAAATTCCCTTCAATATATGTAAGGATATTTGGATAAAGGTCAAAGAGGATATGCGTCTCATCATTAGATATTTGGTTGTAACTTTATGAGAGTTTTATGGATCTAGGGAGAAAAAAGTGGATCTCCATTAATAGGGTAGCTTGTTATGTTCTTTTATAAATAGGAGAGCCTTCTCCTCTCAAAGGCATGTGTAAAGTTTGAGAAATTTTCGTGTTTTGAATAAAGAGTTGGATTTGGAACCATGCTCATGAGTGATATTCACTTTGATTTGGTTATGCTTGCATTTGGAGCCTCTCAAATTTCCATCCTCGTGTCCTTTGGATTGACCATCTAATTAATGTGAGATGTATCATATTATTTTCATTTCTTTATGGCTAGTTTAAATTCCATTTATGTGCTTTCATAGATTAAATTTTATTGCTTTCATATGCTCATTTCATTTATGTGTTTTTGCAGGTTAAGATTGATTGTTTCAGTTTTCTTTCATTTCATTTGTATAGTTAAGATTGCATTTTTTGAATTTCATGGATTTGAATTAATTCCTTGATTACCATTAGAATAGATTTAATTTCATGAGTGGTATGCTTTTCAATTCTTGCAAGCATGATGGATTAGATTTACTACTTTCCTAAATTAGATTTCATTTCATTAGCATAGATTTTTTTTTTTTCATTAGATTAAGTTTGATTTATAATTCCAAAAGTGTGGTGTGATTCACTGCTTTCTAGAATAGATTTATTTTTATTTCAATTGCATTCTTTTCATTTAATAGATTAAGTTTTTTCTTTCGAAATTGGAAATAAATCTCTAGCATATATGGTACACATGTGCCTTACAAGTCCATGGACCCATAGGTTGATAATTTATGAAAGGAATTTAAGTAATTAAATTACCTCTACAATTACTTTTGGTTAGCCGACTTGTGTAGGCTCATATTCCATGACCAAGAGACATGTCTCTTCATTGGAGATCGAAATTAATATAAATACAAGTCAAAACACCTCACTTCAACTCATCAAATTCAGTGATCATTTCAGAGATTGAGCAGAGCATTAGTGAGGAGGCCGAGGAGGAATAAAAGTGTACTATTTGGGCATATTTCCATTATCTTTCTAGCTCGGTCTATTGAGTTGACAACCTGTGGAGACCTGTAGTACATTTTTGTGAAAAAGTATGCAAGAAACTTGAACTAAAGGACAGTCTTCTAGGCCTCAGAAAACATCACATTTCTTTAAGGGCTCGAACCATATTTAAGACTGTGAAAGAAGGGACAAGAACTCAATAACTCATACCTGTAAAGGACTTAACTTAGATTGGTATTTGGGTCATCATTATAGCTTGTAAAACTCACCTACAAAAGCATTACACACATACATATAGAGGACTTGCGTTGTATAAGACAGTCACTCGGATTTTTTTTGATAGCTTATTATGGAGACTCGGGTTATAGCCCAGTGAAAGGCTCGAACCTATGGCTTTTCATGGCACTTTAAAACGTATATTCATGTAGTTCTCGATGGAAATTTGGAGCATGTAATCCTATAGTTTTATGCGACACTTTGGAGCATATATTATTTTGGTGTTTCGTGGTCATTTTGGAGCAAATCTCATAGCATTGATAGAAGAATTTTCATCTATTTGTTGAACAGATATTTGACCTCCTTCTTAAGAAAAAACCTCAGCATTTGAGGGATTAAGAACTTTGCCTTATTGGAACACAATTCAACTTATTGCAAGAGTAAAGTTTTTGATCCACCACAAAAGAAAACATTTGTTTCCTCAAGACAAACCTTGGCTTATTAGAACAGAGAAGCCTCATACCTATGACAGACCTTTGGACATGTTTAGTATAAAAGTGCAGACTTAGAAGTAGACCTTATCACTCTTAATGATAAAACTTCTTTAGAGGACCTTCTGGAAGCTATAAATAATGTTTTGTATATAGTTCTTTGAATCATTACTAAGCATTGTTTTAGATAATCCTTATGGAGACTTTGTAGTAATTGTTGACCCTTGTGCATAAAATTTTTAAAGCAGAATTTCTTGACCAAAATTTTTATTTAATCATTCTTGTCGAGCTAATAGAGAGTAGGAATCCTTGTCTCCACCTGGATAATTATTGGAGACATTCTTATTGGAGTAAATCTTGGAAGAAACTTGAAGAACTATTGAAGGCTGTTTTGGAAGCACTATTGAAGGGATATTTAGAGCATTGTTTAAGAATTATTAAAGAAATTTAGAAGTTGATATTATATGAATTCTTAGAAACCTTGATACATTATTGAAGCACTCATGGAGTGACCTTGGAGATTTTGTTTGGGTGTAATGAAGAGTAGTGGTGATACCTTCATGAGAAGATAGATTTGCCATTGATGAGCTACGTGCTTTGGATATTGTTTGAAGGCAATGCTGGAGATGAAGAGATTGATAGGGCTCGTTGAAGAATATATTGGGAGCCCTAAAGAAACATAAAATTATATTGATTAATTGAAGTTTTGGGTTGGAGCCGTAGAGGATAGGAGTCCTCAAGAAGACCAAGTTGGAGCCTGTATCATAGACAGGGTTGTATCCCTAGAGGTTGGTGCCTCATAGTGACAAGGTTGGGGCCTTGGAAAATAGGGTTGGAGTCCTAGAGGTTGGATCCTCGTGAAGTCCAAGTCGGTGCTTGAGACTGTATAGGTTGGATCCTAGGAGATTGAATATTGGTGTCTTCATCTAGGGTTGGAGCCATAAACTATTATTGTACTTTATTCATTATGAAGAAGAGGATTTAATTCCTATTTATATTTGATTAATAAAACAATTTATTCTATATTGTTCATTCTGTGTTCTAAATATAATAGATCTTAACTGGTAAAAATAACAATTGGAAATAAATATTGATTCACTCCCCTCTTAGTATTTCCAACAAACACCCTAGCCTAATTTATTCATTGATGGTCACATCGTCTTCAAATTCTACTTCCTGAATGAAGTGGACTCATTTCTCCTATGCAGAGAGTGTCTGTCGATGCTAAGGACTTAGACCATCACATAGTATTGGAATCTGTGCCTGGTCCCACTGATAGTGATCTGGTCTCTATTGAGACTTTTGTAGATGACTATGATACTCCTGGTAGTCCACCTTTGACCGATCCATTAGGACCTACCTTTTTGCGGCTTAAATCGAATGGTTCCACACCAGCCTATACTCACGTGTTTTTTTCCACTCTTTACCATATGGTGGAGTCTAATACCTCATTACCTTATACATCAACAATCTTAACTATCATGTCAGTATTGCCACCTCTTAGTGTGGCCATTCCTACTCCTTTGTACACACCTCTCACTTCTTCCTGGGGAATTCCACCAGTATCGTCCATGGATCCTACTAATATCCCGAATGTTTCCTCGACTGCACTGTCTTCTATCCTGACTATGGTACCTCAACGTAGTCATTTGGTAGGTCCAGGAATTTTTTCACCAATTTTTTCCCAACCCACCATTATGGTTCCTTAGTTAAGAACAATTACTTCCGGAAATATGTGGGAGGTGTTAGCTCTCCGTAATTTCCCAAGGCTATGAGAGAAACCCAGAGGTAACCACAAAACCACTTACAAAGTTGGGATCTAGCCCTTATAGCTTTAGAGAGGGATTTCTCTTTATGATTTATATTTGTTGATTAAAGGTATTATGATAATTATTTAGTTCAGAGGTTGATTTTTGAAATATTTGGTTGAAACTTCAAGAATAAGCCATTGGGAAATGGAGCCATAAACCTTAAGTAAATCAAGTGCGGGGATAACAGATGAAGTGCAATAGGGCAAGGTGGAAGACTATTGGATCTTTTAGAGATTTTGGGGAGAGAATTGGAGGAAAAGATTTAGATTCAATTAAATATAGAGCATTGAAAAATGAATTCTATATCTAATTTCAGTGTGAAAACACAAATATTTCTTATAAGCTAGAGCATATTGTAATTAAACAAATTCAACCCATAATTTTCTTTAAAAAACACAAATAAGAATAACATATATAAAAATAGATAAATAACAATTTCACAAGAGGCAAAACATCACCAATTTGCGTGACACATGAATCTCGGAACAAATTTTTGTATTACTGAAAATTATCACCTTTAGCTTAGTGAACAACTTTACATCAAAAAAATTATTTCTTGATACAAGTCCCAACCCGTAATACTTTGAATTATTAAGTATTTATAAAAACTTCCACAAAATATATTGATTTAAAATATCAATATTTATTACAAAATATCTTAAAATTGTTTATATAAAAATAGTACAAAAATATAGGATAAAAAAACTGTGGAATTTGTTGGAACTATCTTTAGCGATTGCTGGTGATGACTTGGCCTAAAAAACTATTGCTCTGTTGTTGAAAATGTAAAACTACCTTTTACTCCAAAATTCTACACAACTTATCCCATCTATTCTCATCTGCGATGGAAAATTTAGCTATATTCCTGTAAGTTTCATCTACCTCAGTATATTTATAGAAATTTGGTTTCACCAGGAATAAATGTTTTATTTCATGTTTAATCAGCAGGTCGAATTCCAAACCTTCTGTGAAGGCTTTTCCTCTGATGGTTCCTTTGATAGTGGAAAATTTAAATTTGTATTTGGCTATGGTGTACAATTTCTGTTGATACTCCTCCAATTTAACTAACTTATCTCAAATTCATTTTAGCCCTGGAAACCCTTTTTGATTCAACACATTAAATTTTCTGTGAAATTTATGAATGTTTGCCTCCAAGTTATGACATTTATTTTCTAACTGAAACATTAGCTTCTTTTTAGTAAGGACCATTTTTACTTCAAGGATGGTTTATGTCATTTATTTGATCTCAAATTCTACTAATTCATCCTTATTTTTGAATTTAGGACATTGATCAATGTATTGGCTTCACTTGTCATTTGTCCTAAACTGTCCTTTACCTTTGCAATGATCTCCTTTGATATTTGTGCTAATTCCTCCTGCTAAAAAATGATCTCAACACAGGGCTAGATTTCAGTGATTTCTTCATTTATTTCATTCCATATATTCTTCTTAGCCTGTGCAATTTTTTGAGCCATGGCATATTCATTTTCTATCTATTCAATTCTCCGGGTCTATCTGTGACACTTTCGAAGCTCTGTTACATATTTATTGTCGACTTTTAACTTCTGTTCCTAAAGGTATTTAAGTTGAGATTTCATTAGGGGAATTTTGAGGTCTCAAATGGGCCTCCTAAGGAAATTATAAAATAATAGTGGAAATAATAAAATAATATTAGATTACATCATCAAAGTTTTGAGGGAAAAAAGAAAAAATTACTTTTTAAACTCATATTTTCAAATTATCTCCCTATGGGTTTACTAAAATTTCGAGCGAGAACACTCATTGGATGCATAATTTGATTCTTGATCCAAGGAGTACCCATGTTGCATAATTTAGATGGACCATGCTACATGAAAAATGAGAAATTCATGAAAAACGCGATTGAAATCACATTTTTTCATGTATTTCTCATTTTTCATGTAGTAGGGTTGATCGAAAGTATGAAGCATGGGTACTTCTTAGATGACGAATTAAATTTTGCATCCAACGAGTACTCTCGTTTGGAATTTGAGTAAAACCTTAGGGAGATAAGTTGAAAAAGTAGTTTTATTATTTTATTATTTTTTAATCTTTTTATTTTTTTACCCCAAAAATGGTGAATCATCCCCCATGGTTGAAATCATCATATAGAATCCTATTGGTTCTTATAAAGTTTATTTTTGTTGTAAATATTTCTTAGGAGGCCCATTTTAGACCTCAAAAGTTCTCTAATGCAACTTTTCAATTTCCTACCCTTTTATGGACATTTCTTCCATGGCCTTGATCAATTATGTTGATGCATATTTGGGTTGTACCCCTATTTTGATGGCTACTTAAGTGGATACTTTGACTGTTGATGTACCTGCAATGGGAATTGTGCCTGCAATAGTAACTGATGTGAGTGGAATAACTGCCAGCTTAGAGGATTGTTCCTTTTTGTTTAACAATTTCTCCATTTCAACCTCCATCTGTTTAATTTGCACACTTTGTTCAATGGTGATATTTAACATGTATTATTTATCTTAATCTAAGTGTCCAACTTCTTTTTCTTGCGGATATTTAGTGGATGTAAGCTTGAGTTACTTCCTCAATTATGTTATGTCTGCATTCTTCCTTTTAACCATTTCTTCTGCGGCTTTTACATATTTAGGATCATATTCTAATTTGATCACTAGATCCTCCAATGATTTAATTTTTGTGTATCATTTAGCCAAAGAGGATATATTCTCAAGTTTCAATTGAGACTAAATTTTATTGACTGAAGCTTGTAATTTTGAAGTTGTCATTGCTTTGCTAGTCAAAGTTGAATACAACATCTCGCATTTTTGTTTGTGCAAGTCCATTTGATCAATAGGATGAATTTGGTCAGCATCGAAGGAAAATATAGACTTCTTATACTCATCTGTATTTTTGGGAGCAAGAATTGCTGCTTGGAGGAATGCAATCTACATTTTCCCTTTCTCTATGTCAAATAAATAAAGAAGCCTATTCTGTGAGGTTATTGTTTGTTTCTAGAATTGAGTATAAGTTGTAGCCTTAATCATCTCATTTTTCTTCTTAATTTCTTTGTACTTGTAAAAATGTTTGATTCAGCCTCGTCATGAACCAATTATGATGTTTGAGATGTGTCTAGAGGTCCTTGAGAGATCAAGGAGGATGGATATTATTTAAAAATATCTCCAATTCTTGGAAAAATAGAAGCACAATAACCTATCAAAACTATAGTTGACTGTGTATCGTCTTCATGTAGGAAATCTGATGTTGTATTAGTCTTCTGCTTCATTTTGTAGATTAAGAAATCTTTTGCTCCAATCTTTGTGACTGAAGGAGAAATATCTTTACTGGGCCTTTTATCTTGTTTCTCTTTTCATTCTCGACTTTGTACAATTGTTGTAGATATAGTATGCTCTTCTTCCTCCTATAAGGTATTTTCCTCCCACTGATCTTGATTCATAAATTTCTCTATCTCATGCCTTGGAGTGTGAGTATAGGGAGTAGTCTTCTGCTCTACACTGAGCTTTGAGATGATGCCAAAGGGGTCATATGAATAGGTGAAGATGAGTTTGAAATTCATTTGTTTCAAGAGTGAATGAGCTTCCTTGCCTGGTTCCCTGGTGTTACAAATAAAAGGCCCAACTTGTGTCTTGATTTTAAATTGAGATTTATTCTTTGTTGAAAAAAAATGTAGATCATCCATGTTGATCATCTGTATGATATATTCTAATAAGAAGATCCACATAGGAACATACTTAGGTAACCTGTATGGAGGAAGTTCATGTCCATACACTCCGATTTTTGTGTAATTTTGGTATAACTAACAATCGCTTGTTTTAGCCTGCTCACTAAGACGCGGAATTCTCTTTATCTCTAGCCCTATTCTTGGTTCAACATCATTGTTCAATAGGCAGGAGGATACATACAAAAAATAGTCAACATAGTCACTGTAGGTAAATTCATTAGTATGCCCCCTTACCAAGGAAGTCCAATGAATTACAAATTGGGAATTTCCTTGCTCATCTAATTTCTATAATGCACACTAAAAATAGTCTACCTGATGAAATAGAAATAAATACACTAGAATTGAAGCACATTTAAAACCTCCTTCTATGGAAAATTTGAGGAATTTTTCATGAATGTAATTGGCTAAGAACTCACTGTACTTGAAAATAATTAAGGGTTTTTCATACCTTGAGAAAATTCATAGGAATCCCATGATGGTTTCATCAACCCACTGATTGGATTGATAGCCCAGTACATGAAACTATCGATATGATATGCTTGGCCATTTCAGGAAACATGGTAAATGGGTATGGAGGACTCATCCTAGGTAATTGGAAATTCTCAAGTAGGGAAATCTCAAAAATATTGGCTCTATTAGGAAAGGTAATGTTCTTGTATACATCCATGAGAGATTCTTCCGAGAATGGTCTTAGGGAGTTAATGTTTTTGTTTTGTAACATTAAATTAATTGACTCGGAAATTTTCATCATCTAATTAATTGACAGAGGGGTTATGTTGAAAAGAACGTCACCATTCTAGGGTATAATAGCTCTTTGGCTAGGGATATATTTGTAATGGCACCATGCCACAAATTCAATAAAGTGATGGGTTTTGGGAAAATGAATTAGTGCATGAAGGAGTCTCACAAACCCAATTCATCACTCTAGTAAATGATTTTTTTATAATGAGTTATGAAGTTCATAAATATCGAATTCAAAACTTGTTTCAAGGATTTTATACTCTTGATCTACCAGGGGAAAATGGTATAGGTCAATGAAAAGAGGTAACATAAGGTTTTCATCAGTTTTCTTAGAATTTCCTTTAGGGGCCATCATGAAAAGGAAAGGAACAAGATTGCTGCAGTTGCCCATAAATTTAGTCAACTAGAGATCGAGCTCGATAATTTGCAGCTGGTAACAAGTGATCTTGATGAATGGATGCTGGTGCAGGTTGTGGTTTTTCTGACCTGGGTTGTGGTGGCAGGTTTAAGAGTTTTCTGGTTCGCTGTGGAAAATTAGTTTTCTCAACAATCAGAACAATGAGTGTAAGGGGCCAATGGAAAATGATAATACCAATTTATACAAAAAAATGGCCTACCCTTGGGGTTTTTAGCCATTATGGAGAAGATTAGTTAGTTAGGATAATAGGTAGGCCTCATGGCGGGAGATTTTTGGATGGAAATTGTAACAGTAGAGGGAGTGAGGCCGAGTAGGATGCATACGTGGAGGTAGGGGAGTGGCAGTGAGGGGCTACGTGGTGGGACAGGGATGGAGAGGGGGGAAAATCTAATGGTCAAGTATTTTGATGGGAGGAGGATGAGCGGATTTCATAGGGGTGGTGGGGGGGGGGGGGGGTGTGTGAATAGGGTGATAGTGTGCCACGTATAAGAAGCCGGAAAAGGGAAAATCACATTTTTGGACCCACCCCCCGTGGTTAACTGTCGGAGGGGCTGGGGGGTCCTGAACTCGATGGCTCACCGTTGGATGAGGAGGGTCAGATCTTCGGCGTCAGATATTATGCACATTTTATCATATAATGAAAAAATTTCATTGCAAATCACTTCATTACAACCAATTAACCACTTCTAAAGGCACAATTAACATAAGTAATCAAACTTAATGAAAATAATGAACTCAATTTATTACATTTAACTATTCGTGCTTAAATGGTGTGATTTAGTTAATTAAACCTATTTTATTTATTTTTAATGTTGCACTTGGACTAGAAAGCATATTTCTCATTTTTTCTACTTCTATGCATATTTTTTATTTTTTTATTGAGTGGCATTTAGACTAGCTCACTTATTTGGGGTCTTTCTCATTCTATATTTTTTATTATTTTATTTCATTTTTTCTTTCAGAAATTTATATTTTTTTAATCCCTTTTTTCTTCATATATATATATATATATATTCTTTTTCTTTTTCTTTTTTCTTGGAAATAATTTGAAAGATGAAATATTATTTACAACATCATTATAAAAATCAATAGATATTTATCAATTTATCCTATAAAATATAGGACCCTAACAGGGGGGAACTGTCCCTAGTCAGCCTAGGGAAAATGTAGCTTCTAGCATGTCACAGACCTAGTATATTTCACTCTTTGGAGGGATGCCACCTACCGGTACTTTTACTGGAGGGGCTAGTTTACCCGGGGGCAACCCCGCTACCAGTACCGACTCCCACCCAGGTTATCCTCCTTATGTCAGTCCTATTGTACAAAGTGTTACTTATTTTAACCCTGGGTAAAAACCCATAAGAATTCATTCTCTTAGGGTTTCATTACTCTCTGGAGGTTTCTACCCTAGGGGGAAACATCCATCTACCAGTTATGCTAGCCTGCAACAATATTTTTCTAGGGAAAACCCTTATCTACACCAGAAAGTGCATCCATCTAATCCGTATATGGGGGGACCAAAAGGTTGGTCATGATATTCTCCTACCTATGACGTATTTAGTCAAATCCATAATCCATTTTTCTCTTCTTTCGATTTACTGGATTCGGCCAAATTGACTAATGACCCCATCCATCATGATCCCTGGTGGCCATCCATGTCCGCCAAGTTACCATTAGGTATTACTAATTTTCAAGGGAATCCTAGGGAGAATACATCCACTCACATTATCACCTATCATTTATGGTGCTCATATAATTCTGTGGTGGATGATTCTTTTAAACTTTTCTTGTTCTAAGGAACGTTAACTAGGGATGTTGCAAAGTGGTATATCAAGTTAGATACTACATCCTACGGTGACTTTTCCTCGCTAGCTCAAACATTTTTGACGCACTTCTAGTTTCCTACTCGGTATGATCTTGAATCTGACCTTTTTTCCAACTTCAAACAAGATGATTCCACACTAATTTCTGATCACATTCACGACTGGTGGCATCGCAAGAGGTTAGTGAGAACCAAGTTACCAGATGAGATTTTATGTAAATTATTCATTTCATATCTCTGACCTCATATTTCTAAGGATGTGTCTATGTTTCGAGCCATTACAGATGAGAAAGCCATTTTAGTTTCCTAGCAGTTGGATCTCATTAGTCATAGTCGAGTACATTGTACAAAGTGTTTCCAAATTCCCCTAGGTCTTCTATTGACCCTCCTAAACCTTTCCCTATCCCACATGTTGATGGTGTGATTAGGTCTATTTTTTATACCATGAGCCAACTTGCCACCCACCTTGGTAATTATTTTGTTATATCTCAAGCCCCAACAAGTGTGTTTGGTTCTACTAAAGCACCCCCTCTTGAGCAGTCCACCAATGTTCTCATGGTGAAGTCCACTCAATCGAAGAACAACCCTCAATCAAGTGGTAAGAAAAACAAAAATAATAAGACAAATAAAAAATAGAATCAAACTTCCTACGAGTCTCAAACTAATCCTTAGAGTCAGGGAGGGGACAACAGTGAGTGTTTTCGGAAATTCAAGTTTCCCTTTAAAAATTTTCAAGGCGATCACCTTACTCATGCATGTCGTTGGATGGATGAAGTCCATATGCTTGATTCACCACCATGTACTAATCATCCTGCCCTTTTGACTCATCCATTACCTTCACAACTTTAAAAAAAGATGGTTTCTCAACCTTCTAGATCTCCACAACGGGGAAATGAAGGGTCCTCTTCCCATCCCCCTCATAGTTCATCCTTCTGCATGTGAAAGGAAGATGTAAATGTGACTGCACGAGCCAAATCCTATGATGTTCCTGAGTCGAGTTATCATTTTAAGGATTCACTAGTTCTGCTCGGTTCCAATGGAACTCTCACTTTGGATAAGCCTCTAGAACCTCTCTATCACCCCCCCAAGGGTGTTCTTTTTAATACGACACACAACCCTTCTCCCAGGACTACTCAACATTACATTATTGTTGAAAACCTTGCCCAGGCTCCTTGTGCCATGTCTGGCTTGGAGGTCTTGCAAAGTTATCCTAAGCAGTGCAAAGCCTTGTTTTCTTCCATCAGTGGATTTTATTTATCCGACTCTAATTTCATCACTTTCAATGCCGAGAAAGTTTCTCCTAGTCTCTCCCATCAGATTTCTTTCAAAATTATTGTGTGGATCTGTCAAAAGAATATATATCACACTTTGGTGGATGAATGCTCTTCCATGTGTTTCATGGCATAATCGTGTTGGAAAGTGATTGGCTCTCTGATCATCGCCACGTCCAACACAAATATCCAAGAATTTGAGAGACACAACTTTGTACCCAAAGGGATCATTCCACATTTTTCCATCGAGTTAGGTGGAAAAAATGTATATGTTGATGTCGAAATTGTCGATGCCTCATTAGATTACATCCTACTCCTTGGCTCTAGTTATTTTTATGTGATGATTGCAATTGTCTCATTTGTTTTCCATCTACTTTGTTTTCCTCATGAAGGAAAAATTGTCACCATCGATTAGCTTGACTATTGCATGTCATCGGCCCAGATTTCCACTACGGGGAACTCAGTCCCACTTGTTGGAAATCACCCTAGTCAGTATCAGAGTGTTCGTGTGAGCTTGTTTAAAATCTCATCTCTTATTGGGGTATTTCCTCAATTATCACCACCCGACATTCCTTAATCCTCGTATAAGACTCCTATGCATATGATCTCTTCTAACACTTGTGAACCCCATAGACCTCCTGATCCATGGGTGGTGTCACTTATTATTATAGAACATGATCACCTTAATGAGCACCCTTCGCCACTTTTTATGGAAGATATTGTCCCTTCGGAAGTCCCATCAGTACCTTCTGATGATGTTCAGAAACTTCATAATTATATGGAATATGATCAAAATCCTCCACCCACATGGGCCACCACTCTGCTTGTTCCACCTGAATCTCTCATAAACAAAACCCTTAGGTTAGTCAACTTGAGATTCATCCCTCCATTGATCATCCTAGGGAATTCATGCCTATTTATGCCCCTAATTCCCCCTTCGTGGAACGAGTTGAGCCTAGTATTTTAAATATTAAATCGACTCAGGGGCCACCTCGACGGTGCTCCTCGGAATTTCCACCCATGGACTGATTCAAGTGTTGGGATTCTACTATCGAAATATCTGGAAATTTTTCCATCTTCTTAATGCCTATTGATGGGAGTCTTGTACCATATTTATGTCATGATCCTCCCTTATGTATTTAGGATAATTTTGAGAGGACGACTATGTTATATTTTTCTTGGAATGGTCAACTTTTCTGGATTGGGAAGTTTGACTTCCTTTAGCATGGCCCCACTTTGGTGAGCCATATTTTTCCTTTACCCTCCATGAATTTGCGTATAGAAACCCTTGGTATGTGCACTACTGTGGGCACACCTTAGCGTGACCTACTGGGTTGTGTCGCGCTTGTACATATTCTACATAAGACTGTGATGATTTATCCCATTTTTGATTTGGTGTGTGATGCGAGTATTTATCATGCCTTATTTATGCTAGAATTGAAAAAATTATAAAATCCATGTTTACCTCATCCATGTTTATTTTTTCATTATTTGATTTAACCATGGGTATAGTATATCTAGATGGTGTATACAGGACAGGGTGGTGTTTCTATTGTGACATCCTTTGGACCTTAGGTACGTTTCCTTTATAGGCATATAGGGGTAGGTCATTTTCGTTGATATTGCATTTTGAACATCAACACTATTTTATAGGTCTGACCCCATCAAGTTGTGACCTTTGCCACTTCATATATGTATGTCGTAACCTGGCCGTAGAGCTTACCTGCTCATGGATACCCTAGTTAGTACCTTCTTACCAAATTGGTGTCTGTGTAGTAATTTTTATTCTTTTTTCGGCATCCCTCCTTCTGATCCTTCATGACCTAGAATTTGAGCCTCATGTCCTCTTATTCATCATATTTATGGCCATACCCTAGGAGGATTCCACATTTTATCCCTCATGATTGCCATTTTTTATCAGCCTACTTTTGCAGTTCTACCCTTGGATTCTCTGTTCCATCAACATCATCTGCTTGACCTACCATTCACTTTCACTTGGTTTTTTACCCTTTATTGGAGGAACCGTTGTGATGATTGGTGCTATTAGCCAACCTCTTTTCCTCTTTATGTCATGAGAAGTTCCACCATTTCCCAAACTAGATGCTATCCTTTATAATAGTCATTCCTCCAAGAGGAGTTTTATTTAAGATATTTCCAAAATCCTTAATTTAGAAAATATTGCTGAGTGAACTTGTCTCCTTCATGCTCATAAAATACATGAAGGGTTGTCTACCCAGTATAATTTTAACCCTTTTCTGGACTGGGATAGACTAGTTATGAGAAAGGAATAACCTAGTCTACTGTGGCTAGGAGGTTCACCCTTGTATACTTTTATCTCTTTTTTGGGCTTTGGGGACAACTTTATGAAAAATGTGATAGTTTTCAAGATTCTAACCAAAAAAATGTTTGTTGCAATGAATCTATTTTCTAGGTAGAAATAAAATGTTTTGAAAATGAAAGTCAATATTTCATAGGGAAGCCATGGAGGATGAATGAAAGTGCCTTAAACATATTTAGAAAGATGTTTGTTGATGAAGAATGGAATATGAGAAGGTATGGGAATAGTGAAAAGGCCATTAAAGAATCAAAGTTTTTAAATTATGAAGTACATTTGTATCTAAGTAGTGTTAACAGTATGTATCAACAAATGGGTACGTTGGACATTGGAACTAACGAGTTACGGACATTGATGAAGAAATAGCTTAAGAAGAGGTATCGTGAAGTAAAGATAATAATAAACAACAAAATATTGTTGAATGCACAAGTTTACAACAATAGAGCAAGTGGAGCACCGCAAAGAAAAATATGGAAACCTGGAAAAATTGAGGACAATGAAAAAAAATCGAAAATGAGTAGAAGAAAAGAGGAAAAGGTTAATGAGAAATATTTCCAAGTGGAATTTCAACGTCATAACACAATTTGCTGAAAATGTTTATGGCATCGAAGGAAGTGGAAAATGACAAAGAAAAATTTAGAATCCAAGAGGGGAAAGTGTGGTAGATGCACTTGCAATTGGAATTATTAGAAAATGGGATGGAAGCTACAACCAAATAAAGTATAGAAGAACAATTGGAAGATTCATGAATAGGATTCCATGAGTTGTTTTACTTGGGGAGTCTAATGTAGGAACATTTCTCAACAAGACCTAGAAGGTCTTATAACATTTACTAAAGGGATAAGGTTCCCTTAATTTAATTTAAGTTATGGAGATAGGAAATTAATTTTCCAAATGAAATAGGTATTGATTTGAAAAATATGAATTATTTCATCATCAACATGTAATCATATAATTCAAGTGAGTTTTTGAAGGAGTTAGATATTTTAGGTCTAGTTTTGATATTTTCTATGAATGGCTAAGTTGATCCATATTTAATGGATCTCAACAGACTATCATGTTGTATATAGAAAAATTATGTAAAGAGTAGAAAAGAGAATAGAGTGTGTGAGGAAATAGGAGAGGTATGAGTGTCAGAGGAGGTCTGAGAGACCTAAAGGTGGGATAGTGGAGTACAATGCTTAATGTATGAATTATACGCCCTATTTATTTATTTATAAACCATATGAGTTCTTGCATTATGTAGTGAATCAAGTGAATAGTGATATTTTGTCCTTATTGCTTCTTAAAAATATATTATTGTGATAAGGGATCAAGTTTGGTTTTCTTTCTTTTGTAAATAGAGAACAAAGTGGTGGCTTGAATTAGTTATATTTTTGTGACGAGGATCCAATTTGTGGTTTAGATGAAAAGTATTTAAAAGGTGACAGTTTACGTATCGAAGGAAAAAATTGCAACACATAAAACTGGTGATACTTCACCAGTTGATGAAGAAATGCCATGAATGATTTGTTGTCAATAAAGGTTCATCAAGTCATGGTCCTGTTGTAAGCTTATTGATTTTACAACAAAATTCTTTGTATTCAGAAATATCGCTACCCATATTGAACAAAAGTGCAACCATAAAGCCTTTAATCATATCAAAGATAAGTTGGATAGAGTAGAAGTATCTAAATTGGAGCGAATATCCAGATTGAAAGCAATCATTAGATCCAAGGACATTGAGATCGAATTTTATAATCTAGACTAATAATTATCTAGGGTATACCCTACCATAAGTCATAAGTAAGGGCAGAATATGGATCACACTTGATCTCTGGATTTCTAAGTATGTAATGTGGACACCAAGGAGAGTTATAATTAGGAACTAGATTCCATATTTTTGAATTCATACCAAAATTTATCTACCCTAAAAATTTAATCTTGCTTAAAAAGGTATTTTGGTTGGGACATATATCTCATTTAAGAAGTTACCCATACCAATTATTGATTATGAGTAAAGAAAATATTTGAATTTCATGATAATTTTTCCTTAGCATCTTTTGGTTAAGTGCTCGATAACAACATTGGTCATATGTGTTAAAGTGAATTAAGTTTAGGAACTAAGGAATTTTGGGGATTATGTAGATTTCACAATGTTAATTATGATTTCTTTGGGATTTATGAGAAGTACTAATCCCATTGAATGAAACTTGAAACTGATCCATTGTCATGATTAGAGGGAATTCCAGTGATCCTCCACAATGAGATCAAAACATGATGAAGAAAACTTGATCTAAGTCAAATCGGGCCATAATGGAATATGTGGATAGTGGATATGTTAGCATAAAAAATTATATATGAGGGTGAGGGTGAATGTGAGGGTGGGGGTGGAAATAAATATTAAAGAAACATTATATACGAGGGTGGAAGTGGAAATATTAAAGAAAACTGATTTAAGGTTTCCACCCCCACTATAGTGTTTCATGCCACCCACACCTCATGTGTTTTATGTTTTCTACAATATTCCCCCTCACCTACATTCCCACCCTCATATCGGGGGTGTGAGTGAAGGTAAATATTAGGGAAACGTTAATTATATATGAGGGTAAGGGTGAGGGTGGTGGTAGTAGGAAATATTAGGGAAAACTTAAATATATATGTGGGTGAGGTGCGAGTGTGGGGAAATATTAGGGAAAAATTAAATATATATTAAAAATAAGTTTTCTCTAATATTACCTCCCACTCTCGTAGTAGGCAAACATTAGGGGTGAGGATGAGCATGGGTTTGGACATAAATATTAAGGAAAAATTTATAATATATGAGGGTGAGGGTGAGGGTGGGGGTGGGGGTAGGGGAAATATTAGGGGAAAATTACCTATATATGAGGGTGAGGGTAGGGGGAATATTACGAAAATCTTATTTAATATATATTTAAGTTTTCTTAATATTTCCTTGTAACTCCACCATCATATTGGGATATAGGTGGGGGGAAATATCAAAGAAAACCTCCAACTACACCTCCATATTAGAGAAAGCATTTAAAATTTTCGTAATATTTTCCCCACCCAACCCTCATATACCTAAGTTTTTCTTAATATTTCCTTGTAACCCCACTTTCATATAGAGATATAGGTGGGGGGAAATATCAAAGAAAACCTCCAACCCCACCCCATATTAGAGAAAGCATTTAATTTTTTTGCAATATTTGTCTCCACTCTCACCGTGAGCCCTATCCCTCTGTTGAGAGAAATATTAGAGAAAACTTAAATATATATGAGAGTGGTGGGAATATTAGGAAAATCATATTTTATATATATTTAAGTCTTCCTTAAAAAAAATTAATTATATATAAAGGTGAAAGAAATATGAGAAAAACTTAAATATATATAAATGTAGAGAAATATTAGAGAACTTATTTAATATATATTTACATTTTTTTTAAAACTTATTTAATTATATATATATGAAAATAAAAATATAGTAAAAAAAATTTAAATATCTATAAAGATATATAAATAAATAAAAATAAACTTTAAAACTCAAATATCTATGAAAAGAAACAACACGCCATCTTAATATTCTCATATTTCCCAATCAATTTTCTCATATTTCCCTCTCTCCATAGAAACAATAACTTTATCAACAATACTCAATAAAATGGTCAACAATCCCCTTTAGAAAAATCTAATGCATGGAAATATTCATAAATCAATTACTTTCCCATACGCTAAATTTCTTTAACTTATAATTTCACAGACACCACCCCTTACATACATACATATAAAACTAACTTTCTAACACGATAAAAAAATTGTCAAGAATACCCCTCCATGAAAACGAGAGATGCTATAAAGAGAAGTCTAAAGCAAGGGAATATTCACAAATCAATTACTTTAACGTGAGCCAAATAAAACTTTGTCAAGAATACCCCTCCATGAAAACGAGAGATGCTATAAAGAGAAGTCTAAAGCACGGAAATATTCACAAATCAATTACTTTAACGTGAGCCAAATAAAACTTTGTCAAGAATACCCTCCATGAAAATGAGATGGTATAAAGAAAAGTATTGAGTTATTTTTAGAAAAGTATAGAGTTGTTTTTAGTGTGATTTTTTGGAATTTTTGATATTAAATTAGGTAGAAAAATTTGAGATAAAATTTTGATTTTTGTTATTTAAATTGGTTTTTTGATTATATATGTAGATTTGACACCTTAAAAAAATCCTTAAAGTATTTAGATTGTGTAAAGTTACTCAACTGGTTTCAATAAATTCTTACCAAATTTTAAAAAATATATAAAAAAAATCTAAAAAAAATCCTACTAAAAACAAGTATGACAGAAATATTGAGAAATGAATTGCTTTCATGTCAGCCAAATTTCTCCGTGGAAAGAGAGGGTGACCCTTTATTTACACCTCATGAATTTTATAAATGAGAGGCTATAAAAAAAAGAGGCCGATCACCAATCAATTACATTCACTTGACCTAAATTTCTGTGTAAAACAAACGAACAAACGAATGGATGTTGAGAATACATGAATCTGAATCTTAATACATGGTGGATTCTATCTCTGAGGTCTCCGTTCAATTCATAACAGAACGACGAACACTCTTTCATCATATCATATGGTTTTTTTTTTTCTTCTTTGCGTTTCTCACGTCTGTTCTTCCAGAATAATGTTGACTAAATCGTTCTTCCAGAATAATGTTGACTAAATACATTCTCACCAAATAATATTGACGGCCATCTATTCTTATCCAATTACTAACCAACCAAATAGATGATATCAGCTGCACCAAACAGATGTTAACTATTAAGTTGTGAAATCTTCGAAGTATTTTTTTACTCATATTTGAAATATCCCAAAAGCTGTATTTTAAATTAACTATGTTTCCAATAATAGGCTTAGCCTTAATTTATGCTTTAATATTTTTTAAGAAGTGGGAAAATCATAATTAAGTGGTCAAACAAACAATGTACATAATCATCATCGTCACTGTGAGGGGGCTGGTTTTCAATGTAGCAACAAATTTAGAAGTTGTTGTGTTTTAAAATGTTAAAATACACAAATGTATTGTAAATAATATTTTATTGATAATATGAAATATATAAAAATGATTGAATTTTACAATAAAGACTTACCTATATACAATTCTTTTTTATAAATAGACATATTTTTTTATTTAATTAATAATTGTTAAATAATCATTACTTTGATTATTTATTATTACATTTATATTTTATTTCTATTAAAAAAAATAAAAAAAAATTGTTCTCAAAGTCTTGCCCATACAATCGACAATCGTGTCTTCTTTGTATGGCGTGTCTTCATTCATGTTGATTGTTTCATATGCCCAATTCCTTATTTTTGTGTAGTTATTTATTAGTAAGTTTCTGTGGCTTGATAATATCCCATCTAATTGATTGTTTCATATGCCCAATTCCTTATTTTTGTGTAGTTATTATTAGTAAGTTTCTGTGGCTTGATAATATCCCATCTAATACAATAATAGCAACTGGCGAAACAATGGAAAGATGTCTTTTCAGTTGTCTCCAAAGGTCCTTTCTCGTTCATTACCTGATTCACAATGACATTATTGTTGGGGTTTTTCATCGATAGAATATCGACACGCCCTTGCTTTCCTTTTACCATAACTTCTGCGAAGTATTCAAGAACCTTTTCACGAGTATTTGAATTTTTTAAGAGATAATACAAAACATTATGGAGGCCTTCATATCACTGATGCATAACTGTCTTTATTGTAGTGAATGTTGACTGTAAATCTTCCTGACGGCGAGTCTCTAATTGAGAAAAGCATTGGTAACTAACATCGTGTTCTTCTCTTGCAAACATTTCAGGTAAAACACTCACATGGAAAAAGGGTTTTAGTATACTTTCAACTTCAATGAGTCGTCCATCCACAACACTACCATTGGATATCCAATATCGATGATTAACCAAATATTTTGCATAAACATGAATATCAATCAGTTTTTTTAGGCTCTCAAGGGATTTTGAAAGTCTTGAAAGGTGAAACCACTTCCCTCATGGTTAACTTCAAATATTCATAAAGTTTCTTTAATACGGAAACATTCTCTCGTCAAATGCAACAAAATCAGTAGAAGCTTCAGAAAATAACACATCCAAGAGAGGTTTCTATGCAGGTTGAGGAAATAACATATATGGGTTTCTCAAAACCACTTTGTTGTTTGAAAGGACAATTGTCTTGCATGCTTTACATAACACTAATACTTGTCATGCATTTCAATAAGCTTGGACACAAATTCATGCTTATTATTCTCAACATTCACATCTCTATCTTTGTCGGAATCAATAAAAAAAATTTCATCCTCTTCTTCATCATTAATGAATTTGTTTCTTCCATTGGTACTTTTCTCAAGAATTGTAGCAGCCTTCTCATTCTCATTTAATTGGCTAACTTGTTAAGCTCCCTTTCCCAACGTGTGATTTCTGGAAACTGATACGCAGTTGTTTCCTTAAATTATGGAAGCCAATTGCAGTTATTTCCTTAAATTAGGAAATCAACTGAAGTTAATTAATTTCTCTTAAATTAGGAAATCAACTGAAGTTAATTAATTTCTTTTAGGAAGCTTCTGAAGTGATCTGTTACTCCCATTGCAGTTATCTAGTCTGTTACTCCCATTACAGTTATCTACCATGATTTTTGGAACACTTAACGAATAGCCAACAGAAGCTCGATGGAAGCTTGGCTATAAATTATTTTGTTTGGTCTCCAAGCTCACTAATTTAATCCCCTTCAGCCTTACACCATCAAGTTAGAGTGAGGAGAGCTTGGAAGTGCCTTCAGATTTTCTTTAGTGTTGGTGTTGAGGACGCAATTCTATGTAGTGACTACGTTAAGGAGGCTTCGTTGAGGAAAAGTGAACGTGGAGAAGAACTCTCGAGGCTCTCGTTGCTGCGTTATAGTTTTATTAAAGTCTGTTTCGTTTCCTTGAAGAATCTGCAATAAACCATTCATTGGAGCACTTCTTGGAGCATTGATCTTTGTGCATATTGCATCTCTGCAAAATTAATTTTTCTACATAGTATAATTCATCAATGGGCAATTTTAAGTTTTAATTTTCGATTCCTTTTAAGTATTTATTCCACATTTTGAATCGTTATTTTATGCTAACATTTGGTATCGGAGCGGGGTTTTATCTCTCCCTTGGTGATTATAGACATATTTTGAGAATTTTCTGAATTAAATTATTTGGAAATATGTCTAATTTTTTTTTCTCAATTTTATGATTATAATATTTATTTAGTGCAATTTGAATAATTGTTGTGCAATTTAATTTGCATGACTTATTTATTTATTTAGTGCAATTTGAATAATTGTTGTGCAATTTAATTTGCATGAAATTAATTATTCTCATGTCAAGTTTTTTTTTTTTTTTTTATGTAAATAATGTCTAGTGATCCATATAATTTTAATTGATTAAGAGAATAGCCACATCATCTCTAATTAAATAAAATTATATATATTATGATTGATTAGGATCACATAAAGAATATTTAGACATTAATTGTAA
This sequence comes from Pinus albicaulis, assembly GCA_034641835.2. NCBI lineage: Eukaryota > Viridiplantae > Streptophyta > Pinopsida > Pinales > Pinaceae > Pinus > Pinus albicaulis. The sequence goes on from CM076573.1 coordinate 620,216,474, forward strand.
TTAATTATACTAAATATAATAAATTTTATCCCAGAAGAATTTTTGTTATATTTATGTAATTAATTAGGATAAAATATTCATAACTTACCCACAGGAATTACAAATTAATAGTTTTATCTTAAAGTTCAAAACTTTAGACATTGATTGTAATTAATTATACTAAATATAATAAATTTTATCCCACAGGAATTTTTGTTATATTTATGTAATTAATTAGGATAAAATATTCATAACTTACCCACAAGAATTATGAATTAATAGTTTTATCATAAAGCTCAAAACTGAGATATAATTTATAGCAAATTATAATCATAATATACCCTTATAACTATGAATTAAGTGAATAATTTGATAAATTCCATCATAAAGAATAAATGAATTTTCTTGAAATAACAATTTAGTCCACAGACAATTTTTATATCATTAGATTCAATTTTAAGCATGATTTACATTGGTAAAGCATGAAATTTTATTTAGGCCTCAATTTTAACATAAACATGTGATCTTTAACTTTATGTAGTTGTACAACCTGCAAATTTCTCTGAAATTCGTACTGATATCCCTGAACTTAAGGGAGATAACTATAAGGTCTGGAAGGAGAGAGTTCTCCTTCATTTGGGGTGGATGGACATGGACTATGCTATTAGGAAATATGAACCACCGAAACTCAATAATACCAACACTGCAGTGGACATCACGCTTTATGAACGATGGGAACGATATAATCGCCTAAGCATTATGTTCATTAAGACTAAAATTTCAGCTAGTATTCGTGGTTCCATTGAACAGCATGAAAAGGTCAGAGACTTGCTAAAAGCCATTGATGATCAATTCGTCACTTCAGACAAAGCATTAGCAAGCACCCTAATCATGAAGTTCTCATCCCTAAGGCTTACTAGTGTGAAAGGTGTACGCGAGCACATCATGCAAATGAGGGACACTGTCACTCAATTGAAGAAACTTGAGGTTGGAATATCAGAGTCTTTCCTGGTGCACTACATCCTTAACACCCTTCTACACCAATACGGACCCTTCAAAATCTCGTACAACACACATAAGGATAAATAGTCAATTAATGAACTCATGACCATGTGTGTTCAAGAGGAAGATAAACTGGTAATGGAAATGGGAGAAAGTGCAATGCTGACAACGCGAGGAAAAGGAAAATCTCAAGCCAATCGGAAAGGGAAAGGTAAAGTACCTCCCCAAGCCGATATCAAGAAGGATTCCAAGTGTTTCTTATGTAAAAAGAAGGGACACATGAAGAAGGAATGTGCCAAATTTTAGAAATGGCTTGCGGAAAAAGGTAATCCAATCTCGTTTATTTATTATGAATCTAATATGGTTAATTTCAATATTAACACTTGGTGGATTGATTCTAGATCAACAATTCATATTTCGAATTCCTTGCAGGGTTTACAAAACCTAAGGAAGCCAGTGGGAAGTGAGCAAAGCATCTTATCAGGAAACAAGATGGGCTCGCATGTGGAAGCTATAGGAACATGCTATTTAACTTTATGTAGTGTCTTTGTTTTAGAATTAGAAAAGACCTTTTATGTTCCAAGTTTTTCTAGAAACTTGATTTCAGTTTCAAGGCTTGTACCTTTTGGATATTCCTTTAACTTTTCAGAAACATCCTTCAATTTATTTTATAAATCTGTTTGTGTTGGGAATGACATTTTGTCTAATGGTCTTTACTGCATTAATTTACAAAACAATGTCACTTATGATTCAATGCATGTTCACACTGGCACTAAAATATGTGTTATTAATGAAAATTCCTCTAAATTATGGCACCAGAGACTAGGTCATATCTCCATAGAAAGAATTAAAAGATTGATAAATGAAGGGGTACTTAATACTCTGGATTTTACTGATTTTGAGACTTGTGTGGACTGCATAAAGGGAAAGCAGACCAACAAGTCAAAGAAAGGTGCCAATAGAAGTTCAGAAATATTAGAGATCATACATACTGATATATGTAGACCATACATGGACTCACATGGTTAGAGATACTTCATCTCTTTTATAGATGATTACTCAGGATATATGCATCTCTACATGCTTCATAAAAAGAGCGAAGCATTAGATGCCTTTAAGATCTTTAAGGATGAAGTAGAGAATCAATGCGGAAAGCAAATTAAGATCGTGAGATTAGATAGAGGTGGAGAATATTATGGTAGATACACAGAAGATGGACAAGCACTTGGGCCATTCGCAAAATTTCTTCAAGAACATGCGATTGTTGCCCAATACACCATGCCTGGTTCACCCGACTAAAATGGTGTAGCATAAAGAAGAAACCGAACATTATTGGACATAGTGCGGAGTATGCGTAGCAATTCCAATCTTCCTAAATCCTTGTGGATTGAAGCACTTAAGATGACAGTGTATATATTAAACCGAGTTCCAGCCAAGGCTGTTCCTAAAACACCTTTTGAATTATGGAAAGGTTGGAAACTGAGTTTGCAACATATGCGCATTTGGAGATGCCCGTCTGAACTGAGAATATATAATCCACAAGAAAAGAAGCTGGACCCAAGGACCATTAGTGGGTATTTCATTGGATATGCTAAATGGTCTAAAGGTTACAGATTTTACTGTCCATCTCATAGAACTAGGATTGTGGAATCAAGAAATGAAAAGTTTCTTGAAAATGACTTGATTAGTGGGAGTGATCAAGCCAAGAACATGGTTTCTGAGAAGGATCATTCAAAATATCAACCTTCCACCTCAAGTGATATATTATTTATTGTTCACAACACCCCTCAAGTACAAACTGGTGTTGAACAACCAATTGTTGAAGTTCAACAAGCTACTGACGACATTCCAGTAGATCAGATAGTTCAAGAATTGCCAAGAATTTTTGAACAAAAAGTTGAACCACATACTTCTCAAGAAGATGGCAGTACAACATTAAGAAGATCTACTAGACCAAAGAGATCAGCAATACCTGATGATTATATTGTGTATCTACAAGAATTTGACTACAACAGTAGAACCGAAAATGATCTTGAGTCTTTTTCACAAGACATGAGTTGCAAAGAATCACAATTATGGTATGATGACATGAAGGAAGAGATGAATTCTATGAAGAGTAACGAAGTCTGGGATCTTGTTTAGTTGCCTAATGGTGCAAAATTCATTGGATGTAAATGGTTCTTTAAGACAAAGAAAGACTCATTGGGCAACATTGAGAGATACAAGGCAAGACTCATTGCAAAGGGATTCACTCAGAAAGAAGGAATCGATTACACAGAGAATTTCTCTCCTCTATCTAAGAAATATTCCTTGCACATTATTATGGCATTAGTAGCCCATTTTGACTTGGAGTTGCACCAAATGGATGTGAAAACGACATTTCTCAACCTGAAACAACCTGAAGGATTCTCCTCTAGTGAGCAATTGGTTTGCAAGCTTAATAAATCATTATACGGATTAAAACAAGCATCCCGCCAATGGTATTTGAAATTTCATAATGTAATTTCTTCTTTCGGTTTTGTAGAAAACATTATGGATGAATGTATATACCTGAAAGTCAGTGGGAGTAAAATCTGTTTTCTTGTTTTATATGTGGATGACATTTTGCTAGCAACCAATGATAAGGGTTTGCTGCATGAGGTGAAACAATTCCTCTCTAAAAATTTCGATATGAAGGATATGGGTGAGGCATCTTATGTCATCAGCATTAAGATCCATAGAGATAGATTTCGAGGCATCTTGGGTCTGTCTCAGGAAACCTATATTAATAAAATTTTAGAGAGATTTCGGATGAAGGATTGTTCACCAAGTGTCACTCCTATTGTGAAAGGTGATAGGTTCAATTTGAACCAATGTTCGAAGAACGACCTTGAAAGGCAACAAATGAAGAACATTCCATATGCTTCTACTATCGGGAGCTTAATGTATGCTCAAGTCTGAACAAGACCTGACATTGCATTTGTTGTGGAAATGTTGGGATGATATCAGAGTGATCCAGGTTTAGACCACTAGAGAGCTGTAAAGAAATTAATGAGGTACCTTCAAGGAACCAAAAACTACATGCTTATGTATAGACGGATATAAAATTTGGAAGTAATTGGCTACTCATATTCTGACTTTGCTGGATGTGTTGATTCATGCAAATCAACATCAGGATACATTTTTATGATGGCCGGTGGAGCTGTATCCTGGAGGAGTGCCAAGTAGACCTTGATTTCCACTTCCACTATGGAAGCCAAGTTCGTCTCCTATTTTGAGGCTACTCTACAAGGTGTATGGCTTAAGAGTTTCATTTCTGGGCCTATAATTATGGATTCTATTTCTATGCCATTGAGAATGTATTGTGACAATTCAATTGTTGTTTTTATGGCTAAGAACAACAAAAGTGGGAGTCGAAATAAACACATCGACATTAAGTATTTAGCCATAAGGGAAAGTGTTAGAGTAAAGAAAGTGGTCATTGAGCACATTAGCACTGAGTTGATGATCATTGATCCTTTGACTAAGGGCATGCCACCATTTAAATTCAAGGATCATGTAATGAATATGGGACTTGGTTCCATTATGTAGTTTCTCATTGTATGAACAATGTTATTTTAATGAAATTCTTAACTATTGTGATGTTTTTCTCATATTTATGTGCACCTTAATTTGATTTGAGAGAATTCATCTATGTAGGACCAAGAATGAACATAGGGTTTATTCATTAAGAAATTGTTGCCACATAAATTTTAATAGAAATAAATACATAGTAATACATGGAAGATAATACTCGTCATTAAAGGACTTATTTCCATGATTCATGTATCTATTACTTAATAAAGATTTTCAATGGGTTTTAAGATGAGACATTAATATTGGAAGTATGGACCAAGTGGGAGAATGTTAAGCTCCCTCTCCCAACGTGCGATTTCTGGAAACTGATCTACATTTGTTTCCTTAAATTATGGAAACCAACTGCAGTTATTTCCTTAAATTAGGAAATCAACTGAAGTTAATTAATTTCTTTTTGGGAGCTTCTGAAGTGATCCGTTACTCCCATTGTAGTTATCTAGTCTGTTACTCCCATTACAATTATCTACCATGATTTGTGGAACACTTAACAAATAGCCAACAAAAGCTTGATGGAAGTTTGGCTATAAATTCTTCTGTTTGGTCCCCAAGCTCGCTAACTTAATCCCCTTCAGCCTTACACCATCAAGTTAGAGTGAGGAGAGATTGGAAGTGCCTTCAGATTTTCTTTAGTGTTGGTGTTGAGGATGTAGTGCTATGTAGTGACTACGTTAAGGAGGCTTCATTGCAGAAAAGTGAACATGGAGAAGAAATCTCGAGACTTTGGCTATTGCGTTATATTTTTATTAAAGTATGTTTCGTTTCCTTGAAGAATCTGCAATAAACCATTCATTGGAGCACTTCTTGGAGCGTTGATCTTTGTGCAAAATTACTTTTTCTACATAGTATAATTCATCAATGGCTAGAGGTATTATTTAGTCGGAAATTTTAAGTTTTAATTTTCGATTCCTTTTTCTGCAAAATTACTTTTTCTACATAGTATAATTCATCAATGGCTAGAGGTATTATTTAGTCGGAAATTTTAAGTTTTAATTTTCGATTCCTTTTAAGTGTTTATTTCACATTTTGAATCATTATTTTATGCTAACATAACTTTGAACTAAACGTCGTGACCCACATCCATTTTCGATGCATTATTTTTTATTTTTTTTTCAAGATCTAGTTTCAACTCGTTTTCATGAGTCCACGTATAATTAAAATGTTGGAGAATTAATCTCAACCACTGCGTTAAATGAAATGGAAGCAGCCATACTTCAGTAAATGTTTTGCAGGTTGTGGATTGTGTGTGAAAAGAAGGACAAATACTGAGCAGAGTACATAATGCATCGTTAGTAAGTGTGCATGGGAAAATATTAATCCGCAATTTTGTTTAGTTTAGGAAAGTTCTGTAATGTTCAGAAAATGATGTCCTCCCATACTATGTATTAAATTATGTCTGTCATCAATTAACTGTCTTAGATATATGTGTTTAGATTTTGCATGTAATTTTTAAGTGAGCAAGAGAAGAATAGATAGTGTTGTGTAATTTGGCAGATATAAGATGTAACTATGGAAAAAAAAGTGGAGAAAATCGTGGAGGGAATTTTTGGGGTGTGTGAAAACAGTTTTACTGTGTGTTACTTCGCAAGTAAGAAGTCTTGTTTTACTTGTGAAGGAGCTGCAACCTCCATATGTTAATTTATTTCATGTTTTTAAGTTTTAATATAAAGTTTGGTTAGTTGTGATATAGTTGTGAAAATTTCACTTATCATTTTTACGGAAACACTCTATTTTACTCTGCTTCACTGTGAGTAAAATTGGTTGATTACATTTGTTCCTCTCCATAGTTGCAATTTTGATCTCCGCCACTCTATATTGAAATGAAGATTCATTTGAATTTATTTCCACAAATGTATGGTATGGATTAAGTGAATTTCCGCAACTCTGTGTGAACTCCGTGTGTTGAGGGAAAAACATTTTTCCCCTATGTCTTTAAAATTTCTAACATGGTATCAAAGGAGGTTTAAAATCTCAGTAAAAGATAGTGTTTTTACTGAGGAGTTAAAATGAGTTCTAAAATTTTTTGTGGAACGTATTCTCTAGCAGTGAGAAAGTTTTCACGCAGTGAGAAAGGTTTCACATAGTGAGAAATTTGTTTGCACAGTGAAAATGGTAGCAACAAGCACACGCTTGAATAATCCACAAATACCTCAGTTTAATAGAAAAAAATATAAAGATTGAGCAATTATAATGAAGACTTTGTTTTCTTCACAAGGAATTTTGGAATTTGTGGAGAATGAATTCCCAGAACCAGCAAATGCAGTAGCATACAATGATTTGACACAAGTAGAAAGAGATGTGTTCAGATATAAAAATAACAAGTACAACAAAGCCCTCTTCTATATTTTCCAAACAGTACATGAGAGTATTTTCCCAAGGGTTGCAGTAGCAACAAAGTCCAAGGAGGCATGGGATATCCTCTAGACAACCTATCAAGGCATGGAAAATCACAGAAAACAAAACTTCAAATGCTAAGAAGAGATTTTGAAACTCTTTTTATGAAATATTCTGATAATATAGACTCATTGTTTACACATGTTATTGGGTTGGTTAACCAACTTAGGTGTCATGGAGAGACACTTGAAGAAAGGAGAATATTTGAGAAAGTCTTAAGAAGTCTATCATTAAGGTTTGATGCCATAGTAGTAGCCATAGAAGACACGAATGATCTCTCACAATTTTTAGTGGATGAGCTTCATGCATCACTGATGTCTCATGAGCACAAACTGAACAGAGAAAAAAAATCCTCATTGGAGCATGCATTCAAGACACAAATGTATTTTGGTCAAGGTAGAGGTCGAGGAAGATCAAACTACCAAGGAAGAGGAAGAAGCCCACACAGAGGTGGAAGAAGTAGCCCTGCAAGCATAAGTGGAAGGGGCAGCAATCAAAATCCAAGCCAAGGCTCAAGATATAATCAAGCACAAGGACAGAGGTATGATAAATCTCAAGTCCAATGTCATTATTGCAAAAAGTATGGTCATTATCCAAATGAATGTAGAAAGAAGAAAAATGACATGGGTAGTAAACCAAGTTTAAATTTTACAAAAGAAAATTATAACCATGAAAGTTTGTTTTTAGCTTGTAATGTAGCACAGGAAAAACAAAAAGATATATGTTTCTGAGATTCAGGGTGTAGTAACCATATGACTGGAAACATAGCAATTTTTTCCAATCTAGATGGAAGTGTAATATCTGAAGTGAAATTGGGGACTGATATAAAAGTCTCTGTCATGGGAAAAGGGAGAATAGATGTTCTGACAAAGAAGGGAGAGAAGAAGTTCATGCCAGATGTCTATTATGTCCCTAGTTTGAAATGTAACCTTCTGAGCATTGGGAAGCTCATGCAAAAGGGCTACAATGTGTTTTTTAAAGATGATGTTTGCACAATCATTGATAAACCTCCAAGTAGACAGCTCATTGAAAAAGTGCATATGACAAGAAATATAATTTTTCCTCTCAAGATGAGATCAGACTTGAAGGATAGAGGTGTTGTAGCAGTTGTCACACAAGAAATCTTTCAAGAAGAAGTGAAATATGAGAACTAGTTATGGCATTTGAGATTTGGTCATCTCAATTTTGGAGGTTTGAATTTGTTGCATAGAAAAGGCATGGTAAAGGGATTGCCACTCATAGAGAAACCATACAACCTATGTGAAGGCTGCATCTTGGGAAAATAACACAGAGAATCATTTCCAATAGGAAAGAGTATAAGGGCAAAGGCACCTTTGGAGATTGTCCACTCATATTTATGTGGACCAATGCAAACACCATCATTAGGTGGAAGCCATTACATTTTGACATTTATAGATGAATACACAAGGAAGACATAGGTCTATTTTCTAAAACAGAAAATTGAAGTGTTTAAACAGTTCGGTCACTACAAAGTTCTTGTTGAGAAGCAAAGTGGACACTACATAAAAGTATTCAGGACTGATAGAGGTGGAGAATATATCTCAAAAGAATTCCTACGTTTCTATAGGGAGCATGGAATACACAAGAAATTAACCACAAGGTATACACCTCAACAAAATGGTGTAGCAGAAAGAAAGAATAGGACCATCATCGACATGGCAAGAAGTATGTTGAAGGCAAAACATTTGCCAAATGATTATTGGACTGAATCTGTCGCTTGTGCAGCGTATATTATTAATAGATGTCCAACCAAAAGTGTAATGAACATTGTTCCTGAAGAGGCATGGAGTGGTAGAAAACAATATGTCACTCACATGAGAGTGTTTGGATGTGTGGCATATGCACATGTCCCGGATGAGTTGAGGAAGAAGTTGGACAAAAAGGGGGATAAATGTATATTTCTTGGATATAGTGATGAATCCAAGGCTTACAAGCTCTATAATCCATCAACCAAGAAAGTAATAATCAACAGAGATATTCAGTTCATAGAAGAAGAAGCATGGGATGGAAGTTTAGAGAAGACAGTGAATGTGAAGACATGTATGTCTCATGAAGAGAAAGAGGAATGGACTGCAGCAAATAATTCCTCAATCGTGACTCCTCCTCCACCTACACAAACTCAACAAAGCAATCAATATGTGACACCACAAAAAAATAATAGGACAACATTTCGCAACCAAGAAAATGCTTCTCCGGGCACACCACAAGGATCTACTTCAAGCGCAACACCAAGCACATCTTCTGCAAGCATAAGAGGACACAAATTCAGAAATATAAGTGAAATATATCTGTAAGATGAAGTTGATAACAGTGCTGGTATAAATTCATTATTTGAATTATTTTGTCATGTAGATGACCCAATCCATTTTGATGATGCAATCAATGAAGAGAAATGGGTAATGAAGAGATAAGAGCAATAGAAAAGAATGACACATGGGAGTTAGTGGACCTTCTGCAAGGTAAAGAATTCATTGGAGTGAAGTGGGTCTATAAGACCAAAAGAAACATTGAAGGCAAGATTGAAAGGCATAAAGCAAGGCTCTTTGTCAAAGGTTACAAGCAGTAGCATGGAAGAGACTACGTGGAAACATTTTCTCCAGTCGCAAGGATGGAGATAGTGCGTACAGTGTTGTCAATTGCAGCGCAGCAGAAATGGAAAGTCTATCAGATGGATGTAAAGTCAACGTTCTTGAATGGAGTGCTAAAAGAGGAGGTGTATGTTGAGCAACCTCCTGGATATGAAATAGAAGGCCAAGAACACAAGGTGTGTAGGTTGCAGAAAGCTCTCTATGGGCTGAAACTAGCACCGCGTGCATGGTATAGAAGGATAGATGCTTACTTGATGGAAAATGGGTTCGATAAATGTGACGGTGAACCTACTCTCTACATCAAAGAAAATGGCAGTAAGACTCTTATTGTCATTTTGTATGTAGATGATTTGATTTTTACAAGTAGTGATGATTTTCTCATCACTGATTTCAAAGCAGGCATGAAAAGTGAGTTTGAAATGACTAACTTGGGGTTGTTAAGATATTTTTTAGGCATAGAAGTGAAGAAAACAAAAAATGGAATTTATATTTCTTAAGAAAGGTATGTAGCAGAAATTTTGGAGAGTTTTAATATGTAGAACAACAAGCCATCACCAACTCCAACCATCATGGGGTTGAAGTTGAGCAAGGAACATTGCAGTAGCAATGCCAATTCGAAATTATACAAGAGCATGGTGGGCAGCCTAATGTATTTGATCACAATTAGGTCCGATATAATGTATGTAGTGAGTTCGGTGTAGAGGTTCATGGAGACACCCAAGGAGACACATTGGCAAGCAACGAAAATAATTTTATAGTATGTCAATGAGACAAAGGAGTATGGGATTTTGTACTTCGAAACTAATGATTTTAGGGTGGTTAGTTACACTGACAGTGATTGGGCAGGAAGTGTTGATGACAAAAAGAGCACGTCAAGATATGTTTCTCATTTGGGTTTGGGATCCATTTCATGGGCTTCCAAGAAGTAGCTAATATTATCATTGTCAACGACAAAAGCTGAGAATGTTGCTGCAACAACAATAACATGTCAAGCAGTTTGGATGAGAAGGATGTTGCGAGATTTATGTCATGAACAAGATGGAGCAACCACTATTTTCTATGATAACAATTCAATAATTGCACTATCAAAGAAATTTTTATTTCACAAAAGGACAAATCATATTGATGCCAAATATCATTTCATAAGAGAATTGGTTAACAACAATGAGATTATGTTGCAGCATTGCAGGTTAGAAGAAAAATTTGCAGATATCTTCACAAATCCATTGGCACATGAAAGTTTTGTTTATCTCAGAGATTGTCTGGGAATGGTTAATGGCAGTAGTTGCGATTAAGGGAGTGTGTTGGAGAATTAATCTCAACCACCGCATTAAATGTGTTAAATTAACTGGCAACAACCATACCTCATTAAATGTTTGCAGGTTGTGGATTTCATGTGCAGAGAAGGAAAAATACTGAGCAGAGTACATAACGCATTCCACAACAGATTAAATAATCAAATTCAAATATGAATTTAATGCACGGTTACTAAATGTGCATGGGAAAATATTTTATCCGCAAGTTTTGTTTAGTTCACGCAAGTTCTGTAATGTTCAAAAAATGATGTCCTCCCATACTATGTATTAAATTGTGTATGTCATGAATTAAATTTCTTAGATATATATGTTTAGATTTTACATGTAATTTTTAACTGAGCAAGAGAAGAAGAGAGAGCGTTGTGTAATGTGGTAGATGTAAGTCTGGAAAGACAAGTGGAGAAAATCATGGAGCGAATTTTGGTGGGTGCGTGAAAATAGTTTTACTTTTTGTTATTCCATAACCTGGTGAATGTAAATCCAAGTAAGAAGTCTTGTTTTACTTTTGAAGGAGCAGCCTCCATATGTTAATGTATTTCATGTTTTGAAGTTTTAAATAAATTTTGGTTAGTTGCGATATAGTTGTCAAAATTTCACGTATCGTTTTTACCGCAACACTCTGTTTTACTCTACTTCACCGTGAGTAAAATTAGTTTATTATATTTGTTCCTCTCCATAGTTGTGATTTTGATCCATGCCACTCTGTATTGAGTGAAGATTCATTTGAATTTATTTCCACAACTGTATGGTATGGATTAAGTGAATTTTCGCAACTCTGTGTGAACTTCGTGTGTTGAGGGAAAAACAGTTTTCCCCTATGTCTTTAAAATTTCTAACACAAAATAATTAGCACACATATTATTAACTTCCATGAGAAAACCATAGAGTATGAAAATGGTCTGTTTTGGGTTAAAATTGACACCATGTTCCATGCCAAGCTATGGATTTTGCATTAAATTGACACCTTGTTCCATGTTAGGTTGTGGATTTTGCATTAAATTGACACGTTGTGCCATTTCAGGCTGTGGACTTTTCATTTCTGGCACTGCCAAAATGGGTCTACAATCTTCACTTGTAGGTGAAGTTTGAAATGATACCATCCACATAGACTGCATCAGTAGGTGAAGCCTCCCCAAGCGTGTTGTTTGAGCTAGTTTTGTTTTGTGAGGTAGGTATTTTAGGTTCTTTGAAAACTCGCTCAACACTTAGGGGAATCAATTTTCTTCTTTGGCTCAATTCTTCCTTTACTTCTAAAATTTTGTCACTTTTATTTTTTTCTACCATAGCTATCAACTGGATATTTTCCTTGGTTTCAAAAATCGATATTGGAATTGAACTGCCATAAGTAAATTTTGGGAACCCTTCAACTCTTTTTTTTTTGGTGGGTGAAGATTTTTTGTGCATCTCAACTCTGAATTGGTTCTTTGGAATATCCATATATTCTACCCAAAATTTGTTATCTTCATAAAACTTAGAATTTCCAAAAGCATCAGTCTTAGAATCCTTCTTTAAAGTTTTCCATTGAGACGAGTTCTCAACAGGGTTTAAAAGTGGACATACATATTGAGATCAAATTCTAGAATTGCTTTTCACTGCACCATTTTCTAACACGTTTTCACCCTTTCTCCATGTGGGCTTCACATCATCAACAAGCTTCATTGACAAGGGATGTGGAGAGTAGATTGATTTCACAAGTGGAGGTGGATGACTAACCCCATTAATGGCTTCAAATTTCTTGGTTTTTTTATTATTATTCATTACTTCTAAATCAATTGATGAAAGGGAGTCTTCAGAATCTGATAAGGAATCATACTCTTCATCACTACTCTCGTAATTATGATATTTAGTTTGTCTTTGCACATCTGGTGGATCAATGTTAGATGCATTTGACATTACTCCTTCAAACTCCTCTTCATTTTCAAGTATCCGAGATAAGCTTATTGGCCTTTTTATTGTATTATATCCACTATTAGGACTAGAAATATGTTTTGAATGACCAACATCACTAATGGTAATCTCATTTCTTGTATAAAAGCCACTATATGATTGAAAAGTTTTAGAAACAAAACTTTTGTCTTCATCTTTAGTTATAATATACCCATTTTGATTATCGACCTTGTTTCAGTCACCCTAAGTAAATCCTAATTCAACATATTCAACATCATTTTCTCACTTAGAGAATTCTTTATTGTTAATCTCTTTCAAATCAATGTCCTCTTCCATTGTAAGTGTTGAATCTGGTGTTTTTAAAGTCTTTATGATTCTGCAAATGTTTTTTTTATTTGTTGTATTTTTTGTAATGCTTCTCTAATTTCATTTAACATATTATATTTGTGATATTCACTTAATTCCACGATTTCAAGGCCTAAGCTTTAATGGAAGAATGTGCAGTGAATAACATCCAAGGAGTCGAATGGCTCTAATACCACTATAGCTACAGATTTATAGCTTGTTGTGCTTTAAAATGCTAAAATACATAAATGTATTTTAAATAATATTTGATTGATAATATGAAATGTACAAGAATGATTGAATGTTACAATGAGGGACCGCTTGTATACCGAGACATGTGTCCTTTCATGATTGGACAAGTCTTTTTAGACATGCCTTTTTATTTAAATGATGAATATTAAATAATAATTACTTTGGTTATTTATTATTTCATTTATATCTTATATGAATTATATTCATAACAACCTCTAAGTCTTGGACCGTTAACTTGTATTCTTACGTCTAGACGAGCTTTTAGCAAGCAAAAGAAATTTTAGGGCAAATATGCTCTAATATATAAAATAAGAATATACTCATCATATGAATCAATTGACTTATCATATGTTGATAATTTTAAAATTTGTATGTTATTACCCACTTTTATTTCATTTTTAAATTTTGTTAAATTGATAAATGTGTTGAAAAATTGTTTTCATATATATTATATTAGAATAGTATATAAACTAAACGATTAGCCTCATACATTTCATAGGGATGAAATTGACAATTAAAAGAATTATATATGTATAATTTTAAATAATTATTATTATTGTTTTAATTATAAAAAAAAAATTAATATATAAGTTAAACATATATAATTCAAGAAAACATGTATCAAGATTCTTCACCATGGAGATTTATCCCCATTTTATGATGGAGTGTCTTAAATTATAAATAAGCTTTGTTATAGTATAATGGGATATTGTCACGAGTTATCAATATCACATGCTCAAAATTTCACACCTTATGTTAGCACAATTCTTTGCTAAGTCATGAGTCCATTCCATAGTTTTATTTTTAGGATTAAAGTTCAAAAAATTTCAAAATTTCAATTTTTTTTTGCAGTGCTACCGGAGTTTCCTGAAGCACGAGTTTTTTTAGCCTTTAGGACAATTTTTTATTTCGTGTTTTATTTTTATTTCCAATGCTAACGGAATTTCCAGAAGCATACTATGTTTTTAAAATTTAAAAAAAAAAGAAGCGCATCTGCTTTAGTTATACCACGTGTCATAGTGTTAATATGCATCAAAACGTTTTTAGATATTTTAGGATCTAATCATAGGTATCGTATTACAGTAAGTTAGTGTTGAGATTCAAAAAGATGATGAATCTTAGTGAAAATTAGTCACCTTCACTAAGTGGGCCCATAGGCTATTTTTAGGTGTAAGTCTATTTTTAGACTATGTCTATTTTTAGACATGGTGATCATATTTCAGAAGTTGCAGGATGCTATTCGTGGATGGTTGGTCAAGTTGGAAAAATAGATGAAATTATATTTTTAGAATATTGGGTGAAGCTTGTTTATAGATCGTCGATCTAAAAATAGATGTGTCGATTATTATTATCCCTTAATAATAATCAGACTCTAAGTATCAACTTATTCTATTGAAGCACTTTAATTCAGTATACAGATTTGGAAAATTAGTGGGTTGAACGAATTACACAATTCATAGGGTTTATTGGTGGCTCATGCATGATCACTTAGTTATAATTGAAGTGGCAAAGTTATGACAGAGTTGGAAGAGTAGTTCATGGAGTTGTTATTCAGTTTAACTCAGTTAATGGAGTTAAACTCAGTTGAGCTAGTTGTATCTAGTCTAACTAAAAGATACACTAGTGAGAGTTAATTGAATTAATTAGTTAATTAATTCAAAACTAATAACTCACTAACAACTAAACATAAACAACAGTTAACTACAGTACATGTCATTTCCAGTGGAGACCCACTTGAGAGGTAGGTGAAAGGGAAAGATGGACTATCTATTGTGACTATAGTGATGCATTGATTGCATCACACACACATTAGAGTTTCCAATGAGGATTGTGCAGTTAAGGCAAGGTAGATTCGAATTCATTTAGGGGTCTTATTCAATAGGGATTGCGTAGTGGAGGCAGGCTATCAGGTGGCAAGAAATTAGCGCATGCATTTGCAGATTTCTTCATGTTGGTGTGTGACGATTGATTGTACTGAGAGCTTGATGTAATAAGATTTGTATGAGATTGTTACATGTTTTCCATGATACATAATATATGATAGTTGGGGTTTTTAGCTTTAGTCTTTCCCATTAAACAAATGTGTTGTTTGTGATTGTTTTTATTGCTTCATATGTTCGAAATTGAGTTTTTAAATTTCTGTAAAAGATTAACAGTGGAAGGATTTTGTATTTAGCAAGAACATAAAATATTGTTAGATCAGGAGAATATGGATATATACATGGATATGTTATGGTATCAGAGCAGTCTTAATTCTTGAAGATTACAATTGTGAAGAATTGTTGAGTTTGTGCTGGTGGACAATTCAAATTTGCTACAGAAATTTCTTGGTGCGATAGTTGAGTATACATTGAAATGTCTTTCAATGGGTTGCGATTGGAGTATTCCCTTGAGGGTAGGTCAAATTACATAGCCTGGAAGGATAGGATGGAGGCAGTGCTGGAAGATAATGGACTGAAGGATTTCATCGATAGTGATGTTCCCAAGTCTGGTTCTAGCGATGTTGCATTACTTGATGCATGACAAAAGAAGGTAGCAAAGACAAGAAGAATTTTGTTGGAAGGTGTGAAGGACCATATTATGTCCAGCCTTAATGGGAAAGCCACTCCATTTGCAATGTGGAAGGCTTTGACAGATTTTTTCCAAAGTAGCAGTGACTAGAGGAAGTTGGTGCTGAAAGATAAGCTTAGAAAAATAAAAATGGAGAAGGGCGACAGTATTCCAAAATATCTCACAAAGTTTTTCCACTGTAGGGATGAACTGGGAAGTGTGGGGATTACTGTTGATGATGATGACTTGGTGAGCTTGGCTCTCCTTGCACTTTCGAAGAGTTGGCATAACTACGAAGACTCTATCAATGGACGGGAGAAACTGCCGGGTTGGGAGCAACTTTGGTCGGATCTTGTGTAGGAAGAGATAAGGCGAAGTACCAGGGATGGATATTCATCGAAGAATGAATATGAAGAGAATTGTGATTTGGCTGCCAAAGCAAGGAAAGGGAAGGGAAAGAAATTCCCTTCAAAATCTGAGGCTAAAGGAAAGAAGTAGGATTTGTCCAAGGTGAAGTGTTTTTACTGTCACGAACATGGGCATTTCGCCACTAAATGGCCACAGAAAAAGAAGAACAAGAAGGTTGTTGGAGCTGCAGCTGGAGAGGCCTTAGCCTCGCAATTTTAACTTGATTTCTCTTTGATCGCATGCTTGGTTTGAAGCTCAATGGGATTGGTGTGGTATCTTGATAGTGGTGTGTCTTTCCATATGACTGGAGACAAGGAGTTCTTTAGTGACTTGGAGGAGAAGGATATCCAAATGCATATAGAGATGGGCGACGATGGTCGATATAGTGCGACTAGAATTGGGACCATTACCTTTGAGAGGGATTCAGGTAATCCATTTTTGTTGAAAGATGTTATGCATGTTCCAAGTCTGAAGAAGAACTTGGTTTTATTTACAATGTTGGAAGGCAGAGGTTATGACATTGTTTTTAGCGATGGAAAATCTTTCCTGCGACATAAAACAATAGGTCAGACCAACAGGATAGGGATTTGAGTTAAGAAAATCTACAGGCTGGAGGTAGATGGCTACGTTTCAATGATGGGAAAAGTAGAAGAAGTGGTGAGCCAGGATGAGGGCGAATTATGGCACAGGAGATTGGGCCATCTTCACCATGGAAGTTTGAAGATTTTGTAGCAGATTTCTACTGGACTTCCAAAGGGTACTCTTGTGCAGTCAGATCAGTGCAAGGGATATACTATGGGTAAGTTTGTGAAGACCACCTTTCATGAGAAGGGGAAATATGCTTCGGTGATCGTGGAAGGAATTCACGCAGACATGTGTGGACCTTTCTCGATTGCTTCAACAAAAAAACACATGTATTATGTTATTTTTGTTGATGACTATTCTTGTGGATGTTGGATCTTCTTCATGTAGAAGAAGAGTGAAACATTCTCAAAGTTCTATGAGTTTAAAGCACTGGTGGAGAAGGAGTTGGGGAAGTAAGTGAAAGCTCTACGGAGCGATAATGGTGGTGAATACATCTCAGGAGAATTCAAAGACTTCTGTAGCAAAGAATGAATTCGAAGAGAACTCATAATTCCTCATAACCCACAGCAAAATGGGGTCGCGGAGAGGAAGAATAGAACGATCATGGGTGTTGCACGAGCTATGCTTGAGAGGGAGCTAGACTTGCATGCAGTGGAGGAACTTCTCGTTCCGAAAGATGAACCTCTAGATGTGGATCGGCCACAGGAGGAAGTTCATGGAGTGGAGGAGTCCACTCATGCAGAGCCAAACATCAGAACTAGCAGAAAGTGTACCGCAATAGTTGAGAGACTGAAGCTTGATGTGGCAGAGAATGTAGGAGTCCCTACATCACAGCGCAGATTGAGACAGTCACCTGACCGATTTACTAGATACATGGCTCTCATGAGAAAGTGTATCGTGACAGAGCCATCTTCTTTTGAAGAAGTAGTGTAGGAGCCCACAAGGGTAGATGCCATGGTGGAGGAGTATGACTCCATTGTCAGAAACAGTGCTTGGGAGATTGTTTGAAGGCCAATGGGTAAATCAGTTGTAGGATCAAGATGGATCTACAAGGTAAAGAAAGTTGTTGATGGGAGCATCAAGAAATATAAGGCAAGATTTGTTGCCCAGGGCTTCTCACAGATCGAGGGGATTTATTATGAAGAAATATTTTCACGTGTCACATGGTATTCTTCCATAAGGACCATCCTTGCTCTCTCAGCACAGAAGGGTTGGCACATTCATCAGATGGATGTGAAGACTACATTCCTTAATGGGGTCATTGAGGAAGAGGTGTACATTGAGCAGCCTAAAGGATTTGAGATCTTTAGCAGCGAGTCGCATGTGTGCAGGCTGAAAAGAGAGTTGTATGGGCTGAAGCAAGCACCACGTGCTTGGTACACATAGATCGATAGCTATTTCACTGGACTTGGCTTCACCAAGAGTGATGCGGATGAAAACCTATACCAAATTTTGGTGGAGGGTAAGATTTTAATCATTTTTCTTTATGTTGATGATTTAATACTAATGGGTGATGA
This sequence comes from Pinus albicaulis, assembly GCA_034641835.2. Taxonomy (NCBI): domain Eukaryota; kingdom Viridiplantae; phylum Streptophyta; class Pinopsida; order Pinales; family Pinaceae; genus Pinus; species Pinus albicaulis. Next base: position 620,234,930 of record CM076573.1, read on the forward strand.
GTAGTTGATACACTCATGCAAGGCAGATCTTACAAAGGAGTTTGAGATGAAGGATTTGGGCCTCCTTCATTATTTCCTTGGATTGGAAATATGGTAGTGGGAAGGTGAACTATTTGTGTCTCAAGGAAAGTATTCTTGGGAGATACTTGAGAAGTTTCACATGTAAAGCTGCAAGCCTATCGACACTCCTCTTCCAGGAAATTGGAGGAAAGAGGATGCTACATCGGTAGAGGTAGTGGATTCCACTGTTTATCGACAGTTGGTGCGTTCACTCATGTATTTAGTTAATACAAGACTGAACATATGTTATGTGGTGAACCAGCTTTCACAAGCGATGGTTAAGCCTACCAAGCTCTTTTGGAAGGTAGGAAAGCATGTCTTGAGGTATCTCAGGGGCACATCTGAGTATGGCTTATGGGACAGACAGATGGATGAGGTGAATTTGCATGGCTTCACAGATGCAGATTGGGCAAGCAGCCCAAGGGATAAAAAGAGAAAATCGGGAGGGGTTTTTAGTATCGGATCTACAACAGTTTATTGGTACAATAGGAAACAAAGATCCATGGCACCTAGTTCAGTGGAAGCAGAATACATGGCAGCAAGTCAAGATGCATGTGAGGCAATCTGGATGAGGAAGATCCGAGTTGGTTTGTTCGGTTCACATTTAGATCCTACAATGATACATTGTGATAATCAAAGTTGCATTAAACTCTCGATTCATCCTGTTTTTCATGATAGATCTAAACATATTGTTCAATATCATCATATTAGATATTGTGTGCAGTGGAAGATCATGTTTCTTCAATACATTCCTACGGAAGATCAGGATGCAGACATTCTGACGAAGGCACTTGACAGGAGCAAATTCTAATACCATAGAGGCAAGATCGAGGTGAAGGATAATCCCTATCTTGTTGAGAGGGAGTGTTGAGATTCAAAAAGATGATGAAGCTTAGTGAAAATCAGTCACCTTCACTAAGTGGGCCTGCAGGCTATTTTTAGGTGTAAGTCTATTTTTAGACATGGTGCTCATATTTTAGAAGTTGCAGGATGCTATTTGTGGATGGTTGGTCAAGTTGGAAAAATAGATGAAATTCTATTTTTAGAGTATTGGTCAAAGTCTGTTTATAGATCTTCGATCTAAAAATAGATGTCGATTATTATTAGCCCTTAATAATAATCAGACTCTAAATATCAACTTATTCTCTTGAAGCACTTTAATTCAGTATACAGATTTGGAAAATCAGTGGGTTGAAGGAATTATGCAATTCCTAGGGTTTATTGGTGGCTCATGCATGAGGACTTAGTTAGAACTGAAGTGGAAAATTTATGAGAGATTTGGAAGAGTAGTTCATGGAGTTTTTATTCAGTTTAACTCAGTTAGTGGAGTTAAACTCAGTTGAGCTAGTTGTCTCCAGTCTAACTGAAAGATACACTAGTGAGAGTTAAGTGAATTAATTAGTTAATTAATTCACAACTAATAACTCACTAACAACTAAACAAAAACAACAGTTAACTATAGTGCATGTCAGTTCCAGTGGAGACCCAATGGAGAGGTAGGTGAAAGGGCAAGATGGACTATCTGTTGTGACTATAGCGATGCATTGATTGCATCACACACACATTGTAGTTTCCAATGAGGATTGCGCAGCCAAGGCAAGGTAGATTCGAATTCATTTAGGGGTCTTCTTCAGCAGGGATTGCGCAGTGGAGGCAGGCTTTCAGGTGGCAAGAAATCAGTGCATGGCTTTGCAGATTTCTTCATGTTAGTGTGTGACGATTGATTGTACTGAGAGCTTGATGTACTAAGCTTTATATGATATTGTTACATGATCTCCATGATACATAATATATGATAGTTGGGGTTTTTAGCTTCACGCTTTCCTGTTAAACAAATGTGTTATGTGTGATTGTTTTTATTGCTTTATGTGTTTGCAATTGATTTTTTAAATTTTCGCAAATGATTAATAGTGGAAGGATTCTGTATCTAGCAAGAAGATAAAATATTGTTATATCAGGAGAATCTGGATATATACATGCATATGTTATGTAATTTCTACAGTTAGCTAGGTTCAAGTCATTGTATATGTTAAGTCACATGTGTCATCCGCAGTTAATGACTGATCCATTACCCGTCATGCCTATCTATGCCAAGTTAGTCATCCATGTATTAAGGTATGTGTTTTTCTGAATCATAGGGATCATGGTGATCTCACCACACGCCATAACTGTTTGGATGGATACACAACAGTGCCACCGGAAATTCCAACCAATCAACAACACAGTTTGCGAAGGTGCCTACAAGTCATAAACACACTTTCCATAAGCCATATGGAGCTCCCATACGGAAAACATGACCAACTGAAGGTGGTGATGGTGTGTCACATGGTGCACATCATGATCATGAATATTTTCACTAATGGAGGGTGATTTTAATGGGGTGATGGACCAAGTTTTGGCTTTAAAACCACCTAAACAACAAGAATTTTGTCATTTGAAGTTTTAGCTGCTAGATTCAAATTTGCTGAGAGTCATAGTTGGAGAAGAAGTCTGGATTTTAGAAAAGATTCTAGAGGAGAATACATGTCAAACATGTAAGGTAAAACTCTTCCTATTCTGCCACCTATCATTTGCAGGAAACATAGTCATTATTTTTCTGAATATGACTAAACAGGTGGTAAGATAAATCAAATAGAGCCACAGGGTACAGATTTGGTTGATGTTAATTTGAGGGTAAGAACTATGTTTATGCAGTTAGGATGGTATCCTCTTTATACCAAGTTGGGGAGCTCTCATTCATGGGTTTCTCAAGAGTATTATAACTCTTTTAATGGACGTGAAGCTATAGTTTATGGCCTCACTTTGCAGGTTTCTAAAGACTCTATTGTTGAAGCCTTTAACATTCCCCAAGAAGGATAAAGGTGGTTGAAGGGACAAGTTATTATATGAGGTGATCTTAATAGCTTCCTCAAGGATGCTCACATAGATCCAAGCTGGGAAAAGGTCACCCCAAGAAACTACCTTAAGAATGACAGGGCAGAGGAAATTAAGACTATCAAGATATATCTCACATGTTAAAGGAGGTATACATTGGTATTCCTCTATCATATGAGGTTTCTTTTTCATATTGTAGGGATGAAGACATTTAAATTGCCATTTTTATTGTTGAAAACCCCAACCAAGATGTCAGCAAGGGTTCAAAGCCATAATGATGTTTCTGAGTATAGCTTGTACCATCAACCTTTGATCAAAGTTCTAGTTGAGAAAGAGTTGAGGAAGAGAAACCAGACTTGAGACCACTTTCTATTCTATAGGGCTGACCAACCTACACCTAACCTCCATGTTAGTATGAATCCTTTGTCGAAGTGTACGAAAAAGGACCACTTTAGCTACGCATAACTAATAGCCCTAAAAACAAAAGTGGTTTCCAATATCTTCAGATCTGCGGTTAGTTATACAAGAAAAGAGCTGCAAAATACCAGATCTATGCATGGAAAGACATTAAGCAGTAAAAACAAGGGTTTGCTCCATATACCAATAGACAAGACAAGAACAATTTTTGAAAGAATTTTTTGTATTAATGGGGCACCTGTGAGGAAAACTAGAAGGAGTATCCAATTCCCCTCTCAATGGGATGGGTTCTTGGAAGTCCTCAGCACTTCAGATCTAAGATTTCTCTCTCTAGTTGATGTAGAAAACCCGATGCAAAGAGTAGAGCTCAATGGGAGCAAATGATGGAGATGTGTGACCAAGTGTATAGATCCAGAGTGATCTAATAGGCAACAAAAGGTGAGGAATGGTAGGAAAAACCCTCCTATTTATAACAAAATATTGGGTCATTCTAGATCTTGGTGCATGGGTTAACCAGATCTAGATCCACTTTTTATGGAATATTTTATTATATTTGTTGGAGGGAAAGGTATTTGACTTGGGTCAAATCCCTTAATTTGTCAAAAATAAATAAATAAATGATTTATTTATCTTTTTAAGGAAGCGGTTAGAAGATAATCAAATAAATAATGATTTATTTAATTATTTAAGGAAGTGGTTGAAAGATAATTAAATAAATAATGATTTATTTAATTATTTGTGGGTGATTCGGTCATATTTAACAAGGAATATTATCTAAATAAGATTTAAATAATTATTCCTAGAAAATAATAAGATAAATAAAGGTTTATCTAATTAATTTCTTTGTTTTTGGGTTAAACATGACCGGGAATAATAATTAAATTATGGTTTAATTAATTATTCCATGAGGAAAATCAAACAAATATAGGTTTGTTTAATATTTCCTTTTGGGGTTTCCTGTTTTAACATAGTGAAAGTAGTTTTACTTAGGGTAAAACTGGTCTTACATGGTGTACTTGGGTCCATCTAATGATGATAGGTTAGATGACCAAAAAATGGTGTAACAGATTTCCCCCCAGCGTGCGAGTGTCAGGAGCAAATTGTATGACCGAAGTACGTTGTAAGAACACGATCACTAGACAACAAAAGGGATGTCAGAGAGAGAAATGTGAGGTAGATAGTGTGCTGAAGGACTAGACCCTGAGGAGACGAGACTCGCAGGTGCAACAAGTCTCTTTTTATGAGAGGGTACCTGTGCTGAAGGCGGCGGGGGAGGCATACCTATGCCCGCCGAGACAAAGTACAAAAGAATAGTGTGTCCAATAAACAAGGGACCGAACCATAAAGTACAGCTGGCATAATCATGAGCCAGATAAAAATAAAATGAGGAATCCCACATACATGCTGTGCCTGGGATAACAGCCAGGACTTGTACAATAATATATGAGTACATGAGATACAAATACAACCCAAATGCCCCCTGTAAATGGGGAAGGGCTCACAAAATCTGACTGATACATGCAAGTCGAAGAGGCGCTGCAAGTGGCTATGGCCAACATCATCAAATATCTGGAGCTGCATCGAAGGCTGCAAAGAAGAGGTCATCCGGGCATGTGGGGGGATACCTGCAGGGCCACCCCCTCATGAGGGTTGAAACATCTCACACACACCCGGGAATCATCAAGAGCTGCTGCTGGATCACTGGACCATCAAGTATACGAATCTCGATCATGCTGAAGGAGCTGGAGAAACAATCAAGCCAAAGGGAAAGGAGATATCCCTGTGCCTGATCCGAGGCACCGAACAAGAGTGGAAGCTGGAACCAAGGTACACCGCCCTCTAGACCTGGCTTCTGGAATAAATGAGCTGATGTCGACAGAAGGAGGTCCACCATAGTTGAGGCAATAAGAGACCCTCAACTAAGGCATGAGAGAAAAGAATAGAGTGACGGACAGAATGACACTAATGATGATAGTGAAGTGGAAAGGACTGAGTAGCTAATGGACGACTTCCCTTGCTAGAGCATAAAGGGCATGAATGACATGGCAGCGACTGACACAACATCATCAGGGATGGGGGACAGTGGAACTGAAGGTCATAATGTGCGACACAAGAGAGAGACCAATCAATGACGGATGGAGGGCTATAGTGGGGTACAAAGGGACTCGGTATAGAATCCACGGAGGGAATGATGACTCAACTTGGATGCTCTAAACAAGGGCGACTCGATGGTGCTACCACACAGTAAAGGCCCCAATGGGGGACCGTGGAAACATGAGTACATGATGGGAACTCATGACAAAAATCAACATGAACGAAGACAAGTAAGGAGGCAAGATGGTGCCCCAAGTACAAGTGTCGTAAGTGAGGAAATTCGATTTTAAGGAGGGGTGAAGTGACCCTTCTTGGACAAAATGTGTCCTGGTGAAGTATCAGATCACAAAAAAATAACAGATACCCATTTGAGATTTCGGTGAGAGCTTTCCAACGGTGCAGACGGTTCGTCAAACGGGGCTACGGTGTGGTCGTAGCAGTCGAAAGAAGAAACAGGGGTTCGCTTTTAACAAGGCAGTTTTCCCTCCAAAATCACTCATTTGCTATTGTTGCTGTGGTGAATGTGGAGAGGAGAGAAGGCCCTAAATCTTGCGGCGAACGTAGCAGACAAACCGACCATTGGAATCACGATCCGTCAGTTGCAGGTAAGAGGTCTAACCTTTCTCTTGCATTTTGATGGATTACATTTTCAGTTTAGGGCCCAGAATCCCAGAAACAACCCCTCCTTCATCTCTACGGCCGGGTCGCACTTTTTGGGGCAAAAAGTGCGACCTAGGACGCAGGTATCAGGGCAAAAAGTGCGACCTGGTCCAGAAAAGAGCAGAAAACTGTGACCTGGGAGATGAGGGGGTTTTGGTGCTGTTTTATGGCTGGAAGGTGGGTTTTGGTGTTTGGTTATGGTTTTCCCGATCTGTACGCTGACAAAAATGATGTGTTTGTGCAGGTATGGCAGAGTTACGGGTCAACTGGAGAGAGAGAGATCTGGGGACACTACGGACAGAGATCCAGGCGGATCAGGGCGTCCGCCGTGTATTGGCCAGATTTGGGGTTCTCAAGTTTTTGGAGAACCCTTTGATGAGAGCAGGGGAACCATTATTGGCCCGAATTATCAGTTACTGGGATCCAGATCAGGAGGTCTTTGTAGTGCAGGGGCACAGGATCGAACTGACGGTCCAGGACGTGTATTTCCTGACTGGTCTCCCACCACTGGGGATGGTGGGAAACACACAGCCAGTATTGCCGCGGGGGCGGCATATCATGGATTTTGTGGAGCGTCATTGTCGACCGGGTCTCCAAGTCAAGGGGACTCGAATACCGATCGGGGATCTAGAGAGGCTAGAAACCCGTGCAGTGGCCGCAACTGTGCTGCGTATCCTGGGCAACCAGGCGCTCCATCACATCACTGGGGGGCAGATGATGATAGTGGAAAGTGTGCTGGGTGGGACCTACTATGGGTGGGCCCAAATGATGTTGGTGTCACTAAAGCGACAGTTGTCACTATGCAGGCGGCAGGTGAACCATGACTGCTCATATGGGACTTTGTTGTGCGCCTTCTTCTTTGAGAAGATCCCGACCTTGAGGCCTCGTGTACAGCTTCCAGATGGGGGCCCGAGAGAGCCCAGGATGCGCCGTTGGGGACGGCTACTGTGTAGAGGAGGAGGAGGGGCGGTCGGGTGAGTGTTTCGACCGGAGTTTTTTGCCCATTGGGATCAGATGCCATTGTACATAGACGACTATCCCTATAGTGGGATGAGCTACTGTGGAGATCCGGATCTACCACTTCCGCCTGGTCGAGTCTGGGGGCCCGATGGTAAGTGACAGATTGCTATTCTTGTGTGGGCATGTTAAAGTGTTTGAATAGTAATTGATGGTACTGATTCATGTACTTTTGGTATGCAGATATAGCACCGATAAAACCGGCCGTATATATGGGACGACCGGCAGCGTCTGGAGCTACAGGTCCAAGTGGGTCGAGAGCGGCGCAAAATGAGGATGCAGCCGCCCTGCTGGAGGACATCCTCCGTAGATGCAAAAGGTTGTTGACCGGAGTATCAGAGCGCGGGTGGCAGGACTTAGATGACCAGTTCATAGAGCCATGTGTTGGTCTACCCTCGGAGTGGCGAGGTGTCATGCGGCGCATGGCGATGGCCGGTCAGGCTATGCGCGATCTACATGCTGCAGGGGTAGAGCCATTGGCCCGGGAGCCTCCAGATAGTGATTAGGGGTGGGGCATGTGGTGCCCCCTATGATGTATGTAGGGGCAGGTGGTGCCCCCAGTTTTGGGTTTTTTGTAACATGCTATGGGCATGTCGTATGTATCAGAGTAGATGGACTCTAAACACATGTTTTGCGACACATATTATGGATATGCATCGTTTTTTGATGGTTATTAATGTTATTGTATTGTATGAAATGTGTGTGATAAATGCCAATCTAGAACATGGTTTGCAATACTATCTACATAGTGATTCTGTTCTCGAGGTACATGGTTGAAAGTTATGGTTTCAAATGCACGTATCAAGATTTTCACTCGTAAATAGCGTCTAAACAGCACAGGGTTATGCACACGATAAAAACCATTTAGTTGCATTGCAAGAAGTAGGGAATCCAAACGAACGTGCAGATGGAGGATGCGATGAAAGAGGGCATCGGCTAAGAGACCACGCACTGCATCATATTCGGCCTGATTTTTGGTGGCAGAACCAATGCATACCCCATTAGAAAGAACAAGGGCATGCAAAGGGGTGAAGATGGCCCAACCTGCCGAGGCTAGATTCCTGGAGTAGCGACTTGCACCATCGGCGTAACCGATAAAGGGTGTGGACGGGGGGTCCTGCAGAATGGTGTGACAAGACAACAAATGAGGGGAGGAAAGGTAATGATGGCAGCGTGAGTGTACAGAAGTCATCGGGCGGCAACCGCAGGAGGGAGTGCAAGGGGTAGGATGACCATGACTCATACAGGGTGGTATATGAGGGCTATCGGAAGCATGGTGAGGACTCGGGCTGCGGAGGTCAACAGAGACACAGGTGGAGTGATCTCGTGTATGGGGAGGAAAAGGGTGGTCAAGGGACACAACAGGGGAGGATGCAGACGGGCTAGGCTCCGAGTGTCTCGCAGAGGAGGATAGGTAAAGAATGGTTACAGTAGACTCCGTCATCTGAACATCAGGGGGGGGAATGTCGATGGGAGCGGGGGGATCCTCAGGCTGACCTGAAGCGTACTGCGCGAGGATAGGAGAGGCGGATTGATTTGTTCAACCTCATACTCTCGGATTACCTCTAAAGAGGTGCAGTAGTGCGTCAGGTGAGGACAATGGTGGGAGTAATGGCCATGAGAGCCGCACAGAGCACAGGGCTTGTTGGTGCGGAGAGTCTTGGGGTTCTTGGTTACGGACGGAGAAGGAATGGGGGCTTCAGGGACCGTAGACTCGGGGAACGCGACTTTAACCACGGGATGAATACGGGGCAACTCGGGACAAGCATGGGTGGCATGAACGGTGACATCACATAAAGCGCAAGGCTTCGCGGGCGGCAGAGGGGCCGGGTCAGTCGTGGTAGTCTTGTCTTTGGGTGCCCCCTTGCGGGCTTTGCCTTTCTTCCTGGGTGCCGTCACGACAGGAGAAGGGTCCTGTGGAGGTGCTGGGGGCACAGAGGCAACGGAGGAAGCTAGGGGGACCGGTTGAACTGGTGTCAAAGCCATATAGGGCTTGGGATGACCAGGAGGGGTGGCGGCTGGGGGATCAAGGTACCAGACCGGTATGCCCAAGGTCAAGTTAGGGAGAGAGAGGGTGGCCATGATGGGGACAGAATATACTCCGGGAGGGGGAGCTAGGAAAGGGATCTGCCCAGCAGGGTAATGACCAGGAGGAACCGATCCAGGAGGGTAAAGGGGTTCAGGGATACCAGCTGTAGGGGTAGGGCCAGAAGGAGGAGGTCCGGCTGGCTGAGATGAATGGCTGGGAGCAGGTTGCGAAGGGCGAGGAGGAGGTTGCTGACTAGCCGAGGCAGGCCGCTTATGGGCAGCCTGGGACGATTGCATCATGCAAACATTCGATGAGCTGGGATCGGTGACAGGAGGGGGGGGAAGGTTAGGGAAAGTTCCAAGCAGGGAGGAATCTTTGTAAACGTCGGGGGAGACACTGGTCAAGGAATCAACGGTTTTCTTGTTGGCTACAGAAGAGATGGTCGTCTCAGGGGAGGTCTAAGATTTTGACTCATGATATGTCAACTAGTCAATGGTGACTATCTTTCCATTATGGGGGAAAGACATCTTGCGAAAGACCGCGGATGGGATAGAAGACATATCATAGGTGTAGCTTTGCCCCAATATAATGTTGTAATCTAGCGGGGCGTCGATGACTTCGACGTCAACGCAAACAGTCTTACCGGCGAGGGTGATAGGACAATTACGAAATAGGCCAATGGGCTGGGAGGCATGACCGTCCCACGCTCGAAGGGTGATCGTGGAAGGGGCTAGTTCAGGGGATCCGAGTTGCTTCCAAACCGAAGCGAACATCACGCAGGTGGATGCCCCCTCATCAATGATACACCGGGACACGTTGGCGTTCCGGATTTTGACTGGGATTTGGAAGGCGACAAAAGGAGGGAGAGGAGGATGGTCCGATTGAGTGGCGTCGAAAAAAATCATTTGGTCATCAGCAGGATCTACAGAACCCACGGCAGATAGTAGAGCCTTCTTTTGGGAAGGGCATGACTGGAGGAGCTCCAGTGTGGAAATGGCGGCAGGAGATTGCGCCAAATCATCTACTATGTTATACGAATGGGTAGCTCGACTGGGAGCAGCGTTTCGACGTAGTGGGCCCTTAGGTATCTTGGTATGAACCTCAACTTTTGGTTGAGGGATATGTAAGGGGCCACTGGGTGATGAAAGAGGCTCTGGAGAACCTGAAGAAGGAGGCTCGGGAGCAGACTGAGCAGGAGGCTGGGAGTATTGGCGAGACCGAGTTTGAAGGTGAAGATCGATGGACGGGTTAGGATCGGAGTGCATCATAAGGATCTGGTAATCAGAAGAACCAGAAAGGGAAGGGGGGGTGGCTACCTGGCTGTCGGGCAGTTGGGTAGCCACAAATCCTTGCTGAGGGAAAGAATCAGTAAACACAGCTGGCTAGGTAGTGGCCACATTAGGAGGAGCATGAGGGGAGGCGTGTTGTCCGCGCAATGTGGCTTGAGACTCCCACATCTGCCGCATCTGGGGTAATAGGGGACAATCGTGGGTGTAATGACCATAAAAACCGCAACATGAACAAGGCTTACTTGTGTGAAGTGGCCTGTCCGGCTTGGGCTGAGTGCCCTGTTGCTGGTTGGCAGTGTTAGGGTCCACACCAGGATTGGGTCCATGGGTACCGGGGGTAGATTTTTTTGGATTGCCTCTCCGCCTTCTTTGAGAAGAAGGGGGATTAGTCGCGCCCTGCTGTGCAAATACTTGCCCTCGAGGGGGCTGTAGATGATGGTGCTGGGGTTGAGGAGGCAAGGGAGGAGGAAGCGCATATGCTGGAGGAGCTGGCGCACCAGGCTGCGGATAAGGGTAATGGGTAGGTTGGGCAACATTGAGGTAAGCAGGAGGTTGGGCAAAAGGAGGAGGCATGCCGTATCCTGGATACATGCTACCGGGAGGGGGAAGAGTGTTGGAGGAGCTGGACCCTCCCTGAGGGAAACCATAGCCCATAGAAGGTTGAGCGTACGGATGGGAAAGGGCTCCAACGATACCGTCAGTGGAATGAGATGCCCCCGGGGCGTTAGCGCCACCGGGCCTGGGGAGGTCAGGAAGAACGGTATAAACATAACCAGATTGAGCGTAGATCAGGTCATATTTCAAGGCTATTTGGAGGGTGGCTTCTTCAGTTTGAGGAAAGTGAGAGGCGACATCTTTGCCGATGGGAAGCGGGAAGGGTGCGAAGGAACCAGTCCATGTAAACTCGATCTTCGAAGGGAGGGGCTCGACATAAGCTCCGTCTTCTTCGCCATTCTTGAACATGGGCGGAAAGGCGTGTTGAATAGGATTGCTTGAAGGAAGTCAAGAGCTCCGTGCCAGTATCGTATCGGAGAGGGAGCTGGAAGTACGACAAAAAGGCTTGGGCAAGAGTCTCAAAGGTGGTATGGGTAGAGGTGGCTTGTTCGACATACCATTTAGAAGCTTCGCCGGTAAGCGTGCGTTGGAAAAAACGAAGACGGATGGAGTCATCGGTAATGGAATTGGAGGAACACCACATGTGGAAAGATCGGACATGATTGGTTGGATCTTCGCCATTAAGGCCCTCAAACTTAGGGATGTCGGAGGGGAGCTTGGTTGGCATAGCAGGCCAATTAGCATTGTGGTGAATGGGGTCATTGATCAACTGATGGAAATCGAGGAGGCTGAGGCCTGCAATATACGGCAGCACAGGGGTGGCTGGGGTAGTTCCTGTGGCAGTTCGTCTAGTAGTAGGGCCAGTATTAGGGCCGAGAGAACTGCTAGCGTTAGGCCCTGGACCAGACATAGTGAAGGTGACAGGGGGAGAACCAGGAGGAGAAGGAGGACCCGATGAATAAGGAGAGGAGTCGGAGTGCAGACTCGAAGGTGGAATGGCTCGACGACGGCGGGGCGGAGCAGGTCGATCGACCGGAAACTGAGGATGAAGGCCAAGAAGTCTTTGGGAAAGGCGCCTTGGGGGCGCAATGATGACAGGAAGAAGGAAACCGACAAGGGCAGAAAGGGACAGGAATCAAGCGATGTCAAGGGCAGATAAGGTGCAGTGACAATTGATTTTAGAGTCTTTTCCAGGCGGTGTTAACCAGGCGCTTCTTCACTTAGGGTTAGTGTGTGGTGTGCGTTAATTTTAATTTTTAAACCCTTTTCGTTTTGAGAGCAAGAAAAAGTGTGATGCATAACTGAAAATAAATCTGCGTAGAACAATATAGATTGTTGAAAGGACAGAACATTTAACAGCTAACTATACATCAATCTAACCCAAAAAGGCGGGTCTCTCAAAACTACTCTAAAAGAGGGCAAAAATCTACTCAAAACACACATAAAAAGAGGTCAATAGATCTAGGGTCGAAAGGGACAGGGATCTAGAGGATAAAGCTGCTGAAAAGAGGTGCAGATCATAGCCAAGAGACAGAGGCAAGGTGGCTGGAAAAAGGAAGGAAATCAGCAAAAACGGAGGGGGCAAGGGGGAGGCCCAGAAAGTAGGTCCAAACAAAACGACAGGAGGTGATTTGAAAGGAAGAAATTCTGATTTCAAAGGATCTGAAAGGGAGGTAACAGATCTGGAAAAAAGGAGGCTGAAGCTCTGAAAAACAGACGGCTGAAACAACTTAAAACTCTTCCACAAAAAGTGGAGGGTACTAAAGCCCTGGGGGGCTAGGTTCCCACTTAGATGAGTAAAAACAGATCAGAACTTGGTCAAAACGGGCTGAGACAGAGGCTGGAGGACCCTGGCAGAAGCTGCAGCAAAACCCAGAAAAATTGCAGAAAAATTGCTGAAAAAATAGCAGGTCGCAGTTTCTGACCTGATTTCAGTGCAGGTCGCAGGAAACAGGCTGAAAAGTGCGACCTGGAGGTCCAGGTCGCAGGTTTAGGGCCAAAAAGTGTGACCCCCCGTTCCGGTTGTCTCGACGGCAGATTTTCAGAAAAGTTGTCGTCTCAGTTGCGGCTGGTGTCGCTTACCTGCGCAATAGGGCCAGAAACACACGAAAGTTAGAAATTTTAATGTTTTAGGGTTTTATGTGAGAAAAACAACATAAAAATAGGAAAAATAAACAGCTGAAAAGAAACCCTAGGGTCCGAAGTAGCTGGATATGCAGGAATATGAAAAACGACAGCGGTCGTAATTTAAAACCCGTGTGGAGTCGCCATTTGTTAGTATGAATCCTTTGTCGAAGTGTACGAAAAAGGACCACTTTAGCTACGCATAACTAATAGCCCTAACAACAAAAGTGGCTGCCAATATATTCAAATCTGTGGTTAGTTATACAAGAAAAGAGATGCAAAATACCAGATCTATGCATGGAAAGACATTAAGCAATAAAAACAAGGGTTTGCTCCATATACCAATAAACAAGACAAGAACAATTTGGAAGTCCTCAGCACTTCAGATCTAAGATTTCTCTCTCTAGTTGATGTAGAAAACCCAATGCAAAGAGTAGAGCTCAATGGGAGCAAATGATGGAGATATGTGACCAAGTGTATAGATCCAGAGTGATCTAATAGGCAACAAAAGGTGAAGAATGGTAGGAAAAACCCTCCTATTTATAACAAAATATTGGGTCATTCTAGATCTTGGTGCATGGGTTAACGAGATCTAGATCCACTTTTTATGGAATATTTTATTATATTTGTTGGAGGGAAAAGGTATTTGACTTGGGTCAAATCCCTTAATTTGTCAAAAATAAATAAATAAATGATTTATTTATCCTTTTAAGGAAGCGGTTAGAAGATAATCAAATAAATAATGATTTATTTAATTATTTAAGGAAGTGGTTGAAAGATAATTAAATAAATAGTGATTTATTTAATTATTTATGGGTGATTTGGTCATATTTAACAAGGAATATCATCTAAATAAGGTTTAAATGATTATTCCTAGAAAATAATAAAATAAATAAAGGTTTATCTAATTAATTTCTTTGATTTTGGGTTAAACATGACTGGGAATAATAATTAAATTATGGTTTAATTAATTATTCCATGAGGAAAATCAAACAAATATGGGTTTGTTTAATATTTCCTTTTGGGGTTTCCTGTTTTAACATAGTGAAAGTAGTTTTACTTAGGGTAAAACTGGTCTTACATGGTGTACTTGGGTCCATCTAATGATGATAGGTTAGATGACCAAAAAATGGTGTAACACTCCAGTTCCACAGTCAAACCCTCAGCTTGAAAAGAGAAGAACAAAAAGAAAGACCCAGAAATAAAACATTCATAATAAGGCCAAAGGTAAGAAAGAGAAGGTTTCTGTAGGAAAAAATAAAAGAAAGGTGGAAAAAGGAGAGAGATCCTCAGCAAGCAAGCCCAAGTCCATGAATATAATACCCCCTGTTCCTCCATTTCCAAATGTCTACATTAGAGCCAGAAGTGGAAGGTATACAAAAGTAGATAAGTCAAAAGCGTGGGTGCTACCATAATTTCTGGAAGCACATATTCAGAAAACGTTGCAGAAGGAGTATCAGCCTACAAAATTAGATGAAGAACTCCTTAAGGATGTTGAATATGAAATCAATAGTGAAAATAAGAATAATAAGCTAAACCTATTTCTAGTGCTAGAAAGAGAAACACGGGAGACAACAATAAGTTTAGGCTTAAATCCAAATCTCTACTCAAGCCAAGCCTAATGAGAGAATTCATTGACATTGAAAGGAAACTTGAAGGTTCAAAGATAGAGAAATCAGATAAATCCATGAAGAAAAGAAAGAACACAACCCCTTCAAAACATCACTCAGAGCCCTCAAAGAGAAGAAAAACACAAAAGGGTTCTAAGGAGGACAAAGACCCTATCAAGGAGGAAACTACAAGAGAAACTTGATCTAGAACATCACCTGCTGACAACAAAAATAATTTAGATAAACTAGTTGAAGCTGCAGCACACATCGAGGAAAGGTAAAAAGGTTTTTGGTACTAATCCTTTTTTTCTTATCAGTTACAAATTTTGAACAACAGCCTAGGGGTCATGGAATACAATTCAACACATAATTTTCGGCATTTTTTGTTTCTTAAAAAAAAATGAAACAAGGGGCTACCAGAATTTCTGGTAGCATTCTTGATTTTGTGCAGTTACAAGTTTTTACCGCAATTTCTGGTAGCACCTATTTTAACTAAATTTTGACACCTGTCAGCAAGTTTTTCCGGGCCATTTAAGGATGGATACGAACCCATAAAAAAATGGATAATACAAGTAATGGTGAGAGGTGGTTATGAGTTTGTTGGAGGTATTATTAAATGAAGATACATGGTTATTAAAGACTAAAGACACAAGGAGATAATTCAGCAAAAAAAGGGGCATCATGACAACACACTCAGCATTCCAGCCCATAATTCTTCTCTTCTTCTTTCTCCATCCGTCCTTTCCCTTATATTTCAAGGAGATAAGGATGTAATTTATTTTGACACATATGCTATGTTAGAATTAATGTTTCCTTATTTTTAGAATATATGTATTTGGTTCC
The DNA here is from genome assembly GCA_034641835.2 of Pinus albicaulis. Classification (NCBI taxonomy): domain Eukaryota; kingdom Viridiplantae; phylum Streptophyta; class Pinopsida; order Pinales; family Pinaceae; genus Pinus; species Pinus albicaulis. Next base: position 620,250,502 of record CM076573.1, read on the forward strand.
TCTCTTGCTATATATAGCACTTGTAAATACTATTTCTAGATTGGATGTTGTTCTACCTCAAGGCTAAATATAATAAAAAACCCTTTTTCTTCATGTTGGAGGATTTTTTGATTCAAGTAACATCTAATGTGTGGTATGTATCTTTTCTTTTTTAATTTATTCTAAAATATGAATTGCGACAACTAGTAAGGTGTGAGTGATAAGTTGTTAAAGGATTTAGTAGTAAATTATTTTCTTTCAGTTTTCTGCAACTTATATGTGTCTAATAGAACATGTCAGTGAATATTTCATAAAGGATTTGTGGAATACTTGATGCATTCAATCTATTTTCTAAGTGTTGTTTTCTTAACATAAACAAAGTTTGTGTTAAAGGTCATCATCATAGTTGTGTGACTGATATAGGATAAGAATATTTCTTGAAATAGGTACCAACTATTCATCTTCTTCCACCTGTGTACTCTGCTCCCTATAATACCTTTTACCCACACAATTTATACTTTCCACAACTTGCCAAATGCATGAAACTCTTAAAGAACATAAAATCATTTCAAAATATTTGAGAAAGCCATCCCACCACTAAAAAAACCCCTTTAAAATTTGAAATGAACTATGATGTGTAAGGCTTACTCCTTAAGCAGTCAAGGAGTGAATTCTTATGCTAACACCTTATTTTATATTCAAAATATTTTGTATATATTTTATTTTAGATTAATTTTTTACATTTTTTAATTGAATTGAAAAAAAAGGGGCAGTGATAATCTCAATCCTCTATGCTGACTATTAAAAAAATATTTTGTAGATATTCTGTAAATGTTAAAATCCTACCATCCTCCTATTCATTATTGATAATTAAAACTAATATGGATTCATTTTATCCATGGATATAGTAAGTAGTGAGAGGGATCAAATCGCTTCAGATGCAAACCTCTTTTGAATGCAAAGTTCGAAAAAGGGATTACACTTCAATAGATTTGAAACTTGGTGTTCGGCGTGGAGCTTGATTATATTCCTCATTCATAGTTCTTGTTTCAAACTCGTTTGTATCAAGTCCATGACGGGGGAGGGGGGGGGGGGTGTGGGGGAGTATTTCCACCCCACTATTACTGTCAAGGGGGTCCAGGGGCATGGAAACACCATTTTAGCACCCCCTTGGTGGGGTTTTGGGGAAATGCCCCTGAAATTAAAATTTAGAGGAAAAATTCCTTGCAAAATTTTTTAATTTCATAGTCAATATAGGTCATTCATTAGGCAAACGATCTTATGGTAGAAGTTATGTTAATTTAGGGTTTTCTTCCCTTGAGGGAATTGTATCACAATTGTGTATTATCCTAAGAGAGAACAACATGGGATATTGTGTGAGAGTGGAGGGAAATTTATATTGGATGTACTGTAAGTTATATACCTTTAATTTCCTTGTTAATATAAAAGGAAGCTGTAATGCTCCAAAGTTTTAGCCTCCAAGCTAAATGGAACATTAGAGTTAGCAATAGCTATAGCTGGTAAATAAATGGGTAGAAAAGCCCATAAGTCTCCTAAGGAGGATACAAACACTCCAAGTGTGAAAGGAGACACTCTTTCTAGCTCAATAAAACACCTCCATATGTGAACAGGGTTAAGATCAAGCTGCTTTGACTAAGTCAACATCGCAGTTTTAGTGGAGGAATCTAAGGATGAATAACGCAATTTTGGAGGGAGATGTAACTTGGGTTAGAAGTAACCTAATTGAGTGGGGCCAAGAGAAAGAAAAATCATGTCTTATATAAGGAAGAGGATGGCAACATTATTCTTCATGTATTAGATAATTATTCGAGTCTGCCAAGACTTGTTGCTACTTTGCTGCTTAGCAAAGTTGCAGTGTTGTTTAGCACTGGGTGTTCCCGGGTGGGAATCCCACCTATTTCCTTTAAGGAACCTAATTTGGAGAGTTTGAATTCATCATTCCACGTCATTTTTTCAGTCCAAGCTTCAGCCATCTTCAACAGCACAGATTTGTCGGAGATTGTGCAGTGTTGTTGGGTGCAGCAGTGGAAGGGATTGGAATCTCGACTTATGAGCTAGTTTCTCATTGGAGGAAGGTTTCCTTCACTTGAGAGATTTATTTGGAAAGCTCCAGAGCTTATTTCAAATCTGTGGTATCAGACCACACATTTCCCATACATTCCCAGCATTGTTTCTGCTAGGGAATGCGTTATTTTGGAGGCAATGTTCATTACATGGTTTGGTGGCTCTGTTGCAGTGTTTCCTTGTGATTGAGAGGTTCATCCTTTCATGGGAGGAATCCCTTGAGGGATATACAGAAGATCAGACATATTTCAGCCTTATACACTCATGTACTTCAGTGTTGCAGTGGTTATTCAGTAAATTACTGAACTTCCCATCTTGTATGCAGAGTGTTTGACAAGAAACCCTTGCCAGGTTATCTCGTATTTTGTATAAGGAGACTAGATCTCAGTTCCTAATGTATATTTGATTAATATATGAGTAGATCTGTTGTTATCCTATTTTATAAGTGTAAAACCTCTCTTATACTACGTAGTCACTTTATGTAGCAACTCCGGTAAAATGCAGTTTTGAGGTTTTAGCACTTTTTGGCAATCCTAGGTGTGGGAGGTCTGTTTAACCCACCTAGTTTTCTTGGTTTCAGCTCTATTCTTGGATTTAGGTTAAATATTGACTAATATATGGGATCCAAGAGTCCATTTCAATTTTTTATTACACATGTTGCTGGAAATGCGTTTTTAATGCATGATTCATGAGCTGTTCCTAATTTGGAACATTACAGTGGTATCAGAGCAAGATATTTGGCTCAGCCTGTGGCTTCAAGCCAAAGTGCTGTAGAGAAAGGAGAAAATTAATAATTATGAGGAAGATTCTACTCTCATAATTTTTCAGATCTAAGAAGAACCTCTCCAAGGAGGTTGCACAAGAAGAAGAGAGAAGAAGCAGTGAAACTCCCAGGAAGTTTCAAGAAAAAGAAGATCTTCTGATCAGATCTATAAGATCTATACATGAGGAATATTATGAATCCTCATCTCATGGATATGTGCACTCAGCCATATCTCTAAAGCTTCAGTGTTTTTTCTGTGATTTTTTCATGAAGAGGAAGAAAGGAGGTGTGCCTAGAAAGGAGACTCATAGAGAGTATTTGGAGGAGTATGAAGCTCAATCCAAGGAATTCAAAGATAACTTGAATTTCCAAGGGTTCTACAAGATCAAGGAGAGAAAAGGCACAAAGGAGGAGCAGCACGGTAAGGGTATATTTTATCTATCTATATTAAATTATGGATCACCTAAATGTCGAGTTAGGGTTTGGGTGGAGGAGCTAGATAACCTTGTGCAACAACATCAAGTTTCAGAGATTGAAGCCATCAAAGCAGAAGCACTACATTTTGAAGGAAAAGCATGTGCTTGGTGGTTGTTTGAGTATTTTTCCTTGAGGAATACCAATACACCTACTTATGCAAGTTTTATTGCAATATTGATAGAAAGGTTTGATGAAGCTCCATGTGTATCATCTTCTGTTGGCACTATCAAACCACTTCAAACAAATCTTTTGCATGAGTTGGAAGGGTCTATGAATCCAAATCCATTTCTGAAGACCATGGAAAAAGGTGTAAGTTTTTTTTATGCCTTTCCAAGGGCAAGATATCCATTGAGTGAAGGGTCCTCCTCTCAAGAGGAAATCATGAAGGTCTCTCCTTCAATAGATGACCAAGATCCAAGGTCTCTTATTGATGATGAGACAATTTCAGTTATTGAAAAGGAGAAGAATATAGGAGATCATAACGCAGTCACAATAAAATCACCTCAAGCACCTCATGAAGATGAAGTTGGGGCACTTGCTCCAAGAGAATAAACTCTTGCACTCTTTCAAGGAGTTCCACAAGGTCTCACACATAGAGCTCTTGGCATAACACATGAGCAACATGTACCATCATTGTCAAATGATGAGATCTTGGAGATAGGAGAAGAAAAAGAGGAGGAAGGGAATCACAAGGATAAGAACATAAATTATTCTCTGTTTCAAAGCTTGAGATCACAAGGAAGGAAAGAGGACCTATGCATTAAAGGTAGGGGAAAATTTGTATACCTACATCCACATTCCACTCTATGCCTTGACCCCTCTTTGCAAGAAGGTATTCTACCAAGAGCACCTCTTGATAGGAGGAAATCTAAAGTGTTATATCAACTATGGGCAGCATGTACATACTTGGCTAAGGAGGGAGCCTTGGGAGAAGCTAGCACAGCGCATAGAATCTATCATGAATTCAGGAGAGAGATGAGCAGTTTCTTGAAAGGGGCATTGCTAACTCCCACTCAGAAATTTGCGCTGAGAAAGGAGAAATCAGAGATCTATGATGGCATGAGCATGAGGGCACATGGCAACTCCATATCTTTGGGGCAGCCCATTATCTCTTCATTCACAAAGAAGATTTTTGAAGATAGCAATGGAATCCTAACCCTCTTGTATGAATGGGCCAAAAGGAGGAGGTTTTGGAAAACAAGAAATTTCCGAGGGGAAGTTGATTTCCATGTGCTCCAATCTTGTTTTGTGCAAGATCAGCTACAAATGGGGTAGCAAAGGGAAGATTTTGATGCTCCAACATGTTATTTTGATATCAAGGATGTCCAATATGGGAGCCATGAGAAGACAGGGGCAAAATTTGAGACCTCTACAGTGTTGTCATTCTTGGAGAGCTTGGATCCTAATTGGGATTCCCAACTCAGGATGGAATACTCCGAGGACCTTTTCAGATGTGGGTTTCTTGATAGGGAAGTAAAGGATGAAAGGTTCAAGGTGGTTGATGGAGCCATGTATTTATACAATATTATTGTTTTGGTTAGTGACTCCAAGGTCAAGGAGGGACTACCTGATGCCATCTATGAAATCCTACTTTCCAAACCCATTGGTTTTGTCATAGCATATCATACTCTCTTGGGTGGTTTCATATGGGAAGGTTTCAAGGAAGAGGTGCACTCTCATATGAAGATGTGCATGGAGTACTTGGTAGAGGAGGAGGAGCATAGCTCTTGGAAAGAGCCATCATTCACATCTCCTTACCCATTGAGTGTGAGAGGGAACTCATCCATGAGTTACCCCACTAATGTAAAACAAGTATATAGGGAGGCTTGTCTTTCTGAGCATTATCATGTATCTCCTATATGCTTATATTTTTATAACACTCATTTGCAGAACATTGCTCCAAAAGGGGGCACTATTTATGATGGGTTTCATGGGTTAATCAAGGCCATGAACCATGTTGATGCAGGACATTCCTTGGAGGATCTTGGCAAGCTATTCTATTCTTCATGGTGTGATTATTTTACACCAATTATGATGCATTTCCTCCAAGCATTCAGAAGATATGGTGCAACAAAAAAGTATTGGGGAAGGCACTATCTGGGATATCTAAATAAACTCCTACAAGTGTGAATGGGTCTAAATCACAAGAGTGGGCCATATTTGACCAAGTCAAATAGCGCAGTCTAGAAGCATTGAACCTCTTTGAGGGACATCGCAGTTCTAGAAGGAGGGTCTAATGTGAAAAGGGTTAAGTGACTCAAGGTGGTTTAGGGTTTGGCAAGACCCCTATCTTATAAAAGGTAGAGGACGGTAGCAACGAGAGGTTGTTGAAGATCGTTATTTCTGAAGGTCTGTCTATTTAGACATCCCTTGTTGGGACTTCTTGTTCAGGAATCCCACCTCCTTCCTTGAGTAGCTCTTGGAGGAGAATTATTCTAACTTGTCCACTATCAGGCTTGGGCAAAGATTCACCTTACATTTACAGTGATGCTCATATTGTGGGTTGAGCTGTCCATGTGAGCTGCAGCAAGTGGAGATCTAGATCTGCTCAGATCTAGATGATAGCAGTGGTTCTTCTCAGTGAGTGTATCTTTTAACCTCCTGGAAGATTTCATTAGCTGATTTTACTTCAGATATACATCTTGGAATTAGGCCAAATAATTCTTAGAAGCTATAGCTTTATTTCTCTCCCTATGACAACGTTATTTGCAGAACTATAGCTGCAAGGTTTTTTGCTTGCATTTTGGAGGAGAGATCTCCGGTGTTGGGATTCTTCCTTCCACTGTGGTGATCCATGGATTGGCCATCCAATACATGTATATTTAAGATCTAATATGTTATTCCATTGTAATATTTAGAAATTTCTGAATCATTCTGCAGATCTGTATTCTTAGATCTCAGATCTACTTCTGGTGCTTCATGTTTTGAGCAAAACCCCAAGGGGAATGTATAGATCAGCGTTTCTTGTACATGGATCTGTATTGGAGCTAAATTTTTATGTACAGATCTGATATATATTTTAAGAATTAATAAACTGCTGCTTCATCCTAAAAAATAATGTTGTCATGGTTATGCAGTCTTTTATCATGGTTGTAGCACCTGATTTATGAGGATTTCTCCTGTATTTTCTCATTATTTCTTCTATAAAATGTATGAGTTATGCCACTGCTATGATTTATGAATGTTCAGACCCTATTTCAGCTAAACCCTTCAGAAAATTATGCTCTTGTGCTTTAGTAAATTTATGCATACTCCAGGCCATGGGAAATCAGGGTTTTCTAGCCTAGTTAGGAAAGGAGGAATTGTTTAACATAGCAAAACACATTTTTTTTTCTGAAATTTGACATGGGAGTCCCTCATAACCCTAGCTATCATATCCAACCACTTCCCCATCTTATTTTTATGCAAATCTCTGAATACATATGTTTTAGGGCCTAAATCATCACTTTTCCCCACCTTTTGGTCTATAAAATGTTGTATAAAGTTGTTGATGCATATTTTATTGAATTTTAAGTGATTTAACATCTGTATAAGACATATTTATGTAGCTCCACATTGTTAATAACTCAGATTATTCCCGATAGTGTAGTTGTTCCTTAGTTGGGAACATTACAGAAGCACTAAATGTTTCTCTGTTGACAAAGTCCATATCTGATGAACCATACATCTCTCTTGTTTTATTTTTTTTAATGTTTTTGATTCCAATATTTTTGCTTCATTTCTCTATTATTTAATTTCTAACACTTGGGGGCTTAATTAATATGTGATTAAGATGGATCTATATTGTTTCTACACACACACGTAATTTGTCATTGTTTAAATTACATTTATGAATTCCTAAATGAATTCAACGCTTCAATTCATTTTTTAAATGCATAAATGAGTTCAATTCCAACAAATCTTTACTACATTTCAAACAAAATTGATCGAAAAAAATGGCCAAAATATAGAATAGTGAGGGTGCTTGAAATATTTTAATATAAGTTTTTTCCCCAATTACTTATATATATATATATTCAATTCATATATTAATATTATTTTATTATGTCCCTGGAAATATTTTATTTTTATTTAAAAGTTACATCTATCAACTCCACATTCAGCACATACATACAGAATCACTCATAGCCTTTCTAATGGGTTGTAGAATATACCTCTCGGAAAAACGTGGGATCAAATATTTGAATACGTAAACCTCTTTTTAAATATAAAATTTGAGGGAGGGTTTTCACCTCAAGATATTTTACTCCTATCGGTGCTTTGTAGATTCAAAGTAAATATGGATCTATGTTGATTTTTAATAATGCTATTTTATGTTGATAAATATTATTATTAGATACATATGTGATTGATATCTTCCTTTGAAATGTTTTATTATTTTTTTAACTTAATATTTTAATGTCATATGCATAGCATTGATTATATATATATATATATATATATATATATATATATATATATATATATAGAGAGAGAGAGAGAGAGAGAGAGAGAGAGAGAGAGAGAGAGAGAGAGAGAGAGAGAGTCCTCAGATGATTTCCATTCCCAACCTATGGCTTGAGTAATTGCAACCTAGGAGAATATAAACCATCAAAACTAGTGAGGGATTGCACTCGGCCTAGAAAACACCAACCCTTAGAACAGTGTAATTTTTCCCACTAAATTTCAAACCATTGATCTTTTCACCACGGATTGTCTTAACCAAACACCCTATCACCCTCTGTTGTAGGCTAGAAATAAAAATATTCTTATTATTAATTTTTATATTCTTATTAATTATATGTTTTGAAATATGATGGTTATGAATATGAATTATTATTGTTTAAAATAATTTTAATATAATATGAATATTAAAAAAAATGTTTGTAATCTTATTAATAAAAAAAAAAAATTACAATTCCTTTATTATTTTTATTATCTTTTGCTTTTTCATAATTTTTTTAACCAAGTCAACATTTAAATGTGTATACTCATTCATGCACAATACAAAATATCTCCATAAATAATACAACTATAGAAATTTCTTGTAGATTCAAAAATGCTCATGTAATTACTAGAACATAAGACTCAAATCTACTCTACTCATCTCCGGAAAGAAATTCATGATCAATAGATCAAATCATAAACATGCATAAATATTCAATACACATAGATATTTATCTAGGGGAAAGAAATTTCCCGAAACCAATTCTTATATGGATTACGTTAATGAAACAATCTCGATGAAGTAAATATTCTTGCTCAAGATGAGCACAACCTGCACCTCTATCTTCCATTCTCTGCCTGATTGATTGACTCTAGCCAATACTTAGCCAATTTCTCAGCCTGTCAAGCTCATATTTCTTTGTGTTGTTCCTTGAGGAATTAGACCCTTTTAATTAGGGAAATTCCTTAATCTAGATTGTGCAATTCCTTTAGGCCAATTTTTTACTACATGCACCACCTGTACAACTTGGATTAATTTACAACTGATAGTAGAATTCCCTCAAAATCCAATATCAACTACGTAACTCAAATTCTCTGCATGCATCATTTATTTTGGGCTGATTAATTAGTTAATTGATTTATCACTAGAGCGATTTGAAGTTCCACTTCCACTCTTTGATCTTCTACTAGTTCGTCTGACAATTATAACTAGTTTAACTAACAACAACTGAATTTAATAGAAATATATTGCTACAAATTAGGAATGAATCATATTGAACTGGACTCAAGTGTCTCCAACTCGAATTAACTAATTTAATTGAGTGACAAGTTCCATGTCGCCTCAGTTAACTACCTCCAAGTATTTTATTGAAATTGAAATTCAAATTTTAATCTTGTTTGACCAAGGTAAGGTCACAACTATATTTTCTTGTTTCATTTTAAACACTCCCTCGTAGCAAGAAAGGGAATATCTGATGCCCTAATCGTGCCTCTATGGAAATTGAATTTTCCTCTTGACAAATACTTTATCAAAATATTTTCATCTTACTCCTCTGTAGGAATGTATTCTGACAGCATGATCCTTCTCTGCATACAATCTCGTAGATGGTGATACCAGATGTCTATATGCTTGGATCGATCATGAAATACTAGATTCTTAGAAAGTTTGAGAGAACTCTAATTGTCATAGTAAATCAGAGTAGGATAAATTTTCTGAAACAATATCCTAATAAGGATCTTTCTCATCTATATAGCCTCGCATGTTGCTTGAATTGCAACCATGTATTATGCTTCTGCTAAGCTGAGTGAAACATGTCTCTTCTTCCTACTATACCAAGAAACTACTACTGACCCAACACTGAAAATTCCTCCTGATGCGCTCTTCCTATCTGATGGAATCCCCGCCTAATATGCATCTATGAAGCCTTTCAACTTCACCCCCTTTCTCTATCTATACCAATTACCAAAATTATTAGTGCCTTCAAGGTATCTCAAAACATGCTTTGATGACTTCCAATATAGTTTGGTTCACTTAACAATTACTTGACTAAGTGGATAAATGCATAACACATATTCAATCATGTGTTCACCAAATACACAAGTGAACCCACAAGCTTCCTGTAAATGGTAGCCTCCACTACTTCACCTGAAGTCGCATCCTATTTCCTCCAATTCCATGTTAGAGGGGTCTCCATGGGTTTCTTGCTCTCCATGTGGAACTTCTTCACTATCTTGTTGGCATACTTGCCGTGAGAGACAATCAATACCCCATCTCCTTTTCATACTTTCAAATCGACGAAATAATGCATGAGCCCCATTTCCTTCATCCCGAATTATGTTGCAAGATCCTCTTTGTAATATTTGATAAGCTTCTCATCATTGGTTAAAATTAAATCATTGACATATGATAATATAATCAATAGTTTATGTTCAACAACAGTATGGTAAAGGTTTGCATCTGCTTGACATTTGGTGAAGCCCAACCCAGTGAGATAATTGTTTATCTTGGTGTTCCTAGGATGGGGTGCTTGCTTCAATCCCTACAATTATCGCTTGAGACTTCACACATGTGACTCTCTGTCGAATGCCTCAAATCATTTTGGTTTTTCAATGTACACCTCCTCCTCAATAACTCCATTGAGGAATTTTGTCTTCACATCCATCTGGTGGATCTTCCATCCCATCTGTGATGCAAGTACTAGATTTTATATAATATAAGATTACCTTGTTACTGGAGAAAATGTATCCTCATAGCCAATTACCTCCACCTGAGGGAACCCCTTGGCCAAAAATTTGGCCTTGTGTTTCTCTATGCTTCCATATGCTGCTTGCTTCACCTTGTAGATCCATCTCAAAACCACCATTGATTTTTCCTCTAGTCTTTGGATCACTTCGTAAAGAATTTTTCTAATAATGGAATCACATTCCTCTACCATAGCATCAAACTATACTGGCTACTTCACTTCTTCCTCGAATGAGGATGACTCAATCTCTACAAACTCATCCATCTAGCTATTGTGTTGATTGTTAGGTCCCTATATTACTAGTATAGTTCCTTATTCTAGTTAGTGTAACCCCCTTATTGTTATTGTTGTACCCCTGTAACCCCAATATTTTTATTATTGTTCCCTTACATTATTATTTTTAGGTCGGCTAGGATTATATTGTGATCCCATAGACTCCTATATATAGAAGTAGGTTTTGTCATTTGTATAATGCAAGAATGTTCATGTAATGTATTGGAGGTTTCCCCCTCGAAGTGGCTGATTTCTAAGGCGTTGATCTCTCTTTTCTTCTATTTTTGGAATTGGTTTCATAACATTTAGTATCAGAGCTTTGGATTCTAGGGTTTCGCTGCTCTAAACAAGTCATTGTGGCACTTTCGCTATAAATGTTTTAATACGAAGGTTCAGAAGCTAAAAGTTTTATAGATTGAATCCAAAATCCTAAGGAACATCATGTAAAAAATTTAGATCTTGGTTCACAATATTTTTGGAGATATGATATGTGGAAGTTAGGGCTTTTTCAGGCTCCCCATTTTCACCTTAAACAGGTCATCGTGGCGTGTGTGCTATAACTTTCTTTCTATGAAGGTTCAGAAGATGAAATTTTTTCAAAGCAAAGCCACAATCCTGAGTAACCTCCTGTAAAAATTTCAAATCTTGGATCACAATATTTTCAGAGCTATGATCTGTGGAAGTTAGGTTTGTTTCAAGCTCCCGAATTTCATCTCAAAGAGGTGACCGTGGGAAAATCGTCACAACTCTCTATCTAAGCATCGGATTGGAATTTTGTAAGAAGTGGCTGTAATTATACAGACTGTAGTCTCTTTTATATAAATTTCAGATATGAAGGAGAAAACAGTGACACATGGCACACCGTACAAGTTTTCTCTACTAAACCAGTCCATAATTAGATCATTGTGGGAGATTGGGCATAACTTTGCCTCGAAGAATCCAAATCAGGTCAGACCTGTGGCATTTGAAAGAGTCTTTATATGGCTACTATAGGGAATAATTTCAGATATTTAGGTTCCGCAATTACAAATATAATTCAATTTCATTATCAATCTCCTTAAAAGAAAGAAAAAGGTGTGTATTTTTTTTCGAATCGCATAAGTCTTGTGTGAAAAATCAATTTGAATTGATTCCAAGGGCATATTGTAGAATAGATATCATTATTGGGTTCTAAAATGCCTCCTAAAATGAATTCAACACCCATTAAGCCTTTATAAGGCTCTACTATGACTCATGAAGAGGAATAACTGCAACATGACATGTCAAAATTACAAGAGCAAGTGCACCAAATGTCGCTCTCACAAAGAGCAACCAAAAATTAAATGGAAGTTTTGAAGAAAGGCGTGGAAGCTAAGATGGATGGCATGGAATATAAGATGGATGACATTGAGGAAAAAATGAAAGACAACATGGAAAACATGAAGAATTATCTAAAATCAGACATAGAAGGTTTGATAAAGTTGATACAAGAAATGTTTCCTAATGGCGAAAAGATACTAGAGGAAACTCATGATGAGAACAAAATAAATCTTAATCATGATTTTATAAAATCTAATGTTGGATGGAAGAACCACCATATTCCAAAGATGGATACGAGGAATTTTGATGGCAAGGATCCTGTAACATGGATACTACAGATGGAGCGATATTTTGATCTCAATAATGTGCAAAATACACAAAAGGCATGCATTGCAACTTTACATTTAGAACAAAATACATTTGTATGGTTTTGATGGCTTTGCTCCTGTAAAAAGAAATTAAGTTGGTTAATTTTTACGTAGGAAATGATAGCACGTTATGAGGGTACAAAGAGAAACACCTTCTTCAACCAATTGATAAATCTCAAACAAAAGGGTTCAGTGGGGAAGCACATTGAGAACTTCCAAAAATTGAATATAAGGGTAGCTGATATTCTAGAGGAACACCAGATTGATGTTTTCATAGGGACTTTAAAGGATAGCATCCAACATGAAGTTCACGTTTGGGAACCTGATTCATTGGAGAAAGCATTCAGATTGGCAAGAAAAATTGAATGTAAAATTATGGCGACAAGGAATCCTACCACTCACATCTATAAAGATGGAAGTTTTGATACTCTTAGACTTCCACAACCTACAAGGTTGACACCACAACAATTGGAAGAAAAAAGAGAAAAAGGGCATTGCTAAAATTGCGATAGCAAATATACTTAAGGTCATAAGTTTGCTGAGAGGAATTTATTTTACATAGATTGTGAAGAGGAGGAAGAAAATGAACAAGAAACTTCAAAAGAAGAGGATATACACCATGAACCAACCCTAGAAGAAGAAGAAATGAGTCTGACCATATCGTGTAATGCATTGGTGGGTATTACCACTCCTCAAAATCTTAAGATAGAAGGACATATTAGGAAGAGAAAGGTAATAGCGTCGATTGATTCGGGTAGTACCCATAATTTTATTCATTGTAAGGTAGCCAAGGAATTGAATTGTTTCCTATACCCAACACCAGAATGTCAAGTGATGGTGAAAATGGAGTAGCTATAAATTTCTATAGAAAATGTCATAATATCAAGCTAACCATGGGGGAATTTGTATTGAATAGTCCAATTCTTTCCATTCCAATGGGAGGTGTTGATGATGTACTAGGAGTACAATGGTAACAATATTTGGGGACGATATCTTTTAATTTTCAAGAATTTTTATTGAAATTTTTTTAGGAAGGAAAGGAATTTGAATTATGCGATAACGCAAGGAATTCAGGAAAGATAATAAGCTCTAATGTCATGACAAAGCTTCTAAAGAAAGAACAACGAGGCATAATTTCACAATTATGCTCACTAGAAGTTCCAACATCAAAATCATCTATTTCTCTAGATCTCCTAAAAGTCTTGGACAATCATTCCAAGGTGTTTGAAACTCCCAAAGGACTCCCACCTATTCGTGGTCATGATCATGCTATTCATTTGATTCTAGGAAGTGTTCCTCCAAACACCAGGCCTTACATATATCCTTATGTCCAAAAGAGCTAAATTGAACGTATGATTGTAGAAATGTTAGAGGCTGGTATAATTCAACCTAGTCAAAGTTCTTTCTCTACTCCAGTCGTATTGGTGCACAAGAAGGATGGATCACGGTGCATGTGTTCAAATTATAGGGAGCTCAATAAGCTCACTATTAAAGATGAATTTCCCATTCCTGTGATTGATGAATTACATGGAGCAATTTATTTTACCAAGTTGGATCTCCATTCAGGATATCATCAAATTAGAATGAAGAAAAAATATATTCCAAAAACATCATTTCAAACTCATGAGGGTCATTATGAATTTTTGTTCATGTCTTTTGGCCTTACCAATGCACCTTCTACATTTCAAGGGTTGATGAATTCCATTTTCAAACCCTTCCTTAGAAAATTTGTGCTAGTATTTTTTGATGATATACTAATCTACAACAGGTCTTGGAAGGATCATGTTTAACATGTTGACAGGGTGCTCAAACTATAGGAGGAGAAACAATTATATGCAAAAGCATCCAAATGTTTCGTTGGAGTACAAGAGGTGGAATATCTGGGTCATATTGTATCTCATGAGGGTGTTAAGGTAGACCCTAACAAAATTAAGTCATTAAGGAATGGAAAGTCCCCACAACCATAAAGGAGTTGTGAGGATTTCTTAGGTTAACATGGTTAAGAATTATGGGCGAATAGTAGCACCTATAACAACATTATTGAATAAAGATGCATTTTCATGGACTCCTGAAGCAACTGAGGCCTTTGAACATATTAAAGGAGCAATGTGCCTAGCACCAGTCTTAGCTACGTTGGAATTTAAAAAAACATTTATTGTGGAATGTGATGCCTTAGGAAATGGAATTGGTGTTGTTTTAATGCAAGAAGGAAGACCCATTTCTTTTTAAAGTCGTAAAATAAAAGGAAATTATTTACAGAAAACTATTATGAGACGGAAATGTTGGCAATACTAGATGCACTAAAGAAATGGCGACATTAGCTAATGGGAAGGCACTTCAAGGTAAAAACTAGTCATGATTGTCTTAATCACTTTTTGGAACAAAGAATATATTGAGAAGAGTAGCAAAAATGGGTCACAAAGATGTTGGGTTATGACTTTGAAATCATCTACAAAAAAGGGAAGTTAAATGTTGTCGCAGATCCACTCTCAAGAAAGGATGAAGAGGTGGAAGCATTTCTTTGTGCCATTTCTATTATCCAACCAAATTGGATAACCAAAGCAAGGGATGAATGGAATAAGGATAAAGAAGTGTGGACACTCATTCAAAAGTTGCAGGAAGATACTAGTACATCTGATACATTTAGTCAGAAAAATGATTCATTATGGTACAAAGATCGCTTATATATTTGTAATAATTCCCAACTAAAACAAAATATTCTTTTGGAATTGCACACTTATCCTTTACAAGGACACTCGGGATTTTTAAAAACCTACCATGGGGTGAAGAAAGATTTTTTTGGGGATGGCCTAAAATTTGATATTCAAAATTTTGTGGCAGAATGTTTGGTTTTCCAACAAAATAAATTTGAGACAATTAAGACTCCAGATCTTCTACAACCTTTATCCATTCCAAGTCAACATTGGGAGGAGATTCCAATGGATTTTGTTAGCCCCCTATACATTTTTGACAAGCAAACAAGGGGCTAAAATTTTTTTGAGGCTTCAAGGAATGCATTTCCTCTGAAAATGCATCATCCTTGAAGTCTCCTTGTGCCTTTGTCCTTTGATAAATCTCCTCTACTGATTCCCAGTATAAATCATCTCCGATTGAAAAAAATTGTGCTCCAAAAGGCCTACATTTATCCCTTGTATCCCTGCAAAGTCCCCCTTTTCACACCAAAATCCCTCCCCTAATCCTTCTAAACTTTCCCAAAAATCCCCTCTAAACCATACACACATCCCTGGTGTGGTTTAATTTCCAATTCTTTCCCCTATTGTTACCCTTTGTTGGCCTGAAAATCCATTAAAACTGGGCCAAATAATCATATTTTTCATGTCTGTGGGTTTAGTACCTTTCGGCCAGCCCCCTAACCTTCTCCACCACATGACCCAGGCATCGAAACCACATGCTAGCCCGAAAAAGCGCTTACTGCAAATATGTATCGGGCGCATTTTGAACCATTGATCTGTATTGATCAAACGATCGTTGCATTCCCCATAGCACCCATCACCCACCTCCTTTCACCGTTCATCGCATCTCCACTATTCATTTACCCGTGGATCAACGGTTCGTGGTACATCTCGCCTGGTGGTCCCCGCAACCACGCATATATGAAAACCTCCAGTATCTATCGCACCTTCGTTGGGAGGTGGGAAATATTTTTATTTTCAGAGCGATTCCACTCACTGGCCGACACGTGGCTCTGTCATTATTTCAAAACCGCCCCCCCATCGCACGTTAACATTTGGCATTTGACCCGACGCGATATGCATATCAACTGTCCGATCCAGAGCTGCCCATCCAACGGTGATCACTCCACGAAGTTGCGCGGAGGATACCCCAAGGCAACCATACCCCTGGCCCACCATCCATCGCCCTCCGATGCATTTTCAGCCGTCGATCTCCTCCCGAGATCGGACGGTCCATATTCGATTGCATGTCCTGCCATCGACCAGTCCCGCCATGTCACCCTTTCCACGTGTTTTCATCGCGTCTTCGTCCTTTCCTATATATTTCATTCCAAGGTCAAAGTTTTGATGTTTTACATTGAAATTTCCATCTCAACGTCTTCCAGTGAGTTTCTCACCATTCCATGTTTTTCCTCCATAGTATCCTCTGCATGCATCGTTGTCAACCATGCCACGTCGCCATTTTCACATTCATCCACAACATCCCACCCCATGCATGGATTTTCTTAACATGTTTACGTGTTTTGCAGGGTTTTGGGTGGTGAAAAACACCGTGGTTCACAGTCACTATTGCAGTGGCACAGAGCGCAAGAAAGGACCATTTTCAGGGGTTGAATTTATGAAGAAAGCCTGGGAAGGAGCCATGACAGGATGTGCATTCAAAGAATGCAGCTAAAACTCTGTCAAACCTTCCAGAGCCATTTAAACACATACTTTGCAGATAGATATTATTAGTGGAACAACAGAAAGTTCAAGGCACGTAAATGAATATTTTTGAGCCTTTTTTCAGGGATTTAGAAGGCAAAGGTACCAGTTCAAAGACCCCGAGGATCGATCAGAAGGTCCAAGGCATAAAAAATAATACTAAAGGGTTTTCACATCAGCAGAAGGCTATTTCCATAAAGGATGATGCGTCCATACAGTTCTCATCCTATGCCGCGTTCTAGAGAAATTTTCTTGCCCTAACAACAGTCCTATGCTACCAGTCAATTAGTTATGCAGTATGGCAGACCCTAGCATCATTATTCTGCCTTTTTGTGCAATTCACTAGAACACTGCAGCGAGTAAATCAGAGACATACCTGGAAGTAAATTACAGCCTGACGAAGACCATTCTTCTCATCCAAAGAGTACTAGAGATAAATGCTCAGAATTTAAAACAGAACGAGGCTTCGACCCTCTCCCTCTTCTGAGTTAATGCTACTTTTAGTTCTTCACCTACCTTCTCTGCTCCACTCGAGCTATAAGAATCCTCGAGAATATATTGTAAAGGGTTGTTGTTCGGTTGTTGCCGATTGCTGTTAGAGGGTTTCATTTTGACTGTTAGAACAGTCTTGGGAGGGAATAGTAGAGTAGTTTGTAATGTAATAGGCTGGGAGGAGAAATTTTGGACTGTAATTAGCCATTGAGCTCAGTGTATGTGATTGGTTTTGCATCAATTAATCAAGAAAATTTCACAGGATCCTGGTCTATTACTATTGGTTATGTTTTTCTAACATTGTTTATTACATTTTCATACTGTTTCATTTTCTATTGGCTCGCATCAGAATATTGGCATATTATTTACCCTTGTTAGGTACCCTATTTTTCTACTCTCCTTGCCTTTAATGTTTTTTGCTGCTTAGTTGTTCTTGTTGGGTTTAAGCTGGAAGATTTGGGAACACTGGGGATTAGAGTTATCCCTGTCTACTAGGATCCTTGTGCGACTAGCTGGCCTTTCTAAGATCTCTTGTTGGTGTCAAATCATTGAAGGTTCAAAGTCCTTCTCTGATCTATAGACCCTAGCTCTGCTAAACTTATCTCTGTTTTCCCTTAGAGAATGCTAAAGCTGACCTGTAGTTAAATGACCTCTAGTCCGATCTATAAGCTACCCCTTTTTCCGTCCATTGAAAGCTGCCTTTGAGTTTGTCCAAGTAGGTCTGGAGCTAAATGACCTCTTACCTAATCTATAGACATAAATTGGTTTGTTTTCCTTCAATCACTTTGAATCCTTAATGTTCCATTCCACCATCTATCTAAAAAGATCCTTTAGTGTATATGACTTGCCCTCTAAAAGCCTAGGCTAGTTGTTGCAAGTAATTCCCTTTCATGACTCCATAGCCCAATGGATGGCACTTTCTTGACCTATCCTCTTTGCTGAAACATCCTGCTATTTTTTTCCTTTTCTCCCATTACTTTCTCAGTCTATGATCTCATGACCAACCCAGCAACCAACCAACCAAATCATTTTTAAAACCCCCTTTGTGCTTCATAACTAGCCTAACATCACATTTGAGCTTCAAAGATATACCATTCTTTGTTTTATTGGAGAGATCCCTCTTCGGGTCCAGGAGGGCTAGATCCTAGGGCCCCAAAGTGGTTATGATGTTGTCTCATCTTTTGGTCTTGCCAATATGGCCAAAACATGGGAACCCCAACAAATTTTATCATAGGTTTACCTAAGTTCAGAGGAAAGAGTGTCATCATGGTGGTAGTTGATAGAATTACCAAGTATGCACACTTTTGTGCATTATCTCATCCATTTAAAGCAAGTACAGTTGCTACTGCATTTATGGAAACGATTCAAAAGATACATGGAAACCCAAAGATTATTCTAAGTGACAGAGATCCCATTTTTATTGGAAATTTTTGGATGGAATTATTTTCTTGTTTGGGTACTCAACTAACTCATAGCTTATCTTATCATCCACAATCCGATGGTCAAACTGAGATAGCAAGTAAATGTTTGGAAGGATATCTTCATTGTTTTGTATCTGATAAGAAAACACAATGGGTCAAGTGGTTACCTCTCGCTGAATGGTGGTATAATACTTCCTGCCATACTGTAGCAAAAATGAACCCATTTATGGCACTTTTAGGATATCATCCACCATCCATCACATCATCT
The DNA here is from genome assembly GCA_034641835.2 of Pinus albicaulis. Taxonomy (NCBI): domain Eukaryota; kingdom Viridiplantae; phylum Streptophyta; class Pinopsida; order Pinales; family Pinaceae; genus Pinus; species Pinus albicaulis. Next base: position 620,269,493 of record CM076573.1, read on the forward strand.
TTAAGAGAAAATTCTAAGGTTCAAACAATGGAAGATCACATTTAGCATCAACAAGAATTTCTCCAACTCTTAAAGGATAACCTAAATTTGTCACAAAATCGAATGAAACAACGAGAAGATAAACATTGTAGCGAGAGAAGTTTTGATGTAGGAGACTTGGTATTTTTACGGCTACAACCGTAAAAATAAATGTCCCTCAAGCAAGCTAAGAAGGATAATAAATTATCACTGAAGTACTATGGTCCTTACAAGGTGTTGCTAAATATTGGTACTATGGCATACAAATTGGAGCCTCCTGCTCCTTCGCGAGTGCATCCATTTTTCCATGTTTCATGCTTAAAGAAGGTTATAGGTGAAAAAATTCCAGTTCAAACAATATTTCCAGAACTTGATGAGGAAGGAAAGATCATATTGGAACCTGAAGAAGTTAAGGAAACAGGAACTTGACAACTACGAAATCGATCAATTTTATAGTATCTCATAAGGTGGAAGAACTTACCCACTGAAGATTCTACATGGGAGGATGAGAATTGTATATGGAAGCATCCAACGCTACTCAAGCATTGAGGACAACACTTTTTTGAAGGAGAGGGGCATGTTAGGTCCCTATAATACTAGTACAGTTCCTGATTTTTGTTAGTGTAACCCCCTTATTCTTATTAGTTTACCCCTGTAACCCCAATATTGTTATTATTGTGCCCTTACATTATTATTATTGTTAGGTCAGCTAGGATTATATTGTGATCCCATGGACTCCTATATATATAAGTAGGTTTTTTCATTTGTATAATCCAAGAATTTTCATTTATGTAATGTATTGAAGGCTTCCCCCTCGAAGTGGCTGATTTCTAAGGCATTGATCTCTATTTTCTTCTATTTTTGGAGTTGGTTTCATAAAACTGATCTAGTGACCTCCACTTCCTGTGTTATGATGTGGGTGCTCCCACATTCTCTCTAGCATCATGAAATAATATTTTTTCTTCCCTAGTTCCCTTCTTTCCTTCTTTGGATGTCTCTGCTTGAGTGGATGTATCCACTCTCTGCTCCTCTACTTGTGGTTTCTCCACTACTTCTTGATGTTATTTATTTGGAGCTAAAATCTATTGATATGAATGTAACTAAAGCTCCCTCTCAATATAAAACCTAATTTCCTTCTCCTCATCAAATTTCACGTCTCTCCTAACAATTTTCATCCTAAGATATGGAAAGTACACACGATAGTTGTGAGGTGTTTATGTATACCCCAAAAATATGCCAAACTCAGTTGTAGGCTCTAGATTTTTCCTTGCATCCTTGGAAACATGAAACTAAATTGATGATCCAAATATCTTGAAGTGTGACACATCTATTTTCTTCCTTGAAAACGATTCCTCTGGTGTACTCATGCCAAGAACCCGATGAGGACTCCTGTTCTACAAATAAACAATTGTATTGCATGCTTTATCCCACAAGTGTAGTGGTAGGCTTTGTCCATGCAAAATCTCTCGTGCGTATCCCACAATAATTGTGTTCTTCCTCTCATCCACCCCATTCTGTTGTGGGTTGTGGGGTGTTTTCAACTCCCTTCAAATTCCTTCATTTGTAAATAAATTTTTAAACTCATTCGATAGATATTCATCATCGTTATCGCTCCTGAGAGCCTTCACTTTCCTACCAATTTCTTTCTCAATAAGTTCTTTAAATTAAACAAATTTGGATAATATCTGGTCTTTCTTCTGCATGATCAAAATCTATCACTTTCGTGAGAAATCATATAAAAATATAACATAATACCTGCGCTTCGAAGTGGAGGTTTTCGAGAAAGGTCCACACACATCCAAGTGAATCATTTTAAGGACTGCTTGCGCTTTATTGTCCCGATCATTAAAGGTGGCTTTTGTGTACTTCCAAATGTAAACACTTTACATGTATCTTGTTTCTCTATTACACCTTTGGGGAGGAATGTAGAAATTTGTTGCATGATATTAAAAGTTCCATGATGCAAATGACCAAGTCTTCTCTACTGTAATTCACCGATGTCTCGACTCTGCACCTTCTCTCATTTTGTGCTCAATGTTGCAAAATATTCCAGATCTATTTTGTAGAGGTTCTTTACTCGAACCCCAATCTGCTTCACTTGTCCTATGGTGATATGTCGTAGGAAATCCTTCCCTTTTTTGAATATCACATCATAGCTATGGTCTTTCAACACCTCTACGAAAACTATATTCTTCTTCATACCTGGTACAAACATCACATCCTTGATCTTGAGAGGGGAAAAATAATCCCTCAGAAAAGTAATTGTACCAATACCGGTCACACTATACCTTCCATAATCTCCAATATCGATGTGCATCTAAATATATATCTCCTCCAAGTCAATAAAATTTATTTGTTCCCCATCATGTGGAATGAGGCACCACTGTCGTAGTATCACACCCTACCCATCACTGTGCTTTCCATGCATGCAATGAGGGTTAATTCTAGCTTTAATTTTGAATTGAAAACTTCACTTTCCACTCCTCCTGAGGGCTTCTTGGTCTCCTTTTTATGTGGACATTTCGTGGCATAGTGTCCCAGTTCATGATAGTGAAAGCACTTGATTTTGGATAATTATTTCTTCTTTCCCGCCTGACCAAATTCTTCTTTTGATTTGGATTTATTCCCTTTCCCTTTCTTTTCCTTTCTAGCCAACGCACAGTTCTCCGCATCATCACACTTGGATGTGGTCCCGTTTCTGGTGTTATGCATTATTTCTTCTTGCACCAAATCAAACCATAATCGTTCTTAATTTGGTAGCTTTTGCCTCCCATTTACCGAATCTTGGTAGTTTTTCCATCTCTTGGGAAGGGATAGAACTTCTAGTCTTACCAGATAATCTTCTAGAACCATAATACCAACACTCCCAAGTTCATTAGGACAATGTGTGAACTCGCTCAAGTATTTTGGTCTTGTGTCGCCCTTCTACATATTGATATTATGAATCTTGTCCTTGAGTGCCAGCTTCCTGTGGTCACTAGTATTTTGGAACAAATTTTTCAAGGCTTGACACACTTCACAAAGAGTCTCCTTCTCGTGGAGATTAGAGATAGTATGGTATCAAAATCCATCCAATATGATCCTCCTCAACTTCGTTACACACTTCTTTCATTTTGTTAGATCTTGAGCATCAGATGTTGGCGATTTAGGAATATCATTATCTACAAATTCCTTCAACCCATTATATTCCAAAACTTCCTTCATCGTATCCTTCCATGAAACATGATTAGAGAAAACCTCAAGGGCATACTCGAGTCTCAGTCTAGAGAAGGCCATCCTGCTAGCTATGAAGAATTTATCCTTCAAATTTGATCCTCCTAAAAATACAACTATAAATTGTCTTCTCTATTGTGATTCCTGCTCTTATACCATGTATAAATTCCTTGTAGATTCAAAACTGCTCATGTAATTTACTAAAACATAAGACTCAAATCTACTCTACTCATCTACGAAAATAAATTCATGATTGAGAAATCAAATCATAAACATGCATCAAGATTCAACACACATACACAAATATTTATCTATGCGAAAAAATTTCTCAACATACCTTCCTATTTGTATCATATTAATCAAAAAATCTGGATGAATACAATATGCTTGCTCAAGTTGAGCACAACTTGCACCTGTATATTCTATCCTCTGCCTACCGGACTGACTGTAGCCAATACTTAGCCAATTTCTCATCCTACCAAGCTCCTATTTCCTTGCGTTGTTGCTTGAGGAATTAGCCCATATTAATTAGGGAAATTCCTCAATCTGGATTACACAATTGTTTTAGGACAATATTTGACTGCATGCACCACATGTACAACTTGGATAATTTAGTTTACAATTGATAATACACTTCCCTGGAACTCCAATTTCAACTAGGTAACTTGAATTATCTGAATGCAATAGTTATTTTGGGTTGATTGATTAGTTAATTGGTTGATCACTACAGTGAGTTGAAGTTCCACTTCCACTCTTTGATCTTCCACTAGTTCCTCTTGCAGTTAGAACTAGTTTAACTAGCAATAACTGAATTTAACTGAAATAGATTAATTACTACAAATTAAAAATCAATAATACTGAATTGAACTCAAGTGTATCCAACTCGAATTAACTGAGTGGCAAGTTCCATGTCACCTCAGTTAAATACCTCCAAGTATTTTACAGAAATTGAAATTCGAATTTAATCTAGTTTGACCAAGGAAAAGTCAAAACTAGATTTTCTTGCTACATTTTCAACAACAACATCTATTCATGTTTCTCATGCTCTAGAGCACCACTCAGGGAAATAAAAATATAGAAGCCCCGAGTCTAAAATCTCAGTGCAATTAAATTCTAGAAACCCTACTCCAAAATAGGCATGCCTAAGAGTATATGCATCACAACCATATAAATTAAATGGCTAGTAGAGTCAGATAGGAATCAAAAGACATACCTTACCATATATATTATTTTTTTATTATTTTTATTATTACATAAATTGAACATATCTACATTGAACAAAACATGCAACAAAATTTTATTATTATTATTATTATATGAGAGAAACATATGCACACTTAAAAAAAACATGCAACAAGATTTTAATCATAGAGATTCACCCCCACTTTATGGTGAAGATTATTAACATGTAAATATGTTTTTTTATAATAACATGGACCAATACCCTAGCTTATCAATCACCATAACTCATTTCACGATAGAAATATCTTATATATTTTTTATTTTAATTTAATTTTATAATATTTGTTAATTAAAATCAAAAGAAAAAGAAAGAACATAACTATCTTTTAGATAAATCTTAACCCTCTATATTGACTACTATTAAAAATACTACTTGTATATTGTATAAAGTTTAAATTCATGCCATCCACCTATTAGTTATTGATAATTAAATAAAAATTCTAGAACATTTATTCCAAAATAGACATGTTATTAATATAATTAGCAAGGATTTAAAACATATAAAAAATGGTATGATTTAGCATTTTTTAATGGTGAGTCACTAAGTAGCATATAAATTTGGTTAGAGAGTTATCATGAATAGAATTATATGTTTACCATTGTCTTTAATGCAATGTAGTGTGAATCACCATAATAGTTCCTCCTCAAACACTCTCAAAGAGTTATTATTCTAGTTCAATTAGCAAAGAAATAATGATAATTAAAGATACTTTCTGATAACCGAGGTTGTATTAAAAAAATAAATAACAAACACACATATAATGTATAGGTAATCCAAGTTAACAATTTCCATTTAAAGATTAGACAACTATATTATCACAGATAGGCAACCACATGAAGAAGATGGCATCAAAAATGGAAATGGGGCCATCATGAATGTGTTTGTACAAGAATGCATGCACATTCCCAAGAATATGTTCATGTAACTAGGAACATGTTTTCGTTGTGACAAACACCCTCCAGATATTTTCTTACACTTGAATTTTAGAGCCTACTGAGGATCTTGCAATTTGTCATTTTATGGTCACTTCAAGGTCATCTAATGTTTTGTAAAGTATTGAGTCTTCTTCTAAGTTTCAAATTCTCTTGCTTATGCATGCTCATATTTTGAAGAAGTTACAAGTGCACTTCTTCTAATGCAAGCTTACAGAGGCACTATGCAAATTTTAAAGATGGTGTTTGTGTAATCACTAGTGACAGTGACTGTGAAATCCATAATAAAAATGTACTGTGCAATTCATGTTGATAGTTAGTGTGAACTTTCCATTGACAGTCCTCCTCACTTTGATTGTGATTGTACTTTTATTTCGGTGAGTTTTCCCAATTGTCACTCTGGAGTACCTTTGTTTTTGCAAGTGTTGCTTTCACATTTGTGATTATCATTTTAGCTTTCTTTCACTTTAAAAAGTATCTCTTTCATGTTATATTTTCTTTTGCATGTGTTAGGCTCACTCTCATGTGAGAAAAAACAATTATAAATCCAAAACTAATTAAATTAATTAAATCACGAAAATTTGGAATTTATTCCTAATTTTTTAGATGGAGTTTATTCCTCTCAATTATGAGTCAATTTAGGCATAGAGATTCTCTCCACCGAACTAGGTTCCTATATTGGTGTATGGTTGAGATATTGTCTCAACCAAAGTGTCCAAGATAGATGCACTATATTGAGACACATTCTCCTCTTGTATTTGTATTTGTATTATACCATTGTTTTAATAATGAAAATGTGAGTACAACAAGGTTGTGGTCTTTTCTGCCATGTCTAGTTTTCTGTGTTTCTGGTATGTTTTTATGTGTGTTAATTTTGTGTGACTATCCTTCATGTGGTATCAGAGCTACAATAATGTTGTTGATTTGAAGATTGATATTCTAGCTCTACACTTTTGGAAAAATCCATTGAATTGGTTAGTGATTAATTGGTATTCAAGGTATTCATTTTTTATTAAGGAAAATAATTTTTTTTTCTATCAGTCTGAGTTGATTTTTTAAGAAAATTTTTATTTTCCAAATTGGAGAATAAATTTAAATTTGTAAATTAACAGGCCTTTGAAGCCATGAGAATTTTTCCATATATTTTTCAGACTATTGGCTTGTAATTTTCCTACTGCTCAATTTATTTCTAGTGTTCCCCTTTTAAATGTTGTAACAATTTTTCCTTTGAATTTTTGCCAAGACTTCTGGTCTAGTTCTAAAGGTTTGAATCATAGTCCAAAATCTTTGGCTTTCGGAAATAGAACCACTATCAAAATCACTACTCAGAAATTAATGTATGTATCAACATGGTATAAGTTGCAGAGAGTAAAGGGATATGTAAAATCCAATATTTCTACATTTTCTACCATGTAATTATTAATTTTTCCTTCTACCTGTCCAAATTCACATTGATATTATTTTGGAAGAAGTTGCAGAGTAAAGGAGATATGTATAGTTCAATACTTCTACATTTGTTGCCATGTAATGAAGCATGTTGCTCAATTTTAAATTTAAATACCAGGAATGTTTCATTGTTGTGACAGTAAATTTTTAGCTGAGGCATGGTTTTGCAAAATCATGAAATTGGTCGTTAATGAACAATTTTAATTGGTCATTTGTGCAATTTGGTACAAGGCCTGAAGCAATCAATGCAGTGCCTGAAGCCTTCGAGGCCGAGATTGTAGAAGGCCGAAAATTTGTTGGAACATGTTCTGGAAACCATGATATACCTTCCCATGGGCTGATCAGTTTTCATGAGAATGCTCATGGTCTAGCCTGGAGCTATCATTATGCAGTCGGTATTGAACAGTTTTTTATAACAACCATCGGCTTCCATGACTGTGAAATTGTGATGGCGAAGAATAACTAATCGTTTAGCACTGCATTGATGAGACGAAGAAGGTATGTCATTCCAACATCCACGCGTTGAATGAATGTATATTTATCAGAGCATGGATAGAGCAAGCTTGTTTTTCCATTGATGGTATATGCATCAAACACTTTGGGACCTCCTCCCAATCTGATGGTTTCCACTTCCACGGTGTCTAGATCATTGTTCCACCATTCATAGAGTAGAATGGGTATTTCAAAGTCTGGATTAATTGGGAAAGGATATGGAATGCCTTGCTTAGGATAGATAATGAATGCTCCATGTGTTGATGTTCATTTCCATGTGATGTGAGCGTGCCAAAGCACAGTAACCCTTGGTTCACTAATCCTTTGTGCGGTCTACACCAACCAATTCAACTGTTGAAAATTTTTGGAGCATGTGATTTTGAGATCAGAGTGTGATATTGGCCAACACAATAAGTGTTATTAGGAATTTACTCTATCCTAAAAATCATTTTTGTTGAGAGTTGAAGCATGGTGCGTGCCTTATATTTTTACATGCTTTAAACTTAAAAGTGAATTCACCTTTTATAAAGTGATGGAATAAATTATTTTCTTAAAAGGGATGATAAATGGGAGTCTTTTAAAGTGAATTCATAAATGTTTTTTTTATGTAAAGTCTTAGTAGAGTCATGAGAGAAAATTAGTTGAGAAAATACATTGAGAAATCATGAGTTGAGTTTTGAGGTGATTTTATGGAGTGATAAGGTGTTTTATTTTTTGTAAATTTGGAGCAATATATGTTTTGTATTTGGTGTGATAAGTGAAATTCATTATTGTAATCCATATTATTTTTTTACTTTGAGAGAGATTGAGTCAGTGCAGGCATCTTTTGAAGACAAATTGCTTCCAAGGAATTTTGGAACTTTGAGAAGACTCCATGGCTATGTTGTCAAGGCAAAGATGATGTACTCCACTATTTAATAAAAACATATATTTTGATGGTGCTTGTGCCCCAGATCTGCCCGAAATTGAATAAGGGTATCTTAGGTACATTGTGAGTTTGTTTGTAATGGTGCATGATTCCTCTTATTGATTTTGTATTTTGTCTATTTTTGACACTACAATTATTTAAAACACACATACAGCTCTAAGAAAGACAATGAAATAAATCACATAGCTACAAAGAACATTACAAGAAGCATTATCAAGCACAAACAATCACATGAATTTGTGCAACATTTTGTTCCTTGAGAAACAATTTCTTGCTGTGTAAAGAAATCTGTGCTCAAGACATTAAAGATTATGTCACAAACAAAAGTATATATGTCCCTGTTTTATAAACCTTCAAACATTAATTATATAATCTTCAAATATTAAACCCATGTAAGGTTCTGCAATGCCATATTCTCCTTATGCTGAAATGAAAGGATGGAAGAAACAAGAAAGCAAGGATTTCGATTTGATATGCTGCTTGAAACAGAATCTATCAGTGTAAAATCCTGAAGGAATGAGTAATGATAACGTTAAAATAGAGGAGCGCCCATTAAGGTTTATTTAACTCTTAAATACACATGTATCTAGAGACCTGCAGCTCAAATTACTCTATTTTACTCATAGATATGGAAAACATAATGAAAACTGAGAAACTATTCAGCATAAACACAATGAAGGAAACTTGCAAAAACTTTTCAATAATTCAATATTCTTCAGTACAAAATTTTAGCTTCAAGGTCCCAAAACTCAGAACCTTCATCTTTCTTAAAATTGTCCTTTAATACAGTATCACAAGACACTTTCTAGTAATGAAACTGATTCTAACTGCTCTAACTAATTCTAATTGCTTAAACCACTAACTGTTATGGAAGCACATGCTTTGGAAAGTCCTATTACATTTACATAGTTTTGAAAAATAAAATGAGAATTTTAAAACTCCTAATCTATGAGAACATCTGGTCCTGATGCTATTGCTAAATCAACGGCTACTTTTGATTGAGCCATTGGGATCTCTTTTGCTGTATCCATGGAAAAAGTTTTGCATTTTTTCCAAAGTTCACCTTGAGTTGTAGTAGCGTTCTTGTACCTAAGATATTCCAATCTAAATGCAACAGCCTGACTGTGAGTAAGTCTTTCTATGAAGAGTGTTTTAACCATCCATAGCAAGTTGAAATGCCTCTGCAAAATGTTAAATATTGTTTCTCCCTTTAAAACTTGAGTTTTTCCGTGCCTGCTATCTGCCCTGCTTTTTGCCAGTGTTAGTGCATCTTCATAAAACTTCCACGTCAAAATATTTCCCTTTTCTGTCTAGCATGATGGTAAACCTGTCCTGATCAATTTATCAAATGTTATGTCAAACTTCTTTACTACCTCCTTTATTCCCAGTAACCTTTTCTCTGCTACTTGTCGAAGATTATTCTTAATTATCATCTTATTGACTTCTTCAGCGTAAAAATATCTGTCTTGTATTTCCAGATCTTCTAACTCCTCATCTGATTTTGAATTGATAAAATCTATAAAAATTTTAGCCCAATTTTCTCTTTTCATGACCGTTTTCTTTTCAGACAATATCTCTTCTTCATGCTCTGAAATGAGGCGTTTTTCCTTAGCAATTATATTTAGGGAATCCCAATTAGATTTAATTTCAGAAATTATTTCGCCCCAGATGATATCTTTAGCTCTTAACAGTGAGATATTACCTTTTAACTTTTCCTTGAGATCTTTAATTTCATCCTCAGCCTTTTGTAACTTCTGCTTGTTCTCATTCTCTTTATCTTCCCATGCTCGCATGATCTTGGTAGCTATTTCCAACTCTGATTGAACCTGCTTACGATCTCGTTCTGCTAACTTTAATCCGGTTCTGAGCTAAACAACATGTGCTTGAGGATCGGAATCAACATCACTTGTAGGCGAAATAAAAGTGCAAGTGTGGTTTTCAATATGGTTCAGTAATGAGATAACAGTCTATTTTACTTTAGTCAATTCTTCATCCTTCTGCAACAATTGTTGATGCAGCTCCTCTTTTTCTTTCTCTACTTCTGCTACTTCAGCAGCCATTGAATGCTCTGTGACTGGTAATTTAACTTTTTCCTCAATGAGGATATTTCCATTTCTGCACTTTTCATGCGTTTTTGAACTGCAGCTTTATCATTCAGATCCACACCAATTTTCATAATGATCTTCTTTAATTCTTCATTTTGAATTGACAATGCTCTTGAATTAGCTTTCTCTATTTTAGATTGTTTAATGACTTTGGCAAGCATGTTTTCAGTCTTAACTGTTGTAGCACTAGTCTTACTCAAATCATTTACAATTAGTTGACCCGTCTGCATGTGAAGGTTCATTTTATCCCACAGTGGGATCTTTTTAACATCCATGATTATGTTTACTTCCTTAAAGCTGCTCGAAGATCCAAGGGAAATTCCTGTCAGATGCGACGGAGCCATCTTAAACTGGTCCTTTTCAAGATCCATCACAGTCAATAATCTGGTCTGGTCAGCAGCTATGTGGTGTTCTGCTTGTGTTTCTATATTGGCTTTTATCCTCTGGTTTCTTTCCTCAATCTGTGTGAACATTTGCTTTACTGAAGGAGTCTTTTCCAAATAAAGTTCCTGTCTTCTAGGAGAAGAGGGAAGATCTTGTTCTTCATTGACATGGAGAGTAAAACCAGGTGAGTTGGAAGAATGGTCTTCTGCTAGTTTGGTTCTTTTTTCCTCTTGGGGCTCCTCATCATCTATTTCAACAACATCTTCTCTACCTCTTTTGCTTTCCCTTTCCAAAATTGCAGGTGTTTGAATGCTGGTCTTTGATGAACTTAACTCACCTTAGCCAGTTTCTCCAGATCAGGTTTACTTACATGGGAAAATGCAGCATACCCATTCTCCAGCCTCTTCTGAGAAATTATTCCATGCGGATCATAAGCCCATTTTTCACCTAACAACAACTGTGTTTCTTCCAACATTTTTTAAACTTCATCAAAAGCTTGTCTCGTGTTGATCACAAAAGGTCCCACACTCATGGGTAATTTATACATGACACCTTTCTTTATCGGAAGGAAATGTACCTGGTCCACATTTAGGCTCTGTCTTATGAATTCCAAAGTGAAAAGCCGCATGGGTACAAATGTTGGGAGCCTATAGGGTTCAATGCTTTCTCCATACTACCTTATCTCTGAATACTCTTCAAATACAAACCAATCTCCAAATCTGCAATGGGGTCCTAGCTGTAAGAATTCTCGAGCTTTTGTTAGGAAGCATGGAGGAAGAACTCCATTCAAAACTTTATAAGCAATAGTCATGAAATGGCTAGCAAACTCAAATAGTCTTGCTTAATTCTCTTCTTTTCTTATCATGTCAGTCCAGAACAAAACTGATTGTTTACGTTTGTTAACATCAACTATATTCAATCCAAAACTCATGAATTCTTCGACATTCTGATATAAAAACAAGTAAACAAGAAATGACAGAAATCTAAAAAAACCTGTGAGAGGGAAAGCCATCAATTGAGAATTTACGATTTCCTGTCAGAAAGACGGAATATCAAGAACCACTCCTGGTTTCATCATCAGTGCAAACATACCCAAAACTAATTTATCAACTCTGTGATCATTATCTTTCTCCAAAATCTCCGTAATGCAACTGAGAATTGGCCTATACTCAGCGTTAAAAATCTCCAGACTGAGCTCTTCTCCTTCGAATTGAGTCCTCTCTAGATTTGATTTCAAAAATGACATACATTGACTAAAATCCTCATTTGAAAGGTCTTCAAAATAACGAGCCAAAGAATCTTCAAAAAATTGCAGAAATGACTCATTGTCTGGGAAGCACAATGCCTGGTGGACCAATTGCTTTGATACCTGCAGAATATTTTCTCTCTGTGGGTTCATCACAAAACATTTGCCAGGGTACATTGAAGAGACTAGCCATGAGATGAACTCGGGAAACAGGTGGGTTTTTGGAATACAAGCAGACAATACACCAGAACTCTTCATGGCGGCAAATACTGGGGATTTTTCAGTGTTTAGGGTCACTTGGTGATATAAAAAGGGATGATTGAGAGATGGCAAGGTATCATGAATGTATTTTTCACCGTCGATGAGAGAACTGAAGCCTGATGAACCAGACAGGGACGCTCTTCTTTCCATGACTAACGGACAATGAAAACAATATGGGGGTACTGGGCAAGGGAAAGGTGGCGGGAGCGAGTCTCAAAAGGGAAAAATAACTACAAAAAAATGAGAATGGGACAAAGAGAAATTTAAAAGCTAAGAAAATCCATAATAAATGGCGGAATGACGTGTACAAAATCTTCGGAAGAGGATGACAGCTGTCTCCAACCTTGCTTGATGACGTCACTACGGGGGGTCCGGGAGTATGGCAGAGAATTTCAACCTATACCCCCCGTAGTAAATCTCAGCCGTTGATCACAGCTCGCCCAAAATTTGACCAGTCAACTACGGGGGTTCCGGTTTAAATAACCAACGAGCTCTTTTCCGCCCCGTAATGACCAATCCAGAACCACTTATCCGCGATCACCACCTCCGCTCAAGAAATTGCTCGGAGCTTAAGCTTAAATCAAAACATATATTTCAATAAGGTTAATATTCATCGAGCTTCGAAATGCTTCTTTTATGATATAGTATAAAAAATTTATACTATAACATATGTTTTTTTTATTTTCTAATTTTTTTGTATTTTTGATATTCAAAATAAAAATTGAAAAGGATATGCAGATATGATCTACAACATCTGGCTCCACCTGGGGATAGTTTTTTTAGCACGAAACACTAAGAACCTGCAGATCAGTGCCTTCACTTCGAGCATGGAGGCACATATTGCTTGATGGAAAATGTACAATGATCACACCAGATATATACAATGATGATGAAACTACTTCTTAGTGTCGGAAATAATGCTTTAGATATTGCCCATTCACAGGCATATCTAATACTTCTCCTTCAAGATTTTCCAGCATGAAAGTGTTATTCATCTTAACTTCATTGATTTTGAACGGACCATACCACAAGGGATCAAATTTTCCGTGTTTACCTTTGGCTTCCCTTCGGGTATCCCACCTCAATACCAAGTCTCCCTTCTGAAACATGATCTCCTTTGTTTTCCTGTCAAATATTGTCTTCATTTTCTACTGATAAGTGAGCAAGTTTTCCCGAACTTGATTTCTGTTTTCATTTAAATCCATTACATTGTTCATTATTCTAATCATGGCATTTGGTTCTATTTGAGCATCTTGGAGAAAGGAAATCACAGGTTTTACCAACTGAGTGGGAAACAATGCTTGAGTACCATATACGAGCTCATAAGGAGACTTGCCAGTAGATCTCCTAGTGGTCATCCTTGTTGCCCATAGAGAAAAAACTAACTTTGTATCCCAATTCTTTTGGTTTTCATTAATTTTCTTCTTCAGAATTCTTACCAATGTTTTGTTAGAAGATTCTGCCAATCCATTCCCCTGTGGATGATAAACTGTAGAATGAGACAATATCACATTGTAAGTCTGACAAAAATTAATAAATCTGAGTGAACTGAAAACTTGGGCATTATCTGTCACAATCTTTACTGGACATCCAAACCTGCTAAAGATATTTTCTTCTAGAAACTTCATAACTACTAGATCATTTGCTTTCCTAGTGGGGATTGCCTCCACCCACTTTGTAAAATAATATGTAGAGGTAAGGATCCACTTAAATTTCCCACTGGATGGTGGACTGATTTCTCCAATGAAATCTAATCCCCATTGTCTAAAAGGTTCTTCAACAAAAACAGGGAGAAGAGGTAAAGGAGCTAACTTTTTCTTCTCTGCAAATACTTGGCATTTTTGACAACTTTTGACTGCTTTATAAACATCCGCAAACACAGATGGCCAATAGAAACCTGATTTGAATATCTTATGAGCTGTTACCTTCTAGCTGTAATGACCTCCGCATAGGCATTCATGATATTCTTTGATTACTTCTGAAAATTCTTCCTCTGTCAAACATAACAACAACACACCAGCAGGGTCCTTCCAATATAATTTTGCTTCAATTATGACATAAGGCTGAGCCTTAAGTTTTAAAGCTCTGTATTTAGTTCTATTAATTGAAGGAGGACAAGACAGAAAGAACAAATAATGAAAAATATCCTTATACCAATCTGAGCAGAGAAATTTATACTTAATTGTTGTCTTTGACTGATTATCTCCTGTTTCTCCATCGAATTCATCCACAAGGACCAACAAATTAATTCCCAATGCTTGGAAATTTGACTCTGTCAATAATTTGGCCAATCATATTCCTTTGACCAGTTTGGTTGGTTTTACATCCAGGTCATATTCCTGAATTTTAGCGATCCATTTTCCCCTTTTACCGTCCACATCGCTCTGTACTAGGACATCTTTTACAGCTGAATTGGGAACATATGCTAATATTTGAGAATGAAGGATATAAGTTCTGAAAGCTTTCAATGCTTTCACCAGAGCGTATACTTGTTTTTCCAATATATTATAGTTCAATTCTGCATCTCGGAGAACTTTACTAAAATATGCTACAGGTTGTTCGTGCTTTTCTTCATTTCTCTGTAATAACACAGCTGCAATCGTCGAGGGAGATGCAAAGGAAAAAATTTGAAATGGCTTCAAGCAGTCTGGACTGATTAGAACAGGTGCTTCTTTTAAAGCCTCTTTAATCCTTTGAAAAGACTCCCTTGCTTCTTTGTCCCACTTCACTTTTGCATCCTTTTTTAACATGTTTGTTATCTTTTTGATGATTTCTGCGTAATTGGGAACGAATCTTCTTAGAAAATTAATTTTTCCAAGAAATCTCTGAATATCTTTTTTGCTTCGGGGGCAGTGGAATGGACTGTATTGCTTCAACCCTCGCTGGATCTATTTTCACACCTTGTTTTGAAAAAATATGACCCAACAGTTTACCTTCTTCCAGGGCAAACAAAGATTTTTTAGGATTGAGTGACAACCCATACTTTCTACACTTCAGGAAGGCTTTCTGCAAATGTTGTAAATGCTCTTCATCGGAATTTGAGAAAATTGTGACATCATCTAAATAAACCACCACGAACTGATCACCTACGAATGCAATATCCATCGCTCTTTGGAATGTGGCCCCCGCATTCATCAGGACAAATGGCATCCTGGCGTACATGAATGTTCCCCAGGGCGTAGTGAAGGCAGTTTTCTTCTGATCTTCTTTCTCCACAGCCACCTGGTTATACCCTGAAAAGCCATCCACCATAGATAATCTATAAGCTCTAGTCACTTTTTGTAAGACAAAATCCATTTTCGGCAAAGGATAATTATCTTTCAATGAAGCCTTGTTCAAATTCCTGAAATCTACGCACAGCCTTATCTCTCCATTTTTATTTCGGACTAGTACAAGATTGGAAACCCAATCTGAATATCTGAGTGGAACGATTATCTTGGCTTGCAGCAATTTATTTATTTCCTTTTCGATCGGAGCCAACATCAATGGATTAATCTGTCTGAGCTTCTGTTTATGTGGCTTGACTCCATCCTTCAGTGGGATTTTATGCTGTATGATACTCTTATCATATGTCTTCAAATCATCATAAGACCAAGAAAATACATCCTTGAATTGTTTGAACAAATCTACATACCTTTCTTTGTAGTCCTTCGGGACACCTTTGAACAACTTAATCATTTTAGGCTCCTGTTGAGTCCCTAAATTGAAATCTTCCACCTGCTCATCTTGGTTTGCTTTCTTCTGATTCACTTCAACGTCATTTGTATCAAACAATCTTTCAAGAGGCACCAAGCCTCTTGGTAAAACGTTATCTTTCAACTGAATGATCTCCTGATCACCAATATTCTTTTTCAGAGTCTTACCAGCCAGTTCATCTTCATCTGATTCCAAATCAATCTGATGATCTTTAAAATCTTCAATCATTAACAGAAACTGCTTAATTTTGTTCATCGTCCTCAAAGACCTGCCAGTGTTTAATATTGTCAGGGATCGAAGGTCTATGTCTCATCTCAATTTCATACCTTAGTTTCGGACTGATAGGAGGCTTGAATGTACTTGTTGTAACCGCCAAAGAATCAACCATTCTATTCTCTTCCCTTGGAACAAACTGTAAGTTGAAGGCTTCAAAATAATTTTCGATCTGATCCGAGACCTCATTCCGATATGCTCTTAACCTGGGATGTTTAGTTTGACATAAATTATTGATCTGTCTTATAATTAATTCTGAATCCCCAAACACAGTCATAGACTGAATTCCCATCTGCTTAGTTGTCTGCAAACTAATAATTAATGCTTCATATTCTGCAACATTATTAGTGGATTCAAACTCCAATTTGAAAGAAAAAGGCACAAGATTACCTTCTGGAGAAACAAAAATGAAACCAGCTCTAGTGCCTTCTTTGGAAAACGCACCATCAAAATAACATTTCCACAGCTTATCTGAATGTAGCTCCTTATGTACAATTGCTGAAGGGAGTTGCCCTTGAGATTCTTCAGCAAATTCTGCATCTTCATGCAGCATGAAACAAGAGAGGTCATCCTTCTCTTGGCCATAAATTGGTGAATTACTTGCATCTTTCTTGGTATCAGTTTTTTGAAATCTAGTCTCTCTATACAACCTTCTTTCTTCACCATTGAAAACAGGAATGATAGCATATGTAAATTCCAGCTTCAAAACTCCTCCAAGCTTTGCCCCCCATGATCTAGATAATAACATACCAAACTTGGCTGGAATATCTGCCACTACAACATCCATCATAATGCTTTTGGCTGGGATTTGAGCCAATGAAACAACCATATCCTTAATAAGACCCACACACTTAACCCTTTTTTAGTCAAAAGAGTAAAGTTCTCTGTATGGCTTAGTGATTTGTAAATTTAACTCTTTCATCACACTTAATGGCATCAGACTGTGTGATGCGCCAGAATCTAGCATACAATTATGCAAAACAAAATCATGTAACATAAGTGATATATAAAAAGGAGGGACAGATGAATCTACCTCTTCAACTTGAGGTCCAAATGTAACCACTCGCTTTTCTTCCTGCAGATTTACTGTATCGCTCACTTCGTCAAGCTTAGACAGATTGATAAATTCAGCAATCTCTTTCTTGTAACCAGGTGTTTTTATTAATTCAAGAAGAGGGACTTGTATTTTCACTTTTTCTAACTCTTTTGACAAACTGAAAGTTTGATTTGATTTTTTCAACTTTTCAGGTTCTTCTTGATCTTTCTTGGAACTTAGATCTTGATTAGAAATAGTAACCACTTTCTCCAAAATGTTAGAATCTTTAACTTTTTTCTGAGAAGTTTCAGCTTGTTGCTTTCCTTTCTCTCCTTCTTCATTCATGGGCTTTTTCCCCTTAGCTATTTTCTTAGTTTGATATTTCTGTAATGGAGTCGTCATTGGAGTAGGTGCTGCTTCTGATTCTTTTTCCTCATTATCTTGAGTCCTTAACCTCTTTTTTGACCTCAAATCATACTTTTAATGCAACTCAGAATGCATAAAGTCCGTGAATTGTCTGCAGTAATCATCCATCTCTTCTTGATTGAATGAGAGATCAGCTTCTTCATCTTCCTTCACCCCTTCTTCATCTACTTCTTCTTCTGTTTCATCATCTTCCATGTACATAGAAGAGATCCGAGCATCATCCTCTCTCTCATCATCATCATCTACTGAACGAGACGGAACCGCCTCTATGTACAAAGGTGCTTGCACCTGATCTTGATCTTTCTTTTCCCTTTGTAGAATCTGTAGGGGCTGTTTCTTGAATTGGGGATTAAAAACCCCTCTGTTTTGTCTTGTAGGCTTACTATCTATTTCCAATTTCACCAATTTATTGGACAGATTTTTTATAACCTTAGTCATATCATCAATTTTTTTTCTTGAGCCGAGGTTTCTTCTTTAGCTTTTCCTTTATCTTGAACTTTAACAGCAGTGGACATATTATCCTCAATCTCCAGAGCATCAGTTTGAATCTGCTCCAATGTAGGTGACCTCCTTTCCCTCAATGTGAAACTAAATTCTGGTTCAAAAGCACCAGCAAAAACAACCCTTGCTCCAATAGGAGGGGGTTTCATTTCAACCGGCAAACAATTATACAATTTACTAAATCTTTTCACAAAATCTTTCATGCTTTCATCAAATTTCTTCTTTATTGCATTGAACTCTGTCAAAGAATAGCCATGGTCCCTTTTTTCACCCCATCTCTCAGTGAAACGCGTTTCTAGGGTATCCCAATCATTTATGGTACCATTAGGCAATCCTTTAAACCATTTCCTTGCCTCTCCACTTAGAGACTGGACAAAAAGTCTCATTACAATGTCCAAATGTTCAACATTTAAATTCTCGGCAAATGTGAAAAACAGGGGCAAGTGTTGTTCTACAGTTATTTCGTCTTCACCAGTAAATCTAGGGAGTAACTTGAGATACTCTTTAGGCATATCATTCAGTGGTTGGGGTAGATTCAATGGTGCATATCTATTCATCAAGAAAGCAGGGGCTGCAGGGACTGCCATGTTTACGCCCGGATTAACTGCTCCTTGAGCGGGGGTAAAATGAATACCAGTTGTAGGAGAGGATGAATGAGGTGGAACAACTGATATAGGAGTTGGAGTATGAACGACTGCAGAAGAGCTGGCAGCTATATGGGGCTGAGTTTCTATAAAAGGAAAAGACACAAACTCCAAAGATTGCTCTTCTAATGTGGGTTCTTGAAAACGAACGGGTGATGGTGATGATTCTTCTTCCGAGAAAATGAGTTTCTTGGAAGCTTTCTTGGATGAGAAAATGTGTGAACTGCTGCCTGGTGCGAGCAGTGTAGTTTCAGGTGTATCTAATATTTTTCGTTTCTGGCCCTTCTTTGAAACAAGCTTCTCAGGATCAGAAAAAACAGGAACGGTTTGCTGAGAGGAATCCGACCTCGTGTGAGGTTTCTTGGGAGCCAGAGCTATTTTCAAACAAACACAGCGTACTATTTCCTCCTCTCTGAACAACCAGAGGAAATATAAAACAAAACCCAGGGAAATTCTTCGAATCTTCGTTCCCCGGCAACGGCGCCAATTAATGTTGTTCCTTGAGAAACAATTCCTTGCTGTGTAAAGGAATCTGTGCTCAAGACATTAAAGATTATGTCACAAACAAGTGTATATTTGTCTCTGCTTATTAAACCTTCAAATATTAATAATATAATCTCCAAATATCAAACTCCTACAAGTTCTGCAATGCCATGTTCTCTTTATGCTGAAGTGAATGAATAGAAGAAAAAGAAAGAAAGGATTTCAATTTGATATGCTGCTTAAAAAAGAATCTACCATCATAAAACCCTGAAGAAGTGAGCAACAATAAAGTTAAAATAGAGGAGCGCCCATTAAGGATGTTTAACTCTTAGATACACAGATATCAAGAGACCTGCAGCTCAAATCACTCTATTTTATTCATAGATATGGAAACAAAATGAAAACTGGAAAACTATTCAACATAGATAGAATGAAGGAAACTTGCAAAACTTTTCATTGATTCAATATTTTTCAGTACAAAATTAGACTTCAAGGTCCAAAACTCGGAACCCTCATCTTTCTTGAAATTTTCCTTTAATACAGTATCACAAGACAGTTTCCAGTAATGAAACTGATTCTAACTGCTCCAACTAATTCTAATTGCTTAAACCACTAACTGTTATGGAAGCACATGCTTCGGAAAGTCCTATTACATTTACATAGTTTTGAAAAATAAAATGAGAATTTTAAAACTCCTAATCTATGAGAACATCTGGTCCTGAAGCTATTGCTGAATCAACGGCTGCTTTTGATTGAGCCATTGGGATCTCTTTTGCTGTATCCACAGAAAAAGTTTTGCATTTTTTCCAAAGTTCACCTTGAGTTGTAGTAGCGTTCTTGTAACTAAGATATTCCAATCTAAATGCAACAGCCTGACTGTGAGTACGTATTTCTGTGAAGAGTGTTTTAACCATCCATAGCAAGTTGAAATGCCTCTGCAAAAATTTAAATATTGTTTCTCCCCTTAAAACTTGAGTTTTTTCGTGCTTGCTATCTGCCCTGCTTTTTGCCAGTGTTAGTGCATCTTCATAAAACTTCCACGTCAAAATATTTCCCTTTTCTGTCCAGCATGATGGTAAACCTGTCCTGATCAATTCATCAAATGTTATGTCAAAATTCTTTACTACCTCCTTTATTCCCAGTAACCTTTTCTCTGCTACTTTTCGAAGATTATTCTTAATTATCATCTTATTGACTTCTTCAGCGTAAAAATATCTATCTTGTATTTCCAAATCTTCTAACTCCTCATCTAATTTTGAATTGATAAAATCTTAAACTTTTTAGCCCAATTTGCTCTTTTCATGATCGTTTTCTTTTCAGACAATATATCTTCTTCATGCTCTGAAATGAGGCGTTTTTCCTTAGCAATTATATTTAGGGAATCCCAATTGGATTTCATTTCAGAAATTATTTCGCCCCAGATGATATCTTTAGCTCTTAACAGTGAGATATTACCTTTTAACTTTTCCTTGAGATATTTAATTTCATCCTCAGCCTTTTGTAACTTCTACTTGTTCTCATTCGCTTTATCTTCCCATGCTCGCATGATCTTGGTAGCTATTTCCAACTCTGATTGAACCTGCTTACGATCTCGTTCTGCTAACTTTAATTCAGTGCTGAGCTTAACAACCTGCGCTTGAGGATCGGAATCAGCATCACCTGTAGGAGAAATAAAAGTCCAAGTGTGGTTTTCAATATGGTTCTATAATGAGATAGCAGTCTGTTTTACTTTAGTCAATTCTTCATCCTTCTGCAACAATTGTTGACGCAACTCATCTTTTTCTTTCTCTACTTTTGCTACTTAAGCAGCCATTGAATGCTCTGTGACTAGTAATTTTAACTTTTTCCTCAATGAGGATATTTCCATTTCTGCACTTTTCATGAGTTTTTGAACTGCAGCTTTATCATTCAGATCCACACCAATTTTCATAATGATCTTCTTTAATTCTTCATTTTGAATTGACAATGCTCTTGAATTAGCTTTCTCTATTTTAGATTGTTTAATGACTTTGGCAAGCATGTTTTCAGTCTTAACTGTTGTAGCATTAGTCTTACTCAAATCATTTACAATTAGACTGGTCTGCATATGAAGGTTCATTTTATCCCACAGTGGGATCTTTTTAACATCGATGGTTATGTTTACTTCCTTAAAGCTGCTCGAAGATCCAAGGGACATTCCTGTCAGATGCGACAGAGCCATCTTAAACTGATCCTTTTCAAGATCCATCATAGTCAATAATTTGGTCTGGTCAGCAGCTATGTGGTGCTCTTCTTGTGTTTCTATATTGGCTTTTATCCTCTGGTTTCTTTCCTCAATCTGTGTGAACATTTGCTTTACTGAAGGATTCTTTTCCAAATAAAGTTCTTGTCTTCTAGGAGAAGAGGGAAGATCTTGTTCTTCATTGACATGGAGAGTAAAACCAGGTGAGTTGGAAGAATGTTCTTCTGCTAGTTTGGTTCTTTTTTCCTCTCGGGGCTCCTCATCATCTATTTCAACAACATCTTCTCTACCTCTTTTGCTTTCCCTTTCCAAAATTGCAGGTGTTTGAATGCTGGTCTTTGATGACCTTGACTCACCTGGATTAGCCAGTTTCTCCAGATCAGGTTTACTTACATGGGAAAATGCAGCATACCCATTCTCCACCCTCTTCTGAGAAATTATTCCATGCGGATCATAAGGCCATTTTTCACCTAACAAAAACTGTGTTTCTTCCAACATTTTTGAAACTTCATCAAAAGATTGTCTCGTGTTGATCACAAAAGGTCCCACACTCATGGGTAATTTATACATGACACCTTTCTTTATGGGAAAGAAGTGTACCTGGTCCACATTTAGGCTTTTTCTTATGAATTCCAAAGCAAAAAGTCACATGGGTACAAACGTTGTGAGCCTATAGGGTTCAATGCTTGCTCCATACAACCTTATCTCTGAATACTCTTCAAATACAAACCAATCTCCAAATCTGCAATGGGGTCCTAGCTGTAAGAATTCCCGAGCTTTTGTCAGGAAGCATGGAGGAAGAACTCCATTCAAAACTTTATAAGCAATAGTCATGAAATGGCTAGCAAACTCAAATAGTCCTGCTTCATTCTCTTTTTTTCTTATTATGTCAGTCCAGAACAAAACTGATTGTTTAAATTTGTTAACATCAACTATATTCAATCCCAAACTCATGAATTCTTCGACATTCTGATATAAAAACAAGTAAACAAGCAATGACAGAAATCTGAAAAAACCTGTGAGAGGGAAAGCCATCAATTGAGAATTTACGATTTCCTGCCAGAAAGACGGAATATCAAGAACCACTCCTGGTTTCATAATCAGTGCAAACATATCCAAAACTAATTTATCAACTCTGTGATCATTATCTTTCCCCAAAATCTCCGTAATGCAACTGATAATTGGCCTATACTCAGCGTTAAAAATCTCCAGACTGAGCTCTTCTCCTTCAAATTGAGTCCTCTCTGGATTCGATTTTAAAAATGACATACATTGACTAAACTCCTCATTTGAAAGGTCTTCAAAATAACGAGCCAAAGAATCTTCAGAAAATTGCAGAGATGACTCATTGTCTGGGAAGCACAATGCTTGGCGGACCAATTGCGTTGATACCTGCAGAATATTTTCTCCCTGCGGGTTCATCACAAAACATTTTCCAGGGTACATTGAAGAGACTAGCCATGAGATGAACTCGGGAAACAGGTGGGTTTTTGGAATACAAGCAGACAATACACCAGAACTCTTCATGGCTGAAAATACTGGGGATTTTTCAGTGTTTAGGGTCACTTGGTGATATAACAAGGGATGATTGACAGATGACAGGGTATCATGAATGTATTTTTCACTGTCGATGAGAGAACTGAAGCCTGATGAACCAGACAGGGACGCTTGTCTTGCCATGATTGACGGACAATGAAAACAATATGGGGGTACTGGGCAAGGGAAAGGTGGCGTGAGCGAGACTCAAAAGGGAAAAATAACTACAAACAAACGAGAATGGGACAAAGAGCAATTTAGAAGCTAATAAAATCCATAATAAATGGCGGAATGATGTGTACAAAATCTTCGGAAGAGGATGACAGTTGTCTCCAACCTTGCTTGATGACGTCACTACGGGGGGTCCGGGAGTACGACAGAGAATTTCAACCTATACCCCCCATAGTAAATCTCAGCTGTTGATCACGGCTCGCCCAAAATTTGACCAGTCAACTACAGGGGTTCTAGTTTAAATAACCATTGAGCTCTTTTCCGCCCCGTAATGACCAATCCAGAACCACTTATCCGCAATCACCACCTCCGCTCAAGAAATTGCTCAGTGCTTAAGCTTAAATAAAAACATATATTTCAATAAGTTTAATATTCATCGAGCTTTGAAATGCTTCTTTTATGATATAGTATAAAAACTTTATACTATAACATATGATTTTTTGATTTTCTAATTTTTTTGTATTTTTGATATTCAAAATAAAAATTGAAAAGGATATGCAGATACGATATAGAACACAACACATCATCAAGTTAATAAAGAGTTCATCGACAACAACATTCCACATCATTCAATCAAGGAATTCACGTTAATGAAGCTACAAACTAAAGCACCCCAAGACAAGTCTACATTGACATCAACAAACAATTTTTGTGTAACTTGTAAATAAAAGTTGTAAGTTTGTAATCCAATTCAAATAAAATCTGAGTTGTATTTTAAGGGTGCATTCTCAGTTAAAACCGAAACCCAAGTTTGAATTGATAAGGTGGTCAAGCTATGACAATTAAGTCAATTAAGTCTTCAACATAGTCATCTAGATTATTTGAACTTGTAGGAATTTTATCTTGGGTGCATTTTCGACAATTTTTGACACCATTCTTTTGCCAATAAGCACAATCAAGTGAGTAAATTAAAGGAAGTACAAAGTGCCTATGAACAACGTGAAAGAATCAAGTGAGCAAGTTTCAACTCTAAATAAAACAAACAACAAGTTCAAAACTACTGCAATTGAGCATGAGGATTCAATTATCCAATTATTCAAGTGAGCGTGAATCAATCAAGAAATTTCAAGCGAGCGGTCAAGCAAGCGATCATAATCAAGAGAGCGTGAATTCAAGAGTTCAAGAAAGCAAGTTAGAAAACTCAAGAAAGTGTTGAAAGAAAGCAAGAAAGCCCATACAACCAAGCGTGCCCTTCAAGCAACAACATCAAGCAATCCAGTGTGAAGTTGGTTGAAGCATTCAAAAAGTTCAAGCGAGCATGAAGTTAATTGAAGCAACACTCAATCAAGCAAGCCAGTACAAGAAAGCGTGTCAAAATGGGAAAATGTGGTAAACGTCTTCAAAGTGCCAAGATGGAAATTAAAGAGCTGAAAGAGTGCAATCATGAGTTACTGAATACAATTGAGTTACTGGAATGAAAGTTGAAGAAAAATAAAAACTTAATCGACCAAATGACCATCACATTATAAGTAGCAAAAGACTTTCAAATTGAGCTTGAGATGAAAGAAAAAATCAATCATGCACTTCAAATCAAAATAAGTGAAAAAAAAGATCTGCTTGATGCAGGGTATACAAAAAAGTTAGATGCAAGTTGCAACATCAAAGAACTCATCCAAACTCAGATGGAAGTTGTGATACAAGTGACCTTATTCATCATAGTGATGAAGGTTGTGACACGGAAGATCTCATCAATCAAGTTGATGTCAGTTGTGTCACAATTGATCTTATCCAGCTTTTTATACTAATTAATGATGCTATGTGTAGTACCAAAGATCAAATTGAACAATCTGATGTAGCATGTCAAACAAATGAATCACTAATTGAAATGGTTGATGCTCAGTGTAATATATATTATTTAATCAATCCAAGTCAGCATATTGGTAGAAATAGCTGGTGTGAAGCACAACAATATGATGATATTTCTAAGAAAGTGATTTGACCTTGGGAAGAAATATCCTTTAACAAAGATTGACATAACCTAGGTAACACCAAATACAATAGTGTGTATATTCCAAATTACAAAAAACCAGTGTAGTTTGTAAGCGCAGGATTTCTAGACAATTCTCATAACAAGTGTAACCATTGTAAGCAAAATGGCCATATGGAGAATATATGTTTTGACCTCCATCCTTATCATCATTGTGGAAAGAAAAATCATTAATCAAAAAGATGTAGCAAGCGAATCAACCACCTAGAGTGAAGATCAATTATACATGGATTGATCCTTGGAAGTGGTCATTAAAAAAATTGTTTATGTGTTATCGACATATTCAGTCTCGCGTGAAGACAAATTTTCCAGTACAGTGAATATGGTGAAACTCTCCTACACCTGAAGGTGGGGGAGTTCCAAAATGAAATGACAATGATTGACACTCCTTTCAGCTAGCAAAAAGGGGAAAATGATATTGAAATTTAAGGTGGTTTTTAAACTAGAAGTTTCAACAACATCAAAAAAATTAGACAGTGGGCATATTCATCAGCCAGTGGGCATCAACAAATTTTCCAGTGAGCTGTCAACAACAAAAGAAAAAGTGAGTATTTTTCAACACCAGCAGTGAGTTGTTTACAACAGAATCAACAAAAGCAACAATAACTTGTTTTTGACATCATTAGCCAGTGGGTGATCATCATCATCCATTGGGCAATCATAAAGTAGCTAATGGGCCATTTTGAAATCAGCATATTCGCCAGTGGGCGTTCTCAATATTTTGTTAGTGAACAAGCCAATTTGCTAGTGGGCCTCTTCAACATTTTGTTAGTGGACAAGAAAATTTTCCAATGGGCATCATCAAAAAAATTTCAGTGGAAAAAGGATGTTGATTGCAAGCAAAGGACAGATGGATCCTTTTGCCGCTTAGCATGTGATGGAGTTGTCAAGAAAAATTCAGAGATAAATCAAACTTGTAGCTAACTCATGTTCTCTTCAGATTGAATTTTTTTTGGTGTTAGACTCCTATACCAATAGGTGTTATTTTTTATGATTGACTTGTTGAACTATGCAATATGTTCAAACCTTTTTCTTGTGCAAAGGTGTTCCATATTCTAAAAAATTGAAAAATCGAAAAATTTAAAAATGTAAAGAGGGTATACCCTAAAAGAAAAATCAAAGGGTGAAAAAATAAAATTGGCCAAAAAAGTGAAAGAAAATGAACCACATAAAAAATAAAGGCCAAGGAAAGTGTTCAAGTCTAAATGCCACTACTATTTCATTTTCTGTAATAAACAATTGTGTGCATCCTGTCAAACTTTTGCCACAATTTATGAAGAGTCAAACTGTCTAAACTTGACTCATTCATTTTTCAATTTCATATTGTAGAATAGAGAATAAATATCTGGCCAAACAGTTTAATAATGGCAGATAAGTAGACAGGTAGAGTTAATAAAAGGTGCTCAACAGTTTAATATGAGCCCTTGGATGTAATAAGTGTAGACTTAAGTAGGCTTGCCATGTAAAAGAAAATAAGATTGATAAGGGTTTGCCAGTCTAAGTGCACCCTAATAAAGAAGAAAAAATGGTAGAGTAAGTAGGTAGGGTAGGTAGATGTTGTTGCAGAATTACATGTGACGAATGATGGTTCTAAGCATGTTCAATTTTACTTTCATCACAAGTGCAAAGGCAGATACTACATTGGAAAAAGTTCACAGCAAAGCAAAGTCAAGATTATTAACTCCCCCTCTCATTTTCCCTAAACATGTCACTAATGTCCCCTAAGTGATAAGGTATTTGAAGATTAGAGGGGCTCAAGGCATTTCCTTGACTTTTGGAGGGACCAGACCCTCGGCCCAATAATTGGAAAAAACCTAAGTACTTAAAATCATTCATCATCACACTTATTTACTTCAAAAAATTATTTCCTAAGTAAAATCACATTTTACTTAGGAAAGCCTTCAATATTTCATGAAAAGCCCTCAAAATCACTTTTATTCTAAGTCTAAGTGATGAAAGTATAAAAATGCCACTTACTTTTGAATCTTCACTTTCTTGGTTATATTTAAGTATTTTGAGTTTACATTATTCCCTTGTCATATTAACACTAATTTATATATTAACTCCCTATGAAAAACACCTCTTCCTATTATGTATAAAACCTTTTATAGTAATATCCCCAAAACCCTTATATTATGACTTTTAAGCCAAAAGTATTTAATTCCTATTTTATTCAAATTAAAAACCCACAATATACCCCCTTTTGGCTAAAATATAACATTAATATTATTCCCGCCCCCCTACAGTAAATAAATCGCATTGATTTAATTATTTTATAAATAAAAATATGGAAAAAGCGTTTAAACATATTATATATGTTTAAAAATAAAAATAAAATAATTCCCGGCCATCCACCATACCAGGGATTAATTAATCCAACGATTAATTAATAACCGACCCTAGCCAATCGAACTCCGCCCGATGAGTTTAATTAACAATTAATTACATTGGGCCCACGTCGTTAATTCCCCGCCATCTCCCTGTCCAGTAGACCGTCCGATCGACCCAACAAAGATCTACAACCCTCATCCATTTCGTTGGCCATCCGCGTATGAAAGATAATGCGCAATGGCCAAGTGGTTTTTAAACAGTGTCGTGCTACATGTCAGTCATTGTATCGCATTGCTGCCCTTCCGCCTAAAACCACCTTCCCTCATGAGCGGTGCGATATAAACAGCTTACCACTTTTCCGCTCATGACACATCCATTGTACCATGCTGACGTCATCCAATAAAATAATAAAAAATTCCGCCACCCATTGACTTTGTGAATAAAACAAAATAAGCCCGCGTTTTCCATTTTTTTCATTCGCAGAGAACGAATACACTTCCATGCACAGTAATTCAAAATTTTCATAGCTGAAGACCGCCAACCTTTGCCTCGTCTAAGAAAATTGCAGCCAAGCATCCAAGAAATCATTCGCCTTATCCAGTACCTGTTTGAAACCAGCGTCATCCTTAGAAAAACAGGTATTTACCCTAAATACGCACTGAACTCTGTAAAAAACTCAGCTTTCCTTTTCCTTTCACTAAAACAGAGTTAAAAATTAATTGCTAGTTCAGTTCTAAATCCTGAGAAGTGTAATTATATTCCCAAAACTTGCAATTGCACTTGTTTTTCCCGTCAAAACCCGAATTTCCATTTTTGAATCCACAAGAACCAAAAATGGAAGTTTATGTGGCTTTAAACATAGCACCGTTGAATGCTCCTCACAAAGACTTGGATTATTTACCTTTAGCCGATATGGATTTTCAAATTGAAGACCTGGGTATCAGTGAGAATCCCCTTCGAATATTTTGTTGCTGCAGAGACAATTATTTGAATGGTTTTGACATAATTGGGCTCTGGGAATCCAATATGCCCATGTACTTTCTCCCAGAAATCCATATTTTTCTTGAAATCATCCATCTTTGCCATGCCAACTATGATCCTAACCAAAGAGTAGTCTTATCCCCAAGTCAAGATGTCCTCTTCCCAAAAACTGCTCAATCCATAAATGAGATGCTACATTTCCAACCTGGTCAAGCCCTCACCCCTCTGCACATGGCTGAATTACTTGAGAAATCCACCAAGCTATCCCATGAAGAATTAAGTCGCATCTGCCAAACATTTATGTTGCCTGATCACCTGCCTAAAGGCCCTCCCCCTTATGGCCACACCAATTTTACTGATGAGGGAAGACTTATTTTAAACATGATATCTTCAATAATGGGTTTTAATACTAGTGAGTTTGTTGACCAATTGACCCTAGTATTATTGTCTATTTTTACCCCGAGACAACCTCCTGCTGTTAAGTATGACTTCGTATCTTTTATTGCTGACAAAATCCATGATCAATTCATGAGATTTGGAAATGAGAGAGTATTCAAATATTCTTCCTTCATATATCATCTCATGATATACTATCAGTCAGAAATTTTTCCTTTCCATATTCAGAAACTTGATGTTAAAGGAAACCCTAGGTCAGTTATCTTTTGGTCTGCTATCACCCATAATTCTTCTGATTCTCCTTACTCTTACAATGAGTTTATTGATCTGTTTGTGCATCCAGCAACCACTTTGTTAACTGGAATTTCTCCTCCCAGAATCAGTACTGAAATCAAGAGAATTCTTCAACTCTCAAAGCAATATAAAGTGGGAGATTGGTACTTATATCATAATTATACTGAAATTAGGATATATGGATATGAATTGTGTCCATTCAAGTTGCCCAGATATGTTCCAATGAGAATTTTTGCACTTGAGTATTTCAGACAGATGAACAATTCAGATATAGTTCATTTATGTAATGCCAAGAAGAAGGCGCAACTCAGGATAAAAAGCCAATTAGGTCCCTTTGTTTGTAATTCTAGGGAAGCTGGGAAAGAAGCCGAAAGGATTTTAGAAGACTACCTCAAATTACAAAAGAGTTTCTACTGGGCACGCTATGATCCATATATCTTTATTTGTGACAAAAGAATGAAAAACAAATTATCTCCATACATTCATTTTAGGATGCTAGAAATTGAACAATATGCAAATACTGATGAATGGCTGGAAGGAGCTTTGGTAGAGCAAGATAGTGAGCAGGTCAATATTGATAATATAATGAAATACCTTGAAAATATACTTGACCTGGAATCTCTTGGGCAGGTACAGACAACAGGAATTTCACAACAAAATTTGCAGGAGATCAGTGCAGTGGCAGTAGAATCAAAAGGTAAAAAAAAAGAACCGGACATACAAGTAATTGAAAAGTTCACAATGACAGAGCAACCAGAGACATCGAAAGAACAAGATCAAGTACCAATTCCTCCAATTCAGATCAATGAGATAGAAATGTCAATTTTTCAGACTCCATTAAATGTGGAAAAGGGAAAAAGGAGAGAAGCTGAAACTGCTACCCCTTTCATTGGATCTTCACAACAGCCTCAGGCCAAAAGACAGAAATTTAATACTCCTCCAGAAATAGAATCTATTGATGAAATCCTTGATAGTCAAGGACCAGAACAATTGGGCAGTCAACAAACAGGAACAGTCAGTGAAGCATCCACTACCTCACAAAGGAAAGAGCTACAGAAGCAACAGAGCCTTGAAATATCTTCTTTTAAAACACCAGTTAAAGATACAAGAGATATAAAGAAGAAATTTATCAATATCAAGGCCAGGAATGATCCACTGAGAATTCAATTTTATAATCAATATTTGAAAATGGCTCCAAAGAATCAAGAAAGATTTATGTCATCTTTTGACATCCAACAAGGAAAAATGATAATGAGCCATTTCAAACCCAAGGTGCAACAACCCCAAACAGCTGCTGATTATATTAGGACAAACTTTGAAGTCCTAGAAAAGGATATCCATCCTTTATATCAGATTGAATTACATAATCAAACTAGTGAAATGATCTATTCTACTTTGACTGATAAGGCAATGGTAGCTCACAGGTTACAGGATTCTTTAGAGAACACCAATACACAGTTACAGCTTGAAAAGGCTTCTTCTCAAGCCAAAGATAACAAGATAAAAACATTGGAAGAAATAATAATTGGTTTGGGTCACAATCCAGAGGATGTCAAAGGCATAGAAGCATTAATAAAGAAGAAAGATGATGACATTGTTGCTTTGAGAAAGAAGTTGAAATTTCCAGCCTCCAGACATCCTCAAACTGAAGAAGTAATAAAGAATAATTCTCAAGAAGAAATGATGGAGTTGCTATTGAAAATGAATGAGCAATTGACTGAAACAAAAAAAGAGATGGAACAGGCATTAAAAGGCAAGCAGTCCAGTGTTCCAGTATCTACAGCAGAAGTTATTACAGGTCCAACAGGTCAGCCAACATAGACATCACAGGTAAATACTTCAAATTTGAGTACAGAAGAATTAGCAAAGCAAATGAATGATTTGAAACTGCAAGAAACAGAACTTCAGCACACAAAGTTACAACTTATCAATTTGGAATAGAGATATGATCTTTCAAAAATGAGTGTTGCTGAAAAATCAAGAGAAATCAAGAGATTGGAAAAATTGGTTAAGGCATTAGAAAAGGATCTCACATTGGAGAAGCCTTTGAGAGAAATAAATGAAATTATTTGGGATAACATTATCCAGTTAATAAAAGACATTTGGCCGTCAATTCAGATAATATACGAGCAGAATGATTTGGTCAAAGCAGCTCTAGATGAAGTTGAAAACACACGAGCATAATTAGGAAATAGGCCTGAGGAAGCCAATCAGCTCATAAAATTTCTAAATACCCAAACTAGACAGCAGCTTGAAGAAGTGGGTATTCAGGATAGAATTGCAACAATCTTAGAAATAAAAAGAGTTTTTACTAAAAGAACTCTTATGCAAAATTTGGAACAAAGGTGCTTTGACATGCAGGGAGAAATAATTTCTTTTAGAGAAAGATTTAATGTTTTATTGAATAAAGGGTTGCCCAGCCCTATGGTTTCAGAAGATAAAATGATGGACCTGGAAACTTATGTCAAGAAATTGGACATACATGCTCACAATCATTCCATTGCCAGTTCCTCAAACATTTCATCAGAAGCAACATTACCTACAGGAAGGAATCTTCATGACAAATTAGAGAATTTGTTTTATCTTGAACATGAAGTCAAACATTTGTTTCCTAATCATCCTAATTTCTTCAGATATACCGAGGTTGATGAAACATTGAGGAAGCTTCAACAGACAAGAATAGCAGAAGATAAATGGTGGGAAGATTTGTTGGAACTTTTGTAAAATTTATCATTATATGAAATTTTGCCTATTTACTACAGTATAAAGGATAAAGGGACAAACAACAGTCGAAGAGTATCAGTTCAGTCAAAGTGTATCAGTAAGAACAAAGAGTATCAGTGAAGCAAGTCAGTTAAAAAAAAATTATTGAAAAGGACAACGATGAGCTAAAATATAGGTTTTGTCTCCAGCACATTCTCAAAAGGAGGAAACAGCACAACATTAGTTACTTTTTGTCCTATCTATGAGACCATCTGTCTCTATTTTTATTGTAACTTATTTATGAGTCATTTTAGATTATATCTCGTTTTTTTAAGAGATCTTTTGTATGATTTTTTGTATAAATAAGCCCTCAATCGAATTATTGAGGGTGGATTCTTTTACTCTGTTGTAACATTGAATATTTTGGAATAAAGAGCTTTGGAGAAACTTTTTGTGGCAAAAATGGACAAAGAATTGAGGCAGAAGACTTTTCTCAGGATTCATGTGTCGAATGAAGGATCAATAAGTCATCTCTACGCCATGTTTTGAAATTTAATATTTGTTTACAATATCATCTGTGTTTCATTATCTTGATAATTAACGAAAAAGATTAAATCAGAAAGTACTTAGGTGTAATCTGATTTCAGTCATTATTATCTTAAATGTTTTCCTCTAAACTAGTTTAAACAGCGAATCATTGATTGCTCCTGTTTGTCTAGTTCACATATCTTTGGTTATTTAGTAAAGAATACTTAACTTCTCTTTATTGATAATCAATTTATTTCTCTTCTCTTGAATGTGTTGAAAGATTCTTTGTTTCCTTTCATCCGTTTTAATTCCATTCCATTCATTTTAGATCTATAATTATTTCTAGTTTGATTATCTTGCCCTGATAAACCATCTTTTGTTGAAAAATTTAAGCCAGTGCAGCCAATCCTTTGACTCCATTAGCCCAAGGGACTGAAACTATTTGATCTTAATCTTAGCTAAAGAATTCCATCAACCCAAAAAAAATCAAAACCCCTGGACTTTATAACTAGCCTAATATTTTCAAGAACAAAGCTAAATTTTATAGAGAGAGCCCTCTCTAGGTATAGATTAGCTAGATTCTGTACCTGAAGGTTGGTTTGTGGTTACCTTGGACCCCTTTCCTCTTCAACAACTTCAAGGAAAATCTGAGTGTTAACATAGTGGCGACTCCACTGGGGATCTGAATATCTTTATTGTTACTGTTGTTTGATTATAAGCTATAGACAAAGCCTGAAGATCAGCCAGGTAGCCTTTGAAATGATTTTGCTCTGCAAATGCATAGTAAATAAATGTTGCTTCAGTCTATCTCTGGTTTAGCTTAAGAATTGAACTTTGGTTTCAAACATTCAATCAGATTCTCTAGTTCAATAAATCTTTGAGAAAATTTTAATTAAAAATATTAAATTTCTTGAAGAATTTGTCAAAGTTTTATTTTCATTCTATTAAAACAAAAACTTAAAAAGAAACATTACTAAGAAAACTGGCTTCAGAAAGGATTCATTATACCAGGTCAAATCCTGACCCTAACCCACCACCGATATTTGAGAATCTGAATCTGATTCCTAGGATTCTTAGAAGTCAAGAAAGCTCTGAAAAAGATAGTCAAGAAAGCTCTGGAAGTTCTCAACCTCTTTATAGATCAGCTTCCTGTCCTGTAAAGTGGATTTATTTTGATGAAGAACCTTTTGATGAGCGATTCGAAATATCTTTATTTGTGAATTTTTCTGAAACTGAATTATCCAGACCGGTTCCGGACCCATTATTTCTTGAATATTTACAATTGAAATTTGTTTCATTTCATCTTGACAAGAATTTACAAAACTCCATTCAATCTGAACAGACCTTTGAAGAAACTTCAAACACTTCTGTGATTACTGCAGTTTCCCCAAGTTCATCTACTTTTCCCCAAACTTCTCAAACACAAGCCACTCCTTCTACTCCTCCACCCACTACTTCCAAACCATCATCACCTGTTATTCAATTACACTTTCTGATGGTAAATAGATATGCTCCGTTAAGGTTGCCAGGCAACCCTACCGCTTTGCCTCAAGATTATCAGAGTAAAATCACCCCTTTTGATGGTTCCGGTACTTATACTGCTCAAC
The DNA here is from genome assembly GCA_034641835.2 of Pinus albicaulis. Lineage (NCBI taxonomy): Eukaryota > Viridiplantae > Streptophyta > Pinopsida > Pinales > Pinaceae > Pinus > Pinus albicaulis. Next base: position 620,303,635 of record CM076573.1, read on the forward strand.
AACATACCAAAAGGATGACATATTACTTTGAATTTTATGAAATAGACACTGATGATGTTAGAATGAGAATTTTTTTCCAGAGTCTTACTGGGGAAGTCAGGACATGGTTTAGGGCTCTTGCTCCAAACAATATTGCTGACTTACCAGCCCTGTATAGGGAATTTTTAAATAGATGGGAGAAGAAGAAAGACCCTCTTCAAATCCTATCTGATTTTGGAAAATTGAAAAGAGGACCTAATGAAGCAGTGCAAGATTATATCATTAGATTCAATGAAGCCTACAATGCTGTCCCCCAAAACCTTAGACCCCCTCCGGATTCAGTACTGGTTAAATTCCCTGATGGGTTTGATTCTAACATAGCATATTCACTTAGGGAAAGAGCTCCCCAAACCCTAGAAGAGATGCAAAGAATATTTGTTAGTGTTGAAGCTAACCTCATAGAAAAACGAGCTAGAGCTAGGGCTGAAAGAAGGATGCCTATAAACGAAGAGCCTTCAGCTTTTGAAAGAAATATGGATGCAATTATTAAAGGGATGGAAAGACTGGGAGACAGAATAGAGACAATCGAAAGAAAGTCTTCTGGAGATGGTCAAAATGTTGTTAGAAACCCAAACTTTAGAAGAAATCAAAACCAAAATACTGGGAAAAATGTTCCTGACCAAAAAATCAGGCCACCATTCCAGGAAAATTTTGTTGAAGGTTCATCTTCTGAAGAACCAACTGAGGATGTTGAAATAAATAACGTGACTGAAAATAAGAATGAACCAGAAGTTTTCCTATCTCAAGAAGATAAAGAAAATCACATTCTTGAAACATTTCAAACTCATTTGGGAGAAACTTTTGATTTTAAAGAAGGATATGACTCAGCAATTTATGAAGTTCATAAACAATACAATTTGAGAAGAAGATGGATTGACATACCAGAGAATAGAAAACAGAAAGCTGCAAAACAAAACATCAAAGGTAAAACTAACACTCCACCTGTACAAATTCTTTCTAGAGCAAGTCCTAACCCCGCTAATCCAATAATTGAAGATGTGTCTGATAATCAACTGAATAATAAACAAATTTCCAACACTTTTCCTCCTACAGGAAACGTAGAAGAACCAGCAGAAGTTAATTCAGAAACACCTTCAACTCATAATCCCACTCATGAAAAAGAGAAAAACACTGAAGACCCAAAAAACAGAGAAAATCCAACTGTTCAAAATACTAGAGCTCAAACAGAAAAATCTTTCAATCTAGAAGCTGAAATAGGCAAACTAAAGATAGTTGTTCCATTGGCAGAATTAGCTAAACATGATGTCTAGAGAAGCCAAATCAGCAAATCCCTTAACATTACTGGAATGGATGATTCAGTAAATGTTTTTGATGATCAACCCAAACTACGTTTTGGCCTTGAAGTAAATGGAAAACCAGAAAGTGGAGGAACTCCTCCATTTTATGTGAGTTTGAATGTTCATGATAAAATACTTCATAACGCCATGCTTGATTCTGGAGCGTCTCACAATTTAATGCCCAAGGCTGTGATGGAAAGATTAAACCTAGACATTACCAGACCATATAAAGATCTTTTCTCCTTTGATTCAAGTCAGGTAAGATGTTTAGGTTTGATTAAAGATCTGTGTGTTACTTTAGTGCAATACCCTGCGAAATCTATTCTAATGGATATAGTAGTAGTAGATATTCCTCCCAAATATGGTATGTTGTTGTCTAGATCCTGGGGTGCCAAAATCGGAGGATCTCTTCAATTAGATATGTCATATGCTACTATTTCAGTGTTTGGTCAACCTAAAAGATTATACAGAGAGACCTTGATGAAATATTTAGTCAGTAGTCAGGAGAAGCCTGAAAACTTCCCTGTCTACTCAGTACATTCTGATATGGACTCATTCATCCTTTATAATGCTGAATTTGACCTTCCTACTGAACTAGAAGCACCAGAAACAGAAACTGCAAATAAATCTATTGTTCAAATCGAAGAAATTTCTGATAACAAAGAAACATCAGACATTCAAGAAATACCAGAAAAAATTGAAAAACCAGAGCTCCCTATTAATAAATCTGTTAAAACAGTCGATGAAGATTATGAACATGAAATTCTGTGGCATTTAGAATTTGATGGTTCAGTAAAAAAGTTAGGAGCAGGAGCTGGAATTTGGATACATAATGTTGAAAATGATCATGTCGAAGGCCATGCTTATAGATTGAAATTTAGATGCACTAACAATATGGCAGAGTATGAGGCTCTTTTGCTAGGGCTTAAACATGTCAAAAAATTAGGAGCAATTAGAGTATCAATCATAGGAGACTCTGAGTTAATTATTCAACAGATTAATGGTGAATGTTCAACAAAATACCCCAGATTAAGACAATACAGAGAAACAGTTGTGGAAATTCTCAACACTTTTCTACAAGCTCAACTTGCCAAAATTCCTAGAAAACAAAATTTGCATGCTCACAGCCTTGCAATGTTCACTAGCACCTGTAAATTACCTTTTGGATCTAATCATCAGTTCACAGCTGAGATCAGACATAGACCTGCTATACCGGATAATCTTATGAATTGGCAAGTGTTTGTAAATAATAATCAGATTAATAATTTTTTGACCTTAGAAAATGAATTCTCTAACAGTAGTATATATGAAGACACAAAAATCAATGAATTTGATCAAATAGATAAACAAGAAACGGATATTTCAGAAGAGACTGCAATTCACATGCTTCACCCAACTAAATTCACTGAAAAAGACATGCAAGATCTGAAACAAATGGAATTCGATGAGATTATAGCAGATGAATCTGAAATTATTAATCTGAAAGATAATCATTTACCTAAAGGATTAACTCCTTTAGAAGATCTTTTTGACTCAAATGATATTCCACTAAAACCCAAAATGGAACCATTAAAAGTTGATATTGAAGAATACAATTTGGGAACTGAAGGAGATCCCAAGATGGTTAAGTTATCTAAATCTCTGCCAGAAGATCAAAAAGTTAAATATGTTGAACTTTTAAAAGAATTCCAGGATGTTTTTTCCTGGAGTTATGAAGATCTTAAATCATATGATACATCAATAATTCAACATACAATACCTTTGAAACCAGATCAGAAACCATTCAAACAGAAACTTAGAAGAATCAACCCTGTGTTATTACCTTCAATTGAGAAAGGAATTAAAAGAATGTATGAAGTAGGAATAATAGCTCCTATTAGGTTTACTGAATGGGTCTCTAATCTAGTACCAGCAAGGAAAAAGACTGGAGAGATTAGACTATGTGTCGATTTGAAAAATTTAAACAAAGTTTCTTTAAAAGATAACTATCCTTTACCTAAAATGGATCATATCTTACAAAGGGTAGTAGGATCTTCAAGGATTTATCTTCTGGATGGATTCTCAGGATACAACTAGATTTTGGTTCATCCTGATGATCAAGACAAGACAACTTTTACGACACCATGGGGTACATTCAAATATGTTAAGATGCCTGTTGGACTCAAAAATGCAGGAGCGACCTTCCAAAGAGCAATGGACATTGCCTTTGCCAAAGAAATTCATGATTTTCTGGTCATATATCTGGATGATTTGACTGTTTTTTCCAAGACAGATCAACAACATCTAGATCATCTTAGACAGGTGTTCATAAAATGCAAAAAGTATGGTATTTCTTTAAATCCCAAAAAGTCATTGTTTGGTCTTGAAGAAGGTAAACTCCTAGGTCATATCATTTCAAAATATGGCATTATAATTGATCCTGAAAGAATACAAGCCATTTTGCAGATACCTCATCCCAGGAATATTAAATAACTTCAAGCATTCATAGGTAAGATCAATTTTTTGAGAAGATTCATTTCTAGTTTAGCTGAATTACTTAGACTGCTTACTAACATGTTAAGAAATGATTCGAGTATTAAGTGGATAGTTGAAGCCAAGCAATCATTTGAAGAAATCAAAATAGCTTTAACCAGAACACCAGTTCTTACCAGTCCAAAATTTGATAGAGATTTCATAATTTTTTCATTTGCTTCTGAACATACAGTTGTAGCAGTTTTACTACAAAAGGATGATCAAGGATATGAAAACCCTATAGCCTTTTTTAGTAAAGCACTTAGAGATGCATCATTAAAATACAATATCACGGAGAAACAAGCTTTTGCACTTGTGAAAGCAATTAAAGATTTCAGAGTTTATATATTATATTCTCATGTGATAGCTTATGTACCTAATGTTGTCGTTAAAGACATCTTAACTCAAGATGGTATTGAAGGCAAAAGAGGTAAATGGATAGCTACCATATTAGAATATGATATTGAGATAAGACTCACAAAACTCATAAAAGGACAAGGTTTGGCTCAACTCATGACTGAAACAAATTTCCAAGCCCTGAACATTAATGAACTTGATGACGAACAGGAGATGGCGACTCCACAAATCAGTCAGGCCTTTTTAGACTCACCTTGGTACACTGATATCATTTATTTTTTGTTAAAACTGCAAGCTCCTCCAGGGTTATCCAGAACGAAACAAAGGTTTTTGAAAATGACATATTTAAAGTATTGTATTTTAGATAATGCTCTTTATTGGAAGAATCATGATGGAATTATATTAAATTGTTTATTGAAAGATGAAGCTGACAAGGTTCTCAATGAATTCCATGCAGGAGATTGTGGTGGACACCTCTACTGGAAGTCAACTGCAGATAAGATCTTAAGGGCTGGTTTTTATTGGCCAACCTTGTTTTCAGATGTTAAGAAATTTGTAACTTCTTGCCATAAGTGTCAGATCTTTGAAGGCAAGAGAAAATTGTTACCCTTACCATTGAAACCAATTTCTACCGAGAGACCCTTTCAGTAATGGGGTTTGGATTTTATTGGAGAAATCCATCCTCCCTCTTCTAGGAAAAATAGATGGATCCTTACTGCCACATATTACTTTACTAAATGGATTGAAGCTATCCCATCTAGAAAAGCCAATGATTCTGTAATTATAGGATTCTTAGAAACCAATATACTTTCAAGATTTGGCTGTCCTGACAAAATTATAACTGATAATGCTGCTGCTTTTAATTCTAAGAAAATGATTAGTTTCTACAATAAATATCACATCACTTTAGGCCATTCAACAGCCTATTATCCTCAGGGTAATGGACTAGTTGAATCTTCCAATAAAAGCCTCATTAATATCATTAAAAAATTATTGGAAGATAATAAGAAGAATTGGCATAAGAAACTTACCAATGCATTGTGGGCAGATAGACTTACTACCAAAAAATCAATTGGGACCAGTCCATATGAATTAGTTTATGGTATTGAGGCTAAATTTCCATCATCTTTAGGAATTCCTGTAATGAAGTTACTTCAGGAGGCTCAAGTAGAACCAAATCATATTCAGAGAAGAATAAACCAAACAATTTACTTGCAGCAGACCAGAGAAGAAGTGTATCAACGATCCCAAGTTTTGCAGGAAAAGTTAAAGAAGATGTTTGACAAAAGGACTAAAGCATAAGATTTTCAATTGGGAGACAAAGTTCTAAGATGGGATTCCAGAAGGAAATATAAAGGGAAACATGGGGAATTTGATTTCTTATGGAAAGGACCTTACATCATTCATGCTTTAAAGGGAAGTATCACATATTTTTTGAAGAATTTGGATGTTTCAGAAACTGAGGAAGGACCAGTCAATGGTCGAATGCTAAAACACTACTTTGATCCTATTTACTAGGATGTTCTAATTTTTTTTAACATGTACATAGTATATCCTTTCTAATGCATCATTTTTTATTGTATGGTGAATTTTTGAAGTTGAAGCCCGAAGTGAAGGCCCTAAGATTCAAAAATTTTACTATCATATATGCAATAAAGCCACCAGAAAAATAAGATTTCATGGTTCAGTTAAAGGTATTTTGAGGCATCTGACCTGTTGTTCTTGACTTTTCACCAGGAAAAGTCATCCCCGAGTGGAGCCAATGTTAGACTCCTATACCAATAGGTGTCATTTTTTAAGATTGACTTGTTGAACTATGCAATATGTTCAAACCTTTTTTTTTGTGCAAAGGTGTTCCATATTCTCAAAAAATCAAAAAATCAAAAAAATTAAAAAATGTAAAGAGGGTATACCCTAAAAGAAAAATCAAAGGGTGAAAAAATAAAATTGGCCAAAAAAGTGAAAGAAAACGAACCCCATAAAAAAGAAAGGCCAAGGAAAGTGTGCAAGTCTAAATGCCACTACTATTTCATTTTCTGTAATAAACAATTGTGTGCAGCCTGTCAAACTTTTGCCACAATTTATGAAGAGTCAAATTGTTTAAAATTGACTCATTCATTTTTCAATTTCATATTGTAGAATAGAGAATAAATATCTGGCCAAACAGTTTAATCTTGGCAGATAAGTAGACAGGTAGAGTTAATAAAAGGTGCTCAACAGTTTAATCTGAGCCCTTGGATGTAATAAGTGTAGACTTAAGTAGGCTTGCCATGTAAAAAGAAAAGAAGATTGATAAGGGTTTGCCAGTCTAAGTGCACCCTAATAAAGAAGAAAAAATGGTAGAGTAAGTAGGTAGGGAAGGTAGATGTTGTTGCATAATTACATGTGATGAATGATGGTTCTAAGTGTGTTCAATTTTACTTTCATCACAAGTGAAAAGGCAGATACTACATTGGAAAAAGTTTTCAGCAAAGCAAAGTCAAGATTATTAACACCCCCTCTCATTTTCCCTAAACATTTCAATAATTTCCCCTAAGTTCTAAGGTATTTGAAGATTAGAGGGGCTCAAGGCATTTCCTTGACTTTTGGAGGGACCGGACCCTCGGCCCAATAATTGGAAAAAACATAAGTACTTAAAATCATTCATCATCACACTTATTTACTTCAAAAAATTCTTTCCTAAGTAAAATCCCATTTTACTTAGGAAAGCCTTCAATATTTCATGAAAAGCCCTCAAAATCACTTTTATTCTAAGTCTAAGTGATGAAAGTATAAAAATGCCATTTACTTTTGAATCTTCACTTTCTTGGTTATATTTAAGTATTTTGAGTTTACATTATTCCCTTGTCATATTAACACTAATTTATATATTAACTCCCTATGAAAATCACATCTTCCTATTATGTATAAAACCTTTTATAGTAATATCCCCAAAACCCTTATATTATGACTTTTTAGCCAAAAGTATTTAATTCCTATTTTATTCAAATTAAAAACCCACAATATACCCCCTTTTGGCTAAAATATAACATTAATATTATTCCCGCGCCCCTACAGTAAATAAATCGCATTGATTTAATTATTTTATAAATAAAAATATGGAAAAAGCGTTTAAACATATTATATATGTTTAAAAATAAAAATAAAATAATTCCCCGCCATCCACCGTACCAGGGATTAATTAATCCACACGATTAATTAATAACTAACCCCAGCCAATCGAACTCCGCCCGATGAGTTTAATTAACAATTAATTACATTGGGCCCGCGCCGTTAATTCCTCGCCATCTCCCTATCCCGTCGACTGTCTGATCGACCCAACAAAGATCTACGGCCCTCATCCATTTTGCTGGCCATCCGTGTACGAAAGATAACGCATGATGGACAAGCGGTTTTTAAACAGTGTCATGCTACGTGTCATCATTGTATCGCATCGCTGCCCTTTCGCCTAAAACCGCCTTCCCTCATGAGCGGTGTGATATAAACATCTTACCCCTTTTCCGCTCGTGACATATCCATTGTACCATGCTGACGTCATCCAATAAAATAATAAAAAATTACGCCACCCATTGACTTTGTGAATAAAACAAAATAAGCCCGCGTTTTCTATTTTTCTCATTCGTAGAGAACGACTACACTTCCATGCACAGTAATTCAAAATTTTCATAGCTGAAAACCGCCAACCTTTGCCTCGTCTAAGAAAATTGCAGCCAAGCATCCAAGAAATCATTCGCCTTATCCAGTACCTGTTTGAAACCAGCGTCATCCTCAGAAAAACAGGTATTTACCCTAAATACGCACTGAACTCTGTAAGAAACTCGGCTTTTCTTTTCCTTTCACTAAAACAGAGTTAAAAATTAATTTCTAGTTCAGTTCTAAATCCTGAGAAGTGTAATTATATTCCCAAAACTTGCAATTGCACTTGTTTTTCCCGTCAAGACTCGAATTTCCATTTTTGAATCCACAAGAACCAAAAATGGAAGTTCCTGTGGCTTTAAACGTAGCACCGTTGAATGCTCCTCACAAAGACTTGGATTATTTACCTTTAGCCGATATGGATTTTCAAATTAAAGACCAGGGTATCAGTGAGAATCCCCTTCGAATATTTTGTCGCTGCAGAGACAATTATTTGAATGGTTCTGACATAATTGGGCTCTAGGAATCTAATATTCCCATGTACTTTCTCCCAGCAGTCCGTATTTTTCCTGAAATAATCCATCTTTGCCATGCCAACTATGATCCTAACCAAAGAGCAGTCTTATCCCCAAGTTAAGATGTGCTCTTCCCAAAAACTGCTCAATCCATAAATGAGATGCTACATTTCCAACCTGGTCAAGCCCTCACCCCTCTGCACATGGATGAATTACTTGAGAAATCCACCAAGCTATCCCATGAAGAATTAAGTCGCATCTGCCAAACATTTATGTTTCCTGATCACCAGCCTAAAGGCCCTCCCCCTTATGGCCACACGTATTTTACTGATGAGGGAAGACTTATTTTAAACATGATATCTTCAATAATGGGTTTTAATACTAGTGAGTTTGTTGACCAATTGACCCTAGTATTATTGTCTATTTTTACCCCGGGACAGCCTCCTGTTGTTAAGTATGACTTTGCATCTTTTATTACTGACAAAATCCATGATCAATTCATCAGATTTGGAAATGAGAGAGTATTCAAATATTCTTCCTTCATATATCATCTCATGATATACTATTAGTCAGAAAGTTTTACTTTCCATATTCAGAAACTTGATGTTAAAGGAAACCCTAGGTCAATCATCTTTTGGTATGCTATCACCCATCATTCTTCTGATTCTCCTTACTCTTACAATGAGTTTATTGATCTGTTTGTACATCCAACAACCACTTTGTTAACTATAATTTCTCCTCCCAGAATCAGTAATGAAATCAAGAGAATCCTTCAACTCTCAAAGCAATATAAAGTGGGAGATTGGTACTTATATCAGAATTATACTAAAATTAGGATATATGGATGTGAATTGTGTCCATTCAAGTTGCCCAGATATGTTCCAATGATAATTTTTGCACTTGAGTATTTTAGACAGATGAACAATTAAGATATAGTTCATTTCTGTAATGCCAAGAAGAAGGCGCAACTCAGGATAAAAAGCCAATTAGGTCCCTTTGTTTGTAATTCTAGGGAAGCTGGGAAAGAAGCCGAAAGGATTTTAGAAGACTACCTCAAATTAAAAAAGAGTTTCTACTGGGCACCCTATGATCCATATAGCTTTATTTGTGATAGAAGAATGAAAAACAAATTATCTCCATACATTCATTTTAGAATGCCAGAAATTGAACAATATGCAAATACTGATGAATGGTTGGAAGGAACTTTGGTAGAGCAAGATAGTGAGCAGGTCAATATTGATAATATAATGAAAGAACTTGAAAAGAAACTTGACCTGGAATCTCTTGGGCAGGTACAGACAACAGGAACTTCACAACAACATTTGCAGGAGATCAGTGCAGTGGCAGTAGAATCAAAAGGAAAAGAAAAAGAACCGGACATATAAGTAATTGAAAAGTTCACAATGACAAAGCAACCAGAGACATCCAAAGAACAAGATCAAGTACCAATTCCTCCAGTTCAGATCAATGATTCAAAAATGTCAATTTTGCAGACTCCATTAAATGTGGAAAAAGGAAAAAGGAGAGAAGCTGAAACTGCTACCCCTTTCATTGGATCTTCACAACAGCCTCAGGCCAAAAGACAGAAATTGAATACTCCTCCAGAAATAGAATCTATTGATGAAATCCTTGATAGTCAAGGACCAGAGAAATTGGGCATTCAACAAACAGGAATAGTCAGTGAAGCATCCACTACCTCACAAAGGAAAGAGCTACAGAAGCAACAGAGCCTTGAAATATCTTCTTTTAAAACACCAGTTAAAGATACAGGAGATATAAAGAAGACATTTATCAATATCAAGGCCAGCCATGATCCACTGAGAATTCAAGTTTATAATCAATATTTGAAAATGGCTCCAAAGACTCAAGAAAGATTGATGTCAGCTTTTGACATCCAACAAGGAAAAATGATAATGAGCCATTTCAAACCCAAGGTGCAACAGCCCCAAACAACTACTGATTATATTACGACAAACTTTGAAGTCCTAGTAAAGGATATCCATCCTTTAGATCGGATTGAATTACATAAGAAAACTGGTGAAATGATCTATTCTACTTTGACTGATAAGGCAATGGCAGCTCACAGGTTATAGGATTCTTTAGAGAACACTGATACACAGTTACAACTTGAAAAGGCTTCTTCTCAAGCCAAAGATAACAGGATAAAAACATTGGAAGAAATAATAATTGGTTTGGGTCATAATCCAAAGGATGTCAAAGGCATAGAAGCATTAATAAAGAAGAAAGATGATGACATTGCTGCTTTGAGAAAGCAGTTGAAATTCCCAGCCTCCAGACATCCTCAAACTGAAGAAGTAATAAAGAAGAATTCTCAAGAAGAAATGATGGAGTTTCTATTGAAAATGAATAATCAATTGACTGAAACAGAAAAAGAGTTGGAAAAAGCATTAAAAGACAAGCAGTCCAGTGTTCTAGTATCTGCAGCAGAAGTTATCACAGGTCCAACAGGTCAGCCAACAGAGACATCACAGTTAAATACTTAAAATTTGGGTACAGAAGAATTAACAAAGCAAATGAATGATTTGAAACTGCAAGTAACAGAACTTCAACACACAAAGTTAAAGCTTATCAATTTGGAACAGAGATATGATCTTTCAAAAATGAGTGTTGCTAACAAATCAAAAGAAATCAAGAGATTGGAAAAATTGGTTAAAGCATTAGAAAAGGATCTCACATTGGAGAAGCCTTTGAGAGAAATAAATTAAATTCTTTGGGATAATATTATCCAGTCAATAAAAGACATCTGGCCTTCAATTCAGATAATATACGAGCAAAATGATTTGGTCAAAGCAGCTCTGGATGAAGTTGAAAACACACAAGAAGAATTAGGAAATAGGCCTGAGGAAGCCAATCAGCTCATACAATTTCTAAATACCCAAACCAGACAGCATCTTGAAGAAGTGGGTATTCAGGATAGAACTGCAACAATCTTAGTAATAAAAAGAGTTTTTACTAAAAGAACTCTTATGCAAAATTTGGAATGAAGGTGCTTTGACATGCAGGGAGAAATAATTGCTTTCAGAGAAAGATTTAATGTTTTATTGAATAAATGGTTGCCCAGCCCTATGGTTTCAGAAGATAAAATAATGGACCTGGAAAATTATGTCAAGAAATTGGACATACATGCTCACAATCATTCCATTTCCAGTTCCTCAAACATTTCATCAGAAGCAACATTACCTACAGGAAGGAATCTTCATGACAGATTAGAGAATTTGTTTTATCTTGAACATGAAGTCAAACATTTGTTTCCTAATCAGCCTAATTTCTTCAGATATACCGAGGATGATGAAACATTGAGGAAGCTTCAACGGACAAGAATATCAGAAGATAAATGGTTGGAATATTTGTTGGAACTTTTGTAAAATTTATCCTTATATGAAATTTTTCCTATTTACTACAGTATAAAGGATAAAGGGACAAACAACAGTCAAAGAGTATTAGTTCAGTTAAAGTGTACCAGTAAGAACAAAGAGTATCAACGAAGCAAGTCAGTTAAAACAAAATTACTGAAAAGGACAACGATGAGCTAAAATATAGGTTTCCTCTCCAGCACATTCTCAAAAGGAGGAAACAACACAACATTAGTTACTTTTTGTCCTATCTATGAGACCATTTGTCTCTATTTTTATTGTAACTTATTTATTAGTCATTTTAGATTATATCTCGTTTTGTTAAGAGATATTTTGTATGATTTTTTGTATAAATAAGCCCTCAATCGAATTATTGAGGGTGGATTCTTTTACTCTGTTGTAACATTGAATATTTTGGAATAAAGAGCTTTGGAGAAACTTTTTATGGAAAAACTGGACAAGGAATTGAGGCAGAAGACTTTTCTCAGGATTCATGTGTCGAATGAAGGATCAATAAATCATCTCTATCCCATGTTTTGAAATTTAATATTTGTTTACAATATCATCTCTGTTTCATTATCTTGATAATTAACGAAAAAGAATAAATCAGAAAGTACTTAGGTGTAATATTATTTCAGTCGTTATTATCTTAAATGTTTTCCTCTAAACTGGTTTAAACAGCGAATCCTTGATTACTCATGTTTGTCTAGTTCACATATCTTTGGTTATTTAGTAAAGAATACTTAACTACTCTTTATTGATAATCAATTTATTTCTCTTCTCTTGAATGTGTTGAAAGATTCTTTGTTGCCTTTCATCTGTTTGAATTCCATTCCATTCATTCCAGATCTATAATTGTTTCTAGTTTGATTATCTTGCCCTGATAAACCATCTTTTGTTGAAAAATTTAAGCCAGTGCAGCCAATCCTTTGACTCCATTAGCCCAATGGACTGAAACTATTTGATCTTAATCTTAGCTAAAGAATTCCATCAACCCAAACAAAATCAAAACCCCTAGACTTTATAACTAGCCTAATATTTTCAAGAACAAAGCTAAATTTTATAGAGAGAGCCCTCTCTAGGTACAGATTGGCTAGATTCTGTACCTGAAGGTTGGTTTGTGGTTAGCTCAGACCCCTTTCCTCTTCAACAACTTCAAGGAAAATCTGAGTGTTAACATTTGGCATACAACTTTGGCGGTTTCTTAAGCAGTGTGTTTGAGGATCAATAGTTTCAGCATGAGAAATTGGAAGATGGTTCCTTGTTCTTATTTTTTATTTATCATTTATGGGAGGAGTGTGAGAAAAAATAATTAAATTAATTAAATCATGAAAATTAGGAATTTATTCCTAATTTTCTAGATTGAGTTTGTTCCGCTCAATTAGGAGTCAGTATAGGCCTAGAGATTCTCTCCACCTAACTAGGTTACTAGATTGGTGTATTATTGAGATATTGTCTTAACCAAAGTATCCAAGATAGACGCACTATCTTGAGACACATTCTCCTCTTGTATTTATATTTGTATTATACCATTGTTTTAATAATGAGAATGTGAGGAGTATAGCAAGGTTGTGGCCTTTTTTGTCATGTCTGGTTTTCTGTGTTTCTGGTATGTTTTTATGTGTGTTAATTTTGTGTTACTATCCTTCAGCATGTGGCGCTTTCACTATATTTAAGTATTTATGAGTTTCGTTTGCACTTATTTCTTACTTTCTGTGTCATATTTTTGCATGGGAAGTGTCACACATTTTGAAAGTAACTTTATGGTCTATTTCAAGAGGTAACTTTGGTGTAATGGGTCCTTTTTATATTATAAATATGTATTATATCCATTCCCAAAGTTTCATGCATTTTCGTACTAGTCTCTTCACTATCTTCGCAAAGTGTATCTTAAGTGTCACACATATTCGAAGGGAGTGAATTATACATTCTTAAAGGGAAGCTATGATGCACTCTATTGCACTATTATGTTATATTCATCATAAATACATGCATTATACATATTCACCAACTCTTGAGTATTGTCATACAAGTGTCTTCATTGTCATCGCAAAGTGTACCCTAAGTGTCACACTTGGAGGAGAATATTGTTTCATCACCATGTTAAGGGGATCATGATGTTTCTGAAGTGATGAGTGTTATATTTTGTGTCTCTAATTTTTTTTGAGTGTGTGATCATGTTCAATTCTTACCTTAGTTTCATATATGCTTCACTAATCCTATACTTCGACAAATCTTGGAAGATCTTCTTCCTGAAAAAATTGAGCTTACTTTTCCCTCCTTGAACTATGAATTGCATAGTGGAAAGCCTCAATCATGCACCCTTACCTCTTGGAACTATGAAATACATAGTTTCTTCCTCCAAGGACTGCACATTGCATAGTCACAATGCCTAATCCTGACCTCTAGACCTCCACAACTTCGCAATCAAGCCTCCCTGTCAGTCTCCTTCTATGCATTGCACAATACAAGTTTATAGTTCACCTCCTTGGATCCTTGAACCATGCAACCACATAATCTACTAGCCTCCCTCTCTCCTAAACTATTGAAAATGCAACAAGAAAATCATAGTTTGACTTTTCTTGGTCAAACTAGAGAAAATTTGAATTTCCATTTGAACATAAATTCTTGAAGGTTTACTGATGTGACATGGCACTTGTCACTCAATTAACTCACTTAATTTGAGTTGGGGAAGCTTTAGTTTAGTTCAGTAAGATTGATTTCTAATTTATAGCAATCTATTTTAGTTAAATTTAGTTATAGTCCATTAAACTAGTTCTAACTACGAGAATAACTAGTGGAAGGTCCAAGTGTGAAAGTGTAACTTCAGCTCACTTAGTGATCAAATAGTTAACTAATCTATTGGCCCAAAATAATTGATTCATGCAGACAATTCGAGTTACCCAGTTGAGATATATATTCGAAGGTAGTGTACTATCAGTTGTAGACTATTTCGAGGTGTACAGGTGGTGCATGCAGTTAGAGGATGAGCCTAGATGGATTACATAATTTTGATTGAGGAATTTCCTAATTAATAGGGGCCTAGTTTCTCAAGGAACAACACAAGGAAATAGGAGCTTGGAGAGCTTGAAAATTGGCTAAGTGTTGGTGAGAGTCAACCAGTCAAGCAAAGGCATAGACTATAAAATTGTAGGTTGTGCTAAGGCTTGAGAAAACATTCTATTTCATCTCTATTATTTCATTAATGAAATACATATAGGAAGGGGTTTGGAGCAGTTACTTTCCCCTAGATAAATTATGTGGATGTGCGATACATCTTGATGCATTTTTATCATTTGTCTTCTCAATCGTGAATTTAAATCCACAAATGAATAGAGTATATTTGAGTCTTGTGTTTTGGTAAATTACATGAGAATTTTCATATATACACATTGATTTCTACATGGTATAAGAGTAGGATTCATAGTGGAGAAGATATTTCAAAGTTGTTATGTCAGGAGGATCGAATTTGTAGGATCAATTCTTCAAAGCTAGTGGTATGGATTTCTATGGACTAAGACTTGACTATGCCCTTGAGGGAAGCTTGAATTATGTTTCTTGGAAGGAGCGAATGGAAGCAATGTTGGAACAAAATGGGTTGAAGGAATTCATTGATAATGATATCCAAAAACCAACAACAGTTGACACTCATAATCTAGCAGAATGGAAGAAGTGTGTAGTCAATGTGAGGAGGATCATATTGGAGGGTGTACGAGACCATATTATCTCAAATATCCATGGGAAAGATACTTTGTAGAAAATGTGGCAAGCATTGATAGAGTTGTTCCAGAATAGTAGTGGCCACAGGAAGCTGGCACTCAAGAACATACTTCAAAATAGCAAGATGCAGAAGAACAGCATCATCCCATAGTACCTGAGTAGGTTCACACAATGTCATGATGAACTTGGTAGTGTTGGGGTTACTATTGTAGAAGATGATCTAGTAAGTCTATCCCATCTAGGCCTTCCCAAGAGTTGGCACAACTACCAAGATTCGGTGAATGGGAGGGAGAAGCTAACAATTTGGGAACACCTTTGGTCCAATTTGGTACATAAGGATAAAAGGCAGAATACTAGAGACGATACTTCATCCAAGTGTGACGATGAAAAAAATTGTGCCTTGGATGGAAAGGAAAAGAAAGGGAAAGGGAAGAAATCCCAATCCAAATAAGAATCTATTCAATGGAGAAAGAAGAAAGACTTGTCTAAAATCAAGTGCTTTCACTATCATGACCTTAGGTACTATGCAGAGAAGTGTCCACACAAGAATACCAACAAGAATTCCTCATGAGGAGCAGCAAGTGAAGGTTTGGCTTCACAATTCGAGTTGGATTTCACTCTCATTGCATGCATGTATCATTGCATGCATGTAAAGCATGGTGATGGGGAGTGTGTGGTATCTAGATAGTGGTGCCTCATTCCACATGACGAGGAACAAATCATTTTTCAGTGACTTGGAGGAGAAATATCTCCAAATGCACATAGAGATGGCATATGATGGAAGGTACAATGCGACCGGTATTGGTATAATCACCTTTTATAGGGAGTCAGACTCCCCTCTTAGGCTTAATGATGTGATTTTTGTTCTAGGTCTAATGAAGAATCTAATTTCCGTCACAATTTTGAAAGACCATGCTTACGATGTGATTTTCAACAAAGGGAAAGCATTCCTAAGACACATCTCCATGGGATAAGTGAAGTAGATTGAGGTTTGTGTGAAGAAACTTTACAAGTTCGATGTGGAAGAATGTGTTACATTGAGCACAAAGGCAGAGAAGGTGCAGAGCTGAGATGTTAGAAAATTATGGCATAGAATACTTGGCCATTTTCATCATGGCACTTTGAATATCATGTAGCATATTACCATAGGCATCCCTACAGGAACACTAGAGGAGAAAGTTACATGAAAAGGGTGTACCTTGGGGTGGTACACCAAAGACACCTTCAATGATAGGGAAATCAAGGTGCATGGAGTCCTTGAAAGGATCCACTTTGATTTCACTGGAACTTTCTCGATAGGCTCCACTTCCAAGCACATGTATTATGTTATATTTGTAGATGATTTATCACAGAAGGGCAGGATATTCTTCATGAGAAAGAAAGATAAAAAATCCTCCAAGGTTGTTGATTTTAAGGCACTTGTTGAGAAATAAACTAGCAAGAAGGTGAAGGCTCTCAGGAGTGATAATGAAGGCGAGTATGTGTCAAATGAGTTCAATTTTTGTTTTCCAAAGGAAGACATTTAACGGGATTTGAAAACACCCCACAAACCACAACAGAATGGGATGGATGAGAATAAGAACATAAGTATTGTAAGAGTAGCAAGGGCGATGTTGAACTACCAAGGCCTACCACAAACAGAGGAGCGAAGAGTGGAGACAACCACTCACGGAAATACATCCAGAGAAGGAAACAAGTGAAATAGGGAAGATAATAGATTATTGCATGATGCTAGAGAGAATGTGGGAGTACCCATTTCATAATGCAGAAAGAGGAGGTCACTGAATTGATACAATGCATACATGGCTCTGATGACTAATCTAGTAGAGACCAAGCCATCCTCATTCACGGAAGCAGGAGAGAAACCTGCATGGGTTGATGGTATGGTAGAGGAATATGATTCCATTTTCAGAAATAGTGTTTGGGAAGAGGTCCCAAGATCGCAAGATAAATCAATTGTGGGTTCGAGATGGATATATAAGATGAAGCATGGAACATATGGAAGCATATAGAAATACAAGGCCATATTTTTGGTCAAGGGGTTCTCACAAGTTTAGGGAATTGACAATGAGGATACATTCTCTCCAATAGCAAGGTACTCATCCATCAAATAAATTATAGCACTAGTTGCACAGATGGGGTGGAAGATCCATTAGATGGATGTGAATACAAAATTCCTCAATGTATTTATTGAGGAGGAGGTGTACATCGAACAACCAGAAGATTTTGAGACTTTTTACACATAATCGAATGGGTGGAGACTCAAGCCAGCATTGTATGGATTGAAGCAAGCACCCCATTCTTGGTACACTAGGGATCAAAAAATATCTTACTAGATTGGGCTTCACCAAAAATGAAGTAGATGCAAACCTTTATCATATTGTGCTTGAAGGTAAATTATCGATTATTTTGTTATATGTTGATGATTTAATTTTAACCACTGATGAGAAGTTGATCATGTCTTCCAAAAAGGAACTTGAAAGAGAGTTTGAAATGAAGGACATGGGACTTATGCATTATTTCCTTGGTTTGGAAGTATGGCAAGGAGATGTGGAATTTGTTTGTCAAGTATGTTAGTGTCAATATGTTCAGTGATAAAATATGCTCTTTTAGTTTACTTTTTAGTAGTCACAAGTGAAACTTTTTTGTCTTTTCAAACAAGTTTTCAAAATAAATTTTGGTCGCTGAAGGAGTCTAGGTCAGAAATGTTGCTCCCCTCATCCCATCCATGGCCATCATCACTTTAAAAGTCACCCCATTCATTGTTATTTAGAAGTCTTAAGTCATTCACTCCATCTCCTCTAGGTATGCTCTCCAGGTGTCATTATTTTGCCTTTGAAATGTCCAATTTGTCATAAAACAAGGCAAACAGTCCTTCATTTCACTCATAAGTATTTTGAAGGGGAGATAGCATATTTATGAAGAAAATGTAATACAAATCATCTTATTTAAAAATGTGTTTTAATGTCAAAATATTTCAAAAGGAAAAACTGTCTTATTGTTTCACTATAGGACAAAAAAGTCATTTCAAACCTTATAAAGGAAAAAATAAGCTCATCAAAACTCATTATTCTCCTTTTTTGTGTGGTAGAGCTCCTCTCTTACTTCCATTGCACTCCTTAGTGGTCAAGGGTTCAAAACAACGGAAGAAAATACTCCAAGGAACACTTTGTTATGCTTTTGTAACTTCTTCTCTGCTTCTGGAGGTAGTTGTTATGCTTATGTAGCAAGTTGATACACTTCTAGAGGTAGTTTTTACACTTCTATAGCAATTTTCTATGCTTCTAGAGGTAGTTGTTACACTTCTATAACTAGTTGCTACGCTTCTGGAGGTAGTTGTTACGCTTCTACTACACAGTGTTACGCTTCTAGAAAGAGTTTATAATTTATGTTTTTTCTCTCCCAAACCATTCAAACAAACTCAAGGCTTGTTGGCATCAGTTCTTGGAGTTCTTACAATAATAAGTTAACTTCCTATACCCTCCTGTGGTCAAATTTTCAAGCTTACTATTGATTTTCATGGTCACTTCATTCTCCATTATATTTTCATGTCTTCATATCATTTAAAGATTCCAGTGAAACAAACCTTAACCCTCTCATATAACATTATCCTACACCTCCCACATACATCATACTCCCATCCCCCATGATCGATATCTTTCCTAAGAGCCATTTTCACCAAACCCTTATTTTTAGCGAGTTTTCAAGTGTTAAACTTGGAAATTCCTTTTTTTCCCTCATTTGACCACCTTCCTCACATCCATTTCACCTAATTTCACTCATAACATGGAGCCAACATGCAATCCTATCTCTTGTTTTCATAATTTTCCTTAGCTTTAAAGCACTTCATCTCACCTCTAAGTCTACCTCATCCCTATACTATGTTCTTCCCAAATTACACTACACATGCTCATTCCAACTACACACTAGGGTTTCATCCTTTCACTGATAAAAAAGATGGAGAGTGAGAAGAAAAATTTCAAGGGAGGGCACCACCTTAGATTGGAACCCTGCACCATGCAAGAAAACAATGCTTAACCCTTGGCCAATAGATGCTTTGAGAGGATTGGATATTTGAGATTCTATGAGAAAATCATGGATGAAGAATGCCATCTCCAACTAAAAAGCTTATTTTCCACAATTTACAGTATGGGAAAGGCCATCATTGTAGGTGTATATTTCAACATATCAGCATATGTGATTTCTTCAGCAACAATTATTCCTAGTCATGAAGAAAAGTGGTTCAAGGACATGCACTTAGACCTTAAAGATTACAAATTGTTCCTCAAACCTCATGCCAAGTAAAACCCAAAATTTCATCATCTACAAACCGTCATACATCATCCATTTACGTTATCCATACACTACCTATCACTCATGTCCCTCCTTTATACCATTTCCACTAAAGCCCTAGTTTTCACTATGTTTTTGCACTGAAGCTAGTAAAATTTTTTGTTTTGACCTTTTGGGAACCCCTCACATGCCCATTCCCAAAAATTCCACTTGCATCCTATAGCCAACGCATCACCCTACCTCCCCAAAATTTTAGGGATTTTTCCCTAAATTCCTTCCACTTCATTTCTGTCCCTTAAAACAGTCTACCACTATCCCCTTTTTTCCTAATTTTCCACCTTCCCTATCCACTACATCAAGCTAGGGATTTTCTTATTGAAAAAATTCATGGAGGGTGAGAAGAAGGTCCATAAGGGAGGTCACCATTCCAAGTTTTAGCGAACTTATACCCATGGCATAATTTTTAAACCTTTGTGATCAAGCTAGGGTTTACATTGCACACTAGGACAATTTTGCTTCAAAATCTGTTTCTGAAGAAATGGAGATGAATTTGCCAAACGTGAAAGAGGTTTTTGTCAAACATAGGCCAAAGAACAAAAAAATCCTTTATTTTATGCACAGGTAATATAGTTTGAGATAAATTCTGAAAATACAGTTGCTCTAGGTCATTTTTTGCACTTTTGGATAGGTTGTCTTCAAATAATTTTTTTGGGGTTTGGAGAAGGGTTTTACAATTCTTTGATGACTAAATTTTGTATCAAACATCCTAATATTTCTAACCATACCACTTTCAGCCCAAATATCCTTTGGGAAGGCCTCTAAAATCCCTCTCAAAGTAGGCACTATGCTTCTGCTTAGAGTGTGCTACGCTTCTGCAAATTTTGAGTGTCAATGCCCAACTTGGATTCTGAGAAAATGGGAAAGTATTTTGGAACACTAGAGGAGGGTTTTGTTCATAACATGCCAAATAACAAATAAAATGTCTCAGTTTTGAAAAAATCATTATGGTTATAGAGATATTAATCCATCTTTAAGCCATATGTTTTCAGAAATTTGTTTGGAAATTTCTAGATTTTTGGCAATTTTAGAAATTTCCTCCTCACAAAAGTCTGGCAAGTTTTTGTTATGATTATTTTAGGGGCATCCAAATTATGATTTTATTATATGGATGGATGAATTTTGATGAGTAAATCACATATCAGGAACCCTCTTTGCATGAAAGGCTTTAAATTTTTATAAAGGCCAGAAAACCACTCATTTTCTATGCTTTTGCCACTTTTTTGGAGGCCTTGCTACGCTTCTGGAGTAACCTTGGGAGAATGAATGTTTGGAGGCCTTCACATGGGTAATTTTGAAAAATTAAAGATGTAATGGAAACTATACATACAAGGCTAGTTGAACATTCTTTCATAATGGGATTTGGACTCCTAAAAGTGCCTCAAAAATGGTTGCAAAATTATTTTACGCTTCTGTAAAATTCAGTTACGCTTATATTGGAAAGTGTGACACACCTACATTGGATTCTTCAAGACACTTGTCAAGCTCAGAAAATGTCAGAAATTTGAGTTTTTGCTTTCCTAGGAGTTATAATTAGAGTAATTGAGTTGGTTTTTACCTCTTCACATGAGGGAACATGTAATTTAATGTAAGGGACACACACTCCTAGTTCATAGCTGAATTTTAGAGAATGGTTTCTAAACTCCCTAGAATCTAGGAAATGACTCATCTCATGTATTTATGATGCATTTTGGATGGGATTTCGACCTGATGAGGTGTCATGGTTCATATTCTCTATAATTAGACTCTCTTTAGTCTTTTTCTGGGTTGGATATTCTTATTTTTTAGTGGAGATTATTGTAACAACATTTTGGAATGAAATCAAAGACAATCTTGCAAAACTTGTGTTGAGAATATTATGGTATGAATTGGAGCATTGTTCTTTACCTGTATGTTTATCTATTAATGTTGAATGATATGTTTTCCTCTTTCAGATACATGCTTCCATGTGTTCATCTTGTAAATTTATAAGCATAAGTCATGTATGTTCATGCTTTGTTTTATACAAGGTTTACATGATATCTATATGTTCTTCTAAATGAATGAATTCACCTCATTTCTCATTCAAACTCTCTATCACTTCATCCTATACTCAATGAAATATTAAGAATTATTTTAAACTACCTATCTATCCTCACACATTCTCTACAAATTGACCTTGGATTTCAGACCTAAAAACCCTAGACCTAGCCTCCTCACCGATTTTCCTATCCAATACTTAAAACATCAAACAAAAATCATATTTACTAAGCTTACATACCTAGCCCAAGATAAATAGATATTCAGTCATTTTATTGACTATAAAGTGACAATGAGAGAGTCCTCTCTGGTCTTGGTAGGGCTAGCTACCTGACCTAAAGTCTCATCTATGTTTACCTTCCTTCAACTCCATTCACAACCTTAGGAAGCAGGGGGGAGTGATAACATTATTGGCTCTGTTGTTGGGGACCGAAGGTTAAATATTTCCCAGGAAAGAATGACAAAGATGAGATTTGATTGCTGATGGTGAAACAGTGGCCAGGCACAAGAAGGTTTTTCATTTTTCACCTAGCGACTCTAGTGTCAAATAATCCAAAGGTTCAGAGTTTTCATGGTGACTTCATTTTTCAAAAACCGGTAGCTTGAAGAACTTCTTGGTGGCTTGACTGATTTCAAGATCGATTCAACTACTAGAAGCTCCTATGGATTGTGCTCACATTCCGAGTTTTCCAAATCAAATTCCCTGCATAGATTGAAAAACTTATCTTCCCAAATTCATATATGGAAATGAGGTCGAGGCTATTATGCATCTAAAAAAATTTCATTGGCATATACATAAGCTTGGAATTAGGTTTCATGAGGATTGTTTGATGAAAATTTTTATGGCTACCCTGGAAGGGAAAGCAAGCTCATGGTATGAAGGGTTGAAACCAAGTAGCTTATTATCTCTTAAATATTTTCACACAACATTATTTGAGTTTTATGGAAAGTCTCACCATTCATTCTTGTTGTTCAAATATTATTTTGAATCATGTGAATATTTCATTCAATACCTTGAAGAGGCTTTTGGTGATGAAGAGTGTTTGGATTATGAGATCGTAAAGGCCCTTAATGAATATTCTTCTCAACATAAAATAATAGATATTAGCTTCCTTGATACAAAGGATAATTTGCAGTACGCATCAACTCCTTCTTTACTTGAAGATGAAATAGATCTGCATCCTAACAGTTAAGTTATATCCCATAAATTTAACAAATTTTTGTAGCCTTGTCTGTCTTTTAATGATCAAGAGTATGAAAACTCTTTTAAAAAATAAAAAGAAATAAAAAATCCATTGGTTTATTCATATTTTGGGTCAATGATCGAGGAAAAGCAGATTACAAATCCCTTTGAAAATTCTTATTCTCAGCACCATGAGAATGCAGCCCAAAACGATGGGATTAAAGGGGTATGTGACATAGAATTGCATATTGTTGTGCTAGTTATTGAAGAGTCAATTAAAGTTAATATTTTGCAAATATCTAATGAATTTACTACTTTAAAAACTCTTATTTCAGATTCACATGAAGGATTACTCTTGAATCCATTTTCCAAAAGAGAGATACATGTACCTTCAGATTTTGAAGATGCTAGGCTTCAAATTGACCATCATAAGTTGCAGGAAAGTAGTGAAAAAGAAGAGGTTGTTTTAGATCCTTTTTCAAATTATGATCTTCCTTTAGGTTCAGAAGCTGAAGAGTCTGTTGATGAAGATGAATTTGTCTTAGATCCTATGGATGTGCACATTTTTTCTTTTGATAATATGGCCACCTGAAATGTAGATTTTCAAGAACAAACTTCCCTTTCTCCTGATATTATTGACGACCCTATGGCCAGTTTGTTGTAGCCAGTAATGAAGGTTGATGTTGCAACATTCATTGATGAATGTGATCAGTTTCAACACTATTAGTATGAATCTTAATTCCAAGCATATGAAAAAAGACCACTTTAGCTGTGCATAGCAAACATCCCTACCAGCAAAGATGGCTGCCAATATCTTCATATCTGCAATTAGGTGATCAAGATAAATGCTGCAAAAATCTACATCTATGCATTAGAAGACATTAAAGAGTAGAAAAAACAAGATTTACTTAATGCATCCCATAGACAAGACAAGAATATGTTGAATGAATTTTGTATTAAGGGCACCTAGGAGAAAAACACAGGAGCGTGTTCCCAGTTCTTCTCAATGGGATGGGTTCTTGTAAGTCCTTAGCACTTCAGAACTAAAATTCCTCTCTCTTGATGGTGTAGAAAACCCAGACAAAAATGATAGTAAAATATGACTATGATGGTGGATCAATAGTTAGACCAAAAGTATAGATGCAAAGTGATATTTAGGAAACAAAAGGTGGTAAATGAATGGGCAAACCCTTCCATTTATAACAAAATATTGAGTTAGTCTAGATATTGGTGCATAATTAAAATATTATTAACCAAATCAAGATCCAACTTTTATGGAATATTTTATTATATTTTTTGGAAGGAAAAGGAATTGACTTGGGTCAAATCCCTTTATTTGTAAATAATAAATGAATAAATGATTTATTTATCATTTTAAGGATGTGGTTGAGTAATAATCAAATAAATGGTGATTTATTTAATTATTTATGGGTGATTAAGTCATATTTAACAAAGAATATTATTTAAATAAGGTTTAAATAACTATTCTTTAGGAAATAATAAGATAAATAATGACTTATCTAATTAATTTACTTGTTTTGAGTTAAATATAACCACGAATATTAATCAAACTGTTGTTTAATTAATTATTCCTTGAGGAAAATCAAACAAATGTAGATTTATTTAATATTTCCTCATGGGGTTTCCTGTTTAGACCATAAACAACTTAATAAAGGTGGTTTACTAAGTTACTTTTATAGTGAAAGCAATTTTACTTAGGGTAAAATTGTTCTTACATGGTGTATTTGGATCCATCTAATGATAATAGGTTATATGACCAAAAAATGGTGTTACAGATTGCCCCCTAGCGTGCGAGCGTTAGGAGCTAATCGTATGACCGAAGTACGTTGTAAGAACTCAATCACTAGACACTGAAGGGGAATTCAAAGAGAGAGAAGTATAAGGTAGACCAAAGTGTTGAAAGGACCAAACCCGGAGGAGGCAAGACTTACGGGTGCGATAATTCTCTTTTATAAGGGAGTACTTGCTATAGGCAGCAGGGGAGGCATACCTATGCCCGCCGAGGCAATAGTACAAAAAAATAAGGTGTCTAAAAAACCACGAGATTGGCCAATATAGTATATGCTGGCATAAACATGAGCCAGATAAATAACAAGATAATGAATCCCACATACATATTGTTCCTGGTATAACAACCAGGACTTGTACGATAATATCTGAGTACAAGAGATACAAATACAACCCAGATGCCCTTGTAAACAGGAAAGGGCTCTGAAAATCTGACTGATATATGCAATCAAGAAGGTGTTGCAAGCGGCTAAGGCCGACATCATCAAATATGTGGAGTTGCATTGAAGGCTGAAGTGAAGAATTCATCTGGGTATGTGGGGGGCTACCTGTAGGGCCACCCCCTCATGAGGGTTGGGACATCTCACACACACCCAGGAATCACCGATATCAGCTGCTACATCACTGAACCATCAAGTATATAGATCTTAATCATGCTGAAAGGAGATGGAGCTGAGAAACAATCAATTCAAAGGGAAATAAGGAGTCCCTTTGCCTGATCCGGGGCACTGAACAATAGTGGAAGCTGGAACAGAGGTACACTACCCTCTAGACATGTCTTCTGGAATGAATGAGCTAATGTGGACAGAAGCAGGTCTACCATAGGTGAGGCAATAAGGGATCCTCAACTAAGGCACAAGAGAAAATAGTAGAGCGACTAATAGACTGACAACAATGATGATGATGAAATGGGGGGTACTGAGTAGCAAACGGACGACTTCCCTTGTTAGAGCACAATGGGAATGGATGAATTGGTAGCGACTAACACAATATCATGATAGATAGGGGACAGTGGGACTGAAGGCCATAATGTGCGACACGATAGAGGGACCAAGCAATGAAGGATAGAGGACTATAGCGGGATACAAAGGGACTTGGGATACACTCCATGAATGCGATGATGACTCAACTCAGATGCTCTAAACAAGGGTGACTCGATGGTGTTTCCACATAGTAAAGGTCCAATGGGGGACCATAAAAACATGAGTATAATATGGTAACTCACAACGAACATCAACACGAGCGTGGAAAAGTATGGAGGCCAGGTGGTGCCCCTAGTACGAGTGTTGCAAGTGAAGAAATTCGATTTTGAGGAGGGGTGAAGTATCAAGTCACTAAAATCTAATAGATACCCACTTGAGGCCTTGGTGAGAGCTTTCCAACGATACAGATGGTTCATCAAACTGAGATACAGTTTGGCTGCAACAGGTGAAAGAAAAATCAGGGTTTTTTTTTTTAATAAGGCATCTTCCCTCCAAATTCATTCATTTGCAGGTGGAGCTATGGTGAATGTAGTGAGGAGAGAAGGCCCTAAATCATGCAGCAATTGTAGCAGACAAACCAACCATTGGAATTGAGATCCATTAGTTGCAGGTAAGAGGCCTTATCCTACTCTTTCATTTCAGTGGATTGAAAGTTCAGTTTAGGTACCCAGAGCTCATGAACAGGCTAGGTTGCACTTTTTATGGTCTATTCTGCAACTTGGGTAACAGGTACTGGGTAGAAAACTGCGACCTATCCTAGGAAATGACCTAAAAAGTGCGACCTGTCAGAGAAAGGGGGTTTCAGTGTTGTTTTTGGCTAATATCTAGGATTTTTATGGTTGAGGGGCATAGGTGTCCCCAAGCATGTTGTGGTCATGCCAATATGTATTTAGAAAAAGGGGAATCTAAACACATTTTAATGATGTGGTGTGCCATTTGTTTTCATTCTATTTATGCAGTTTGAGAAAGGAAATGGAGGATTACCAATCTCTTTTGGTACTGCATATATCAATCAAATGGACTTTAAGTTTCCGGGTTGGCATACATGGTGTCACTATCCCAAAGAGAGGATTTGGAGATAATGAACTGATGCTCTCCTAGAAAACCCATAGGTTTCTTAACAATAATATCTAAGAGATAGGGTTGTTGATGTATGATGAAGGAACGATAAGGGGTATCATCCCTAGTGTGATCTGAAGTGATATGAGATTCTATAGGTTCTTCTAAATGTGGAAGAATAATGGTACTAAAGTCGACACGACCAGACACACTAGGAAATTTGTGGAGATTTGCTTCTCCTAGTCTCTCAAATATGGGTGCCCCCTTACCCAAACATTGGGTTTCAATTTAATGGCCACAAGGTGTATGTGGTTCAAATGCATGGGTTCGATGTAAGGGGGGATAGATAAAGTCAGGGGTGGTGATTTCTTCCATAATGTCGTCATCGTGATAGAATATGGGGTGACTGGTGGAAGAAATACCACCTGATGCGGTGAAGCTACCTGAATCATCATCATGAGGAGAGAGGTTTACATGCGCATCATCACAAGGGGTGACAAAAGAGTAAGCAGATAAAGGATCTACCGATGTTGAACCCAGGGTGATCACTGAAGGGAGGTCAAGTGAAACATTAGGGGAAGTCTCCAAGGGGACTTCCACTGAGGGTCTCATGGATGATGATAGGTAGAAAATGGTGCACAAAGGCTCCATCATCTTTACATCAGGAGGAGGAATGTCAATGGGAGCATTCATGTCCTTTGGTTTTTTCGAAGAAAAATGCACAAATAAGGGAGTGGTGGACTCATTGTGCTTGGCCTCGAATTGGCGAACCACTTCCAAAGATGAGTGGTAATCTTCAAGGAGGGGACAGAGGTGGGTATAATGGACATGGAATTCACACAAAGCATAGGGGTGGTTTCTGTGAATAGTCTTGGGGTTCCTGGCTGCAGTTGAGGAAAGAACAGAGGTTTCCAAGACCATAGACTCAGGGAACGCAACATTAACCATGGGCTTGAGATGAGGCAACTCTGGACAAGTATGGGTGGCATGACTAACAACATGACACAAAGCACACTAGATGGTGCACTTTAGAGGCCTAGGAGGGGTAGGGTTTGTCAGAGAATCCTTGTCTTTAGTTGCCTCCTTGTGAGCTTTGCCCTTCTTACCCAAAGCGGTCGCAATAGGAGGTGGTTCCTGTTGAGGTGTCTGAGGCACTGGGACCACAGGAGAAGTCATGGGGACCATTTGAACCAGGGTCAAAGCAAGATAAGGTTTGGGATGACCAGGCGGGGTAGTGGCTGGAGAATCAAGGTACCATACCAAAATCCCAAGGGTCAAGTTAGGAAGAGAGAGGGTGGCCATGACAGGTACCGTGTACACACCTAAGGGTGGAGCTAGGAATGATATCTGACCAGAGGGGTAATGGCCAGGAGTGACGGCTCCTAAATGGTTAAGGCCTGGAGGAATTGTTCCAGGAGGGTAAAGAGGCTCATGGATACCAGCTGAAGGGCCAGGAGGACGAGGTACATAAGGCTTAATCGAAGGACTAGGAGTAGGTTGCGGAGGGTTAGGAGGCTACTGACTAGCTAAGGCGGGCTTCTTAAGGGCATCCTGAGATGATTGCATCATGCAAACATTCGATGAGATGGGATAAAAGATAGGAGGAGGAAGACCAGTGAATGTACCAAGCAATGAGGAATCTTTGTAGACTCCAGGTTAGACACTGGTCAAAGGATCAACGGTTTTCTTATTGGCCACCGAAGAGATGATGGACTCAAGGGAGGTCTGAGACTTTGGTTCATAATATGTCAACTGGTCAATGGTGACTATCTTTCCATTATGAGGGAAGGACATCTTGCGGTGGATAGCGGATGGGACATCTTGCATAAGTGTAGCTACGACCCAATAGAATTTTGTAATATAAGGGGGCATCTATGAATTCGACATCAACACAAACAGTCTTTCCTGCAAGAGTAATAGGACAATTGTGGAAAAGGCCAATGGGCTGGGAGGCGTGGCCATCCCACGCTCAAAGAGTGATCATGGAAGGAGCCAACTCAGCTGATCCAAGTTGCTTCCAAACCAAAGCAAACATCACACAGCTGGATGCCCCCTCATCAATAATACACCGGGAAACATTGGCATTCTGGATCTTGACTGGGATTTGGAAGGCGACGGAAGTAGGGAGAGGATGATGTTCTGACCAGTCAACATCGAAGACAATCAATCGATCGTCGGAAGGATCTATAGTGCCCATGGAAGATAGTAGAGCTTTTCATTGTGAAGGGAACGACTGGAGGAGTTCCATCATTAAAATGGTAGTGAGAGATTGCACCAAATCATCTACTATGCCATTCGAATGGGCGGCTTTTCCAGAAGCAGCATTTCGGCATAGTGGTCATTTAGGGATCTTGGTATGACCCTCTGCCTTAGGCTGAGGAATCTGCAAGGTACCATTAGCTGTCGAAAGAGGCTCTATAGAGATCGAAGGAGGTGGCTCGGGGACAGACGTAGTGGGAGGCATGTTGTACTGACGAGACCAAGTCTAAAGATTGATGTCTACAGTTAGAGGTTGAGAAGAGTTCATCATGAGAATCTGGTAATCAGAGGTACCAAATGGAAGAGGTTGAGTGGCCACCTATCCTTCAGGTGGTTGGGTAGCCACAAATCCTTGCTGAGGGAAAGGATTAGTAAGCACAGCTGGCTGACTAGGCGCAAAATTGGGAGGGACAGAAGGGGAGGCTTGCTATCCTCGCAACGTTGCTTGAGCCTCCCACATCTGCTTCATCTATTGTAAAAGAGGAAAATTGTTCGTGTAATGACCATAAACACCACGACAAGAACAAGGTTGGTTCGTGGGAATAGGCCTGTCATGCTTGGGCTGAGTGCCCTCTTGCTAGTTAGCAGTGTTAGGTGCGTTATTTTGAGGAATAGGTCTAGGATTACCAGGAGCAGATTTATTTTGAGTGCCTTACCTTGTCTCTTTGGAGGGAGGAGGATTAGTTGCACCCTGCTGTGCATAAACCTACCCCTGAGGGGGCAGTGGCTGCTGTTGCGGGGGTTGAGAAGGCAAGGGAGGTGGAGCTGCTAATGCTAGAGGAGCTGGAGCACCAGGCAGTGGGTACAGATAATAAGGAGGTTGGGTAATAGTGTGTTAAACAAGAGGTTGGGAAAAAATAGGAGGCATGCTGTATCCTAGATACGCGCTATCGAGAGGGGGAAAAGTGCAGGAGGTGCTGCCCCCAGTAAAACCATAGCCCATGGGAGGTTGAGCGTATGGATTAGATAGAGCTCCAACGATACCGTCGGTGGCATGAGGTACCCTCGGTGCGTTGTCACCACCGGGTCTGGGAAGATCAGGTAGAACAGTATAAACATAACTCGAATGAGCATAGATCAGGTCATATTTTAACACCATTTGGAGAGCGGCTTCTTTGGTTTGAGGAAAATGAGATGCGACATCTTTCCTAATAGGAGGCAAGAGAAATCTAAGGAACCAGTCCATGTAGACACGGTCTTCGAAGGTAGGGGATTGACATAGGCTCTTTCTTCTCTGCCATTCCTAGACATGATCAGATAGGCGTGTCGCAGATGATTGACGGAATGAAGTCAAAAGTTTGATACCAGTGTCATAACAAAGAGGAAGCTAGAAGTAAGATATAAAAGCCTGGGCAAGAGTCACAAAGGTGGTATGAGAGGAAGGGGCCTGATCAGCATACCACTTAGAAGCTTCACCTGTAAGCGTACATTGGAACAACTGAAGACGGACAGAGTCATCGGTAATGGAGTTAGACGAACACCACATGTGGAAAGATCTAACATGATTTTTAGGATCTTCTCTAGTAAAGCCTTCAAAATTTGGGATGTCAAAAGGGAACTTTGCCAACATAGCATGCCAACTAGCATCATGGTGTATAGGGTCATTTATCAACTAGTCAAAATTAGGGAGGCTGAGGCCTGCCATGAAGGGAAGCAAGGCTGCAGCCGGGGTAATGTCTGTTGCGGTCCCACTAGTGGTATTCCCAACATGAGGGCCGGGGTTACCACCAGCATGAGGTCCTGCACCAGACATGGTGAAGGTGTTAGGGGGAGAACTGAAGGTAGAACAAGAAGGAGAACCCAAAGGACCAGAAGAAGAGTTGGTGTGCAGACTTGGTGGATGACTAACTCGAATCCTACGTGGAGGAGTAAGTCTTCCTACTAGAAACTGAGGATGAAGGCCAAGAAGTCTCCGAGATGAATGCCTTGGTGGTACAATGATGACAACACAAACACGACAGAAAGGAAAAAGAGACCGACAAGGGCAGGGAAGTGCAGGATCAACTGATTACAATGTCGAAACAAGGGCAGAGAGGTGCAAGATCAATTTATTTCAATGTTTGAGAGTCTTTTCTTGGCGGTGTTAACCAAGCCCTTTTTCGCTTAGTTTGTGTGTGTGAGGTGTGTAAATTTTAATTTTTAAACCCATACGTTTGTAGAGAAAAAGAAAAAATGTGTTGTATAGCTGCAAATAAACCTACAAATGACAGTATATAAGCCTGCAAAAACAGAAAATTAACAGCTAATGATGCAATAATATAAACCCAAGGAAGTGGGCCTCTCAGCAACTAGTTTATAGGTGAGTAAAAAAATAATTAAAACACACTAAAAAATCCAATATATCTAAGGTCGGGAGGGACAGGGATCTAAAGGACAAAATCTGGCGGAAAGTGGTGCAGAAAACAAAAACAAATCAGAGGAAAAATTGTTGTAAAATGAGGAGACAAAAGGCTATCTCCAGGAGGGAAACAGAGTGAACCCTAGAGGAAAACCCAAAAAAGCTAAATGAGGTGTTTTGGATGGATAACAAGCCAATCCGAAGCAGATCTAAAGGTGAGGTATCAGATCTGAAAAATGGCTGAAGACTCTAAAATTTCAGACAACCTGCAACAACAAAAACTCTTCCACAAAAATTGGAGGGTATTGAAGCCCTAGGGAGCTAGGTTCCCACTTAGTTGAGAAAAATAGAACAAGTACAGGTATAAAACGGGTGGAGATAGAGGTCAGAAAAATCCCTGCAGAAAATCCAGGTCGCAGTTTTTGGGCTGAGTCCTACTTCCTGAAGCTCCAGGTCGTATTTTTTGGGCCAAAAAGTGAAACCTGCACTTCTGAAACTCTCAGTGGAATATTTTAGAAAAAAATTTCGTCTCAGTTGTGACTGATGTTTGTCACCTGCGCAATAGGTCTGAAAACACACAGAAGTTAGAATTTTTATCGTTTTAGGGTTTTATAGGATAAAAACAACATCAAGAAAAGAAAAAATGAGGGGCTGAAGAGAAATCCTAGGGTTTGAAGTAGCTGGATATGCAAGGATAAGAAAAATGACAGTGGTCGTAATCATAAACCCGTGTGGAGTTGCTAGTTGTTAGTACGAATCTTAATTCCAAGCGTACGAAAAAAGACCACTTTAGCTGTGCATAACAAACAGTCCTAACAACAAAGATGGCTACCAATATCTTTTCAAACAAGTTTCAGAATAATTTTTTGTCACTGAATGATTTTAGGTTAGAAATGATGCTCCCCTAATCCCATACATGGCCATAATCACTTTAAAAGTCATCCCATTCATTTTCATTTAGAAGTCTCAAGTCATTCACTCCATCTCATCTAGGTCTGTTGTCTAGGTGTCATTCTTTTTCCTTTGAAAAGTCCAATTTGTCATCAAACAAGGCAAGCAATCCTTCATTTCACTCATAAGGCTATTAAAGGGGATTTAGCATACTTAGAAAGAAAAAGTAAGACAAGATGTCTTATTTAAAAATGTGTTTTAATGTCAAAATATTTCAAAAGGAAAAATTGTCTTATTGTTTCACTACAGGACAAAAAAGTCATTTCCAAGCTTATAAAGGACAAAAGAAGATAATCCAAACTCATTATTCTCTTTTTTTGTGTGGTAGAGCTCCTCTCTTACCTCCATTTCACTCCTTAGTGGTCAAGGGTTCGAAAAAAAGGCAGAAAATACTCCAAGGAACAGTTTGTTCAGTTTCTGTAACATCTTCTACCATGGAAAATTTTAGGGGCTAATATTCATAGGTGGGCTAATTTTCAATTATTTTTCTAGGAAAAATATTTGCCAATTTCCATTTTTTATAAAAATTATTCGCCCAAATATTACAATATAAAATTATTTTACCTTAAAAATAGCCAACGATATATAAAGACTATATATAAGAGCATTATAAATTTGAATAATTTTACAAATATATCAATAAACATTTTATAGTTTTCATAATAGGGACTGGTGAGATTCGCCAACGTTTTTAAACTTCAAGGTAATTTTACATCTGTTGGAACACCTAATCCTACATGGGTAGGTGTGGAATACTAAAAGTCACAATGGAGTCCAAGTGACCTTGGAATGTGAAACCAAGAGTCACACCATTGTACTATAAATGTATATCATGTATAATGAAAAAAAATAAGAAAGCCTCACGCTTATGCTTCATTGTGTTGAGTCTCTTGTGTGTGTGTGTTTATCTTCCTCATACACCATGTGTGTGCTTAAAATGGTGTTTAACATGGTATCAGAGCGGGCGATTGTTGGCCCTGCTCCAATTTGAGTGAGCCATTTGTGTTTATGGCCTATGGATATCTGCAAAAAATCTTGACATTTTTGCAGCATTCAGATTTTTTGTAGCAGTGTTTTTGCCGCCATTCAGATTTGTTTTGAAGAAGAGCAGCACTGGTTTTTGAGAAGAGCAGCATTCAATGATTTTGCAGCATTCAAAAATTTTATCTTGGAGAAGGAGCAGCATTCAGAAATTGGCAGCATTCCAGCATTGGTTTTGAAGAAAAGCAGCACTGCCCATCTGAAGGTTTTCATTCTAATTTTTCTCTGCAATTTCTGTCCTTTAAATTCTGCATTGAAGAGTTGCTAGAAAATAGTGTTTCAAAGTGGGTTTCTGAAAAGAAAATTTCTGAGTTTTTACTCGAAAAATTCTGCCACATTTCCTGAGAAAAATCTCTGCATTTTGTCCAATACTTTGCTGCTATATGGCCCTCTGCAATTTTTTGAAGACAAGTTCTGGGTTTTTGAAGTAAAAATTTCTGAGTTTTCTCTGCAATTACTGAAAGTTTTTCTGCTGTTTTAAAGATAGTCTCCTCTCTGCTGTAATAAAACTTAAAAATTAAAAAATTTAAAAAAAATTTAAAAAAAAATCTCTGCCATTCCAGGCCTTTCGGCCCTCCTCCCCCTGCAATTTTTTTAACATCTGCATTCACTCCCCATCGCTTCTGTAATCTGCATACACAACTCCACATATTCACATCCCACGGCAGCCCATTAATAAAACCCCATGCTGCAACCTCTACTCCTTATACACCTCCCTCCCTCATACCCTTATTACTCCACACTCCCATCGCTCTATACATATGCACTCTACAGCACTCTACCCGCTTTAACACTGCCGGTCCTCTCATCACTCGCCGGCCCTTCTGCATATACGCCCTCATTACCTCACACTGTAATACCCCACTACAGTACTCCACTCACTGAGCTCTTATCCCCTCATTCCATCCTGCTCTCACCCATTACACCTGCGCTCCCACCTTTCTACCTCGCCCCCTGCCAACTCTCGACCCTCCTCCCACATTCGGCCCCTACCTCCTGCGCTTACTCCCTCTCAATGCAGACCCCTATCCCCACAGATTTCAACGCACACCCTCTGCACAGCTCTCCAACGCGGCCATTTCCTCCGCCCCCTCTCAAACGTTACCCCTCCCCCCATTTAATTCGATTTAATTTTTAAAATTCATTTAATTTTTAAACATTCGATTTTTTAATCTCCCACTCTCTCACCTTTTTTAAATCCACCCCATATTTTAATAATACTCCTCCTCTCTATTTAATACCACACGCGCTCCCCTCTCCCATATACTATCTGCCCTCTCCCTCCCTTACGTATCCACATTCCCATTTTAATTTTTTTATTATTAAAACCTCTCCATTTAATACATTCCCCTCCCTTTTTAATTTTCATATTTAATTTCATTTTAATATATCCCCTCCTCTCCCATTTTAACACTTCCTTTCCCTAATTAAATTTCTCCCTTTTTAATCAATTCCCATTTTTAATTAATTTTTAATTTAAAAAAAAAAAAAAAAAAAACAGAGAGAGAGAGGAAGGACATTGAAGAAAATAAGACATGAACAACAGTAAATGAAGAGAAGATGGACTGAATACATAGAGATAATTGCAGATTTACATTGTGATTTGTGGCATTGATTTGAAGGGTGATTTTTTGAAGAATTTGACATTTGAAGACAAGTTTGCCATCATTGAAAACAGCTCTTTGAAGAAATTTCAGTTGCCTTAAAGGCCTCCTGCATAGTTTTTTCAGCTGCACATTTTTGCAGAGATATTGTATTGAGCTGACATTGTATTACATATTCTTCATAGTTGCAATCAGTTGTTGATGTAACTCATTGTTGCTTGTCGTCCATCATTTGAGGAGCACACTTTGTACTTTGAAATTTCCATAGTCGGAAATTCTTTTGAGTCATTTGTATTTGTTGTTGAATCACATTGTAAACGGGTGCATTTTCGGTTGAAGCTGACACCCTTTTCATTTTTGAGCCTAAGTTGTCAAAATGGCTAAAATCAATGAGGCATTAGTGTTGTTGAATGACCTCATTCATTCAAATGTTGATGATGTGATAAAAATGAGCAAGAATGCTCTTTGTAACATTCAGAGTTGTTTGCTAGATGCACAAGAAAAGATTGAGTTTTTGCAGTTGGAATTATGGCTCAAACAAGATGAACTTGACAAAAAGTCACCACATTAGCAGTTTGTTTTAACATTGGGAATGTATTGTAGAGCTAAAATTAATGAAGAAAAGAATATAAAGGCACAAGTTGATTCCCATGGAGTTCCTTTTCTTAGAGCATATGTACATACAGATGCAACAGTTCAGCCTACGCTTCCTAAGCCCATCATCGGACCTTGGGAAGAGCTTGTCCACAACAAGCACCGAACTGGTCTTGGATATGACAAGGATGTGTCCTTTCATATTCCAGACTACACCAAGCCCATCTTATTTTAGAGTGCTGGATTCTTGTATGACAGTTCCTACACATTTTATTCCGGATCTGTTCCCATGTCACTTGATTAGAAAATGCAGCGCGTCGAGTTGGCCATATGAAAGATCACTTCATTTTGATCTTGTCCTTTAAACATTTGTGGTCGGCACTCATTCTTCGAAAAAATTAGCCGGAAACAAGCCTCTTGCAAGAACAAAGATCATCTTGGATGGATCGCTTCTTGGCAATGGGCATCAGCAGCCAAGAAGATGTTTAAGACACATGTCAGAACTTGTTCTCAGATATTGAGCAAACTTGCAGTTGAGTTTTCGCCATCATCTCACCTTGTCCCTGACAGGGGGGAAAATGGTGGTCATGTACAAGCTTCGACGTCAGATCAAGCGAGCCTGAGCCACAATCTCTCATTTCATGTTCAGAGTTGTAGCCAGAGACACAACAGTTCAAGCGAGCCTGAGCCACAATTCGTCATTCCAGATTCAGAGATGTAGCCAGAGACACGGATGCCCATGAGCATGCCTTCGTTTGGTGGAC
This sequence comes from Pinus albicaulis, assembly GCA_034641835.2. NCBI lineage: Eukaryota > Viridiplantae > Streptophyta > Pinopsida > Pinales > Pinaceae > Pinus > Pinus albicaulis. Next base: position 620,340,039 of record CM076573.1, read on the forward strand.
AACCTTAAACCATCATCTTTGGTTGGTGGATAACCTAAAACCATCACAGGTAGTATACCTCCCTTCTTTTAGGTCGAAGGTCTCCCTTTCATATATGAGGAACACTTCCTCTAGTAGAAGCCTTCAGCTTCTTGCCAGCTTTGGTTGAGTTCCAGGAAATGCTTCAAGCATTCCAAAGTTGTTGGTAATCCTAAAACCATCACAGGTAGTAGACCTCCCTTCTTTTAGGTTGAAGGTCTCCCTTTTTTATGAGGGACAATTCCTCTAGCAGAAGCTTTCAGCTTCTTGCCAGTTTTGGAAGAGTTCCGGGAACTGCAACATGTATTGCGTTCCAGTGTTTGTGGTCATCCTAAAACCACCTCTTTTTCCAACATTTCAGAGAGTTGATTCAGCCCAGTGCTGCCATGCATACTTTGCAGATTTGTATTACAACTCTTTTCTTGGACTCACACATACCCCTTCGGATTAAGGGGGGATGTTGGAACACCTAATCCTACATGGGTAGGTGTGGAATACGAAAAGTCACAATGGAGTCCAAGTGACCTTGGAATGTGAAACCAAGAGTCACACCATTGTACTATAAATGTATATCATGTATAATGAAAAAAATAAGAAAGCCTCACGCTTATCCTTCATTGTGTTGAGTCTCTTGTGTGTGTGTGTTTATCTTCCTCATACACCATGTGTGTGCTTAACATGGTGTTTAACAACATTGTTAAAATTTTCCCTGTCTTCTACGCTTATGGAGGCAGTTGTTACACTTCTGTAGCAAGTTTCTATGCTTCCGGAGGCAGTTGTTATGATTCTGTAGCAATTTTATATCCTTATGGAGGTAGTTGTTATGCTTGTGTAACTAGTTGCTACATTTCTGGAGGTAGTTGTTACACTTCTGCTACACAGCATTATGCTTCTGGAAACAGTTCAAAATTAGGGTTTTTTTGGCTCCCAATCCATTAAAAAAACTCAAGGCTTGTTGGCATAATTTCTTGGAGTTCTTACAACAGTAATTTGACTTCCTCTACTGTCCTGTAGTCAAATTATTAATCTTACTATTGATTTTCATGTGCACTTCATTCTCCATTATATTTTCACTTCTTCAAATCATTGAAATATTCCAATGAAAGAAACCCTAACCCTCTCATCGAAAACTATCCTACACCTCCCACATACATCATAATCCCATCCCCCACCATCCATATCCTTCCTAAGAGCTATTTTCACCAAACCCTAATTTTTAGCCAATTTTCAAGTGTTAAACTGGGAAATTCTTGTGTTTCCCTCATTTTACCACCTTCCTCACATCCATTTCACCTGATTTCATTCATAACATGGGGCCGACATGCAAGCCTATCTCCTTATTTTTTTGCATAATTTTCCTTGCCTTTAAAACACTTCATCTCACCCTCTAAGTCTACCTCATCCCTATACTCTGTTTTTCCCAAATTACACTACACATAGTCTTTCCATCTACACACTAGGGTTTCATCCTTTAAATGATAGAAAAGATTGAGAATGAGAATAAAAAATTCAAGGGAGGGTGCCACCTCAAATTGGAACCTTGCACCATGCAAGAAATTAATGCTTCACCCTTGGCCAAAAGATGCTTTGAGAGGACTGTATGTTTGAGATTATGTGAGAAAATCATGGATGAAGATTGTCATCTCCAATTGAATAGTTTATTTTCCACAAGTTTTAGTATGGGAAAGGCCATCATTGCAGGTGTAGAGTTCAACATATCAAGATAGGTGATTTCTTCAACAATAAGTGTTCCTAGTCATGAAGAAAAGTGGTTCAAGGGCATGGACTTAGACCTTTAAGATTACAAATTGTTCCTAAAACCTAATGCTAAGGAAAACCCCTAATTTCATCATCTAAAAACCTCCATACATCATCCATATACCTTATCCATACACTACCTATCACTCGTATCCCTTCTTGCTACCATTTCCACTAAAACCCTAGTTTTCGCTATGTTTTTGCAGGGAAACTAGGAAAATTATATGTTTTGACCTTTTGGGCACCTTTCACATGCCAATTCCCAAAAATTCCTCTTGCATCATATAGCAAATGCATCACCCTACCTCCCTAATTTTTTAGGGATTTTTCCCTAACTTCCTTCCATTTCATTTATGTCCCTAAAAACACTCTACCACTATCCCCTCTTTCCCTAATTTTCCACCTTCCCTATCCACTACATAAAGCTAGGGCTTTCCTTGTTGAAAAAAATCATGGAGAGGGAGGTCACCATTCCATATTTGAGCCAGCTCAGACCCATGGCATCATTTGTAGAGCTTCGTGATCAAGCTAGGGTTTACATTGCACATAGGGACAATTTGATTCAAAATCAATTTCTGATGAAATGGAGATGCGTTTACGAAAAGTGAAAGACGATTTTGTCAATAATATGCCAAAGAACAAAAAAATCCCTCATTTTATGCACAAGTATTATGGTTTGAGTTAAATTCTCAAAATACAGTTGCTCCAGGTCATTTTCTGCACTTTTGGATAGGTTGTCTTCAAATCACTTTTTGAAGGTTTGGGAGAAGGGTTTTGTAGTGCTAGATGACTCTATTTTGTGGTAGACATCCTAAGTATTCCGATAATACCACTTTCAGCCCAAAAATACTCTGGGAAGGCCTCCAAACTCCCTCTCAACGTAGGGAATATGCTTCTACTCAGAGTGCACTACGCTTTTGCAAATTTTGAGTGATCAACTTCAAACTTGAATTTTGAGCAAATGGGAAAGTATTTTAGAAAGCTAGAGGCATGTTTTGTGCATAAAATTACCAAGAAAAAAAAACTCTCTCATGTTTTCAAGAAACATTATGGTTAGAGAGATATTGATCCATCTTTAAGCCCTATTTTTGCAGAAATTTGTTTGGAGAATTCTAGATTTTTGGAAATTTTGGAAATTTCCACCTCACAGAAGCGTAGAAATATTTTGTTAAGCTAGTTTTAGGGGCATCCAAATGATGATTTTATTATATGGATGGATTAATTTTGATTAGTAAATCACATATCAAGAACCATTTTTGCATGACACACTTTAATTTTGCAGAAAAGGCCAAAAAACCACTCATTTTCTACATTGCTTCTACCACTTTTTTGGATGCCTTGCTTCGATTTTTGAGTAACCTTGGGAGAATGAACTTTTGGAGACCTTCCCATGGGTTATTTTGAAAAATTCAAGATTTTATTGAAACTAGACACACACGGCTAGTCAACCATTCTTTCAAAATTGGATTTGAACTCCTAAAGGTGCCTAAAAAATGGCTGCAAATGGCTACTACGCTTCTGCAAAATTCTATTACGCTTATGTCAAAAAATGTTGCACATCTACAATGGATTCCGCAGGACACTTTCTAAGCTCATAAAATGTCAAAAATTTGTGGTTTTTCTATCCTATGAGTTGGCATTAGAGTAATTGATTTGGTTTTTGCCTCTTATCACGAGGGAACATGTAATTTAATGTAAGATATACACAATCCTAGTTCATAGATGAATTTTAGGGAATGGTTTCTAAGCTCCCTAGAATATAAGAAATGAATCATCTCATGTATTTATGATTAATTTTGGATGGGATTTTGACCTGATGAGAGGTCATGGTTCATATTTGCTATAAGTAGACTCTCTTTAGTATTTTTTTGGGCTGGATAGTCTTATTTTGTAGTGGATCTTATTGTAACATCCTTTTGGAATGAAATCAAAGACAATCTTGCAGAACTTATATTGAGAATATTGTGGTATGCATTGGAGAATTTTTTCTTTCTCTTTATTTTTATCTATTCATGTTGAATGATATGTTTTCCTATTTCATATACATCCTTCCATGTGTTCATCTTGTAAATTTATAAGAAGAAGTCAAGTCTGTTCATGCTCTATTTTATACAAGGTTTACATGATATGTATATGTTCTTATAAATGAATCAATTCACCTCAGTTCTCATCGAGAATCTCCATCACTTCATTCTATACTCAATTACAAATTAATCATTCTTTCAAACTACCTATCTAGCCTCACACATTCTCTGCAAATTGACCTTGGAATTCATACCTAAAAACCCTAGACCTGGCCTCTTGACTAATTTTCCTATCCAGAACTTAAAACATCAAAAAAAAATCCCATTTACTGAGCTTACATACATAGCCTAAGATAAATAGATATAGAATCATTCCATTGACTGTAAAGTGACAACGAGAGAGCCCTCTTTGGTCTTGGTAGGGCTAGCTACCTCACCTAAATTCTAGTGTGTGGTTACCTTCCTTAAGTTATATTCACAACCTTGGGAAGTAGGGCGAGTGATAACAGATTCAAGGAAAGTATGCCAATGATATACTCAAGAATTTATGCATGAAGAGTAACAAACCCATGGAGACTCCTCTAGTAGGGAATTGGAGGAAGGAGGATTCCACTTCAGGTGAGGAAGTGGAAGATACCATTTATCAGCATCTTGTGGGTTCACTAATCTATTTTGTGAACACGCGACCAGATATGTGCTTTGCAGTCAACCAACTTAATTAACCTATGGTTAGTCCAACCAAACTGTATTAGAAGGAAAAAAAGCATGGGTTGTGATAGCTCAGAGGGACCACTTAGTTTGGAATATGGTACAAACAGATAGAGGGAGTGCATATTCAAGGCTTCAAAGATGCAGATTGAGTGGGGAGTCCATCATACATGAAGAGTAATTCAGGAGGAATTTTCATTGTTGGGTCTGCAACAACTTCTTGGTACAATAGGAAGCATATATTTGTGGCACTCAACTTAGCATAAGCAAAGTAAATTGTTGTCAGTCAAGCAGCATGTGAGGTGATCTGGATGAGAAATATTCTTGTTGGGTTATTTGGTGCGATGATGGATCCTAATATGATTTATTATGATAATCGTAATTGTATCTAACTCTCTAAAAATCTTGTATTTCATGATCGATCCAATCATATCGATATCTAGTATCACCATCTATGATATTGTGTGCAAAATTGGATTATGGTTTTGGAATACATTCCTATAGAGGAACAAGATGCACATATTTTGAAAAAGGATTTATCAAGAGGAAAATTCAAATTTTATAGAGGCATGATTTGGGTATATGATAATCCCTTTCTTGCTGAGAGGGAGTTTTGAAATTTCAGCAAGAAAATATCAGTTTGACTTTCCTTGGTCGAACTAGAGAAAATTCAAATTTTTATATCAGCAAAAATTCTTGGAGGTGGTTAACTAAGGTGAAAAGGCACTATTCACTTAGTTAAATCAGTTAGTTCGAGTTTGGGAAGCTTGAGTTTAGCTCAGTATCATTTATTGCTAATTTACAACAACATATTTTAGTTAAATTTAGTTATGGTCAGTTAAACTAGTTCTAATTGTTAGAAGAACTAGTGGAAGGTCCAAGTGTGGAAGTGCAACTTCAGATCACTCTGTGATCAACCTCTTAACTAATCAATCAACCCAAAATAACTGATGCATGAAGATAACCTAGTCGACCTGGAGATTCCAAGGCAATGTACCATTAGTTGTAGACTATTCCAAAGTGTACATGTGGTGCATGAAGTAATAGGATGAGCCTAGATGGATTACGAAATTCTCATTGAGGAATTTCCTAATTAATATGGCCCTAATTCCTCAAGGAAAAATTCAAGGAAATATGAGCTTGGAGAGCTTCAAAATTTTCTAAATGGTGGCCAAAGTCATTCAGTCAGGAACATGGATATACTATAAAGTTACAGGTTGTGCTCGGACTTGAGAAAGCTTTGTGTTGCATCTCTATTCTTTAATTAATGTAATACATATAGGAAGGGGTTTTGAGAAGTTTCTTTCCACTAGATAAATCTATGTGTATATGTGATAAATATTGATGCATGTTTATGATTTGTCTTTTTTATCATGAATTGAATTATGTAGATGAGTAGAGTATATTTGAGTCTTGTGTTTTAGTAAATTACATGAGTAGTTTCATATCTACACATTAATTTCTATACAAATTGTGCATTGCATAGTCACATGGGGCAAGCCCACCTCACTATGACCCTCAACTAACCATTCTTCTTTCCTTGTCCTCCACAGTTGTGCATTGCATGGTCATAAGCCTCAACACCTCACTCTAGGCGTCTATAACTGCTTATTACGTAGTCCCTAAGCCTTTCTCTTAGTCCATTACTTAGTTCCAATTGAATCAATTATTTTCATGAAGCAAGCTAGACTAGGAGTTTTTCAGGTTGTTGTCGTCTTCTCATGAGTGATATACAGTTGCAGGTATTATATCTTAATATGACAGGATGATTATTGAAGTAAAGGAGAAGGATACTATGCTAGAATACATCCATGAAGTTGTAATAAGTTGATAATTTAACAAGAATATGAAGGGGAACTAGATTGTGACGAAAGTTGGAAGATCAAGATCATAGTAAACACTCCATATCATTCAACCACTTGGACGGTGAGGATGAAGAACAAAGTAGATATTTCATGAAGATGAAGTATAGAGTATACCTCTCATGAAGATTGAAGATAAAGCAACAATAGGAAAAAATTAGCATTACCACCTCATCATAAATTCCATGTTGTCATTGTCAAGCTGTGACTTATGCAAGTGTCATCATAGTTTCATGTGTGTACATGTGTATCTCCACATCATTTATGGATTTAATTATGTAATTCTTAAAAGGAAAGGACAAAATGTAATGTGTGGAATTCCAAGAGTCATATGTGGAATATGAAAGTCACATAGTCATATATGTGTTGGCTTAAGGGGTTCTGACCCAGGTTCAGATTTAAGGTTTGCTAACAAACCCTTATACTATTGGCCCTTTTGGCAATGACCTACTTTCGCAGGCCAAGGTCTCACCCGAAGTAGTATGGGTGGGTGTTGGAACCAGGTTTCCACACCCTAGGAGAAAGCAAGTAATTAAGGCAGTCCTATTGGTATCTATCGGGTTCACATAGAAGGAATCTTATTACTGAGCCCTTAACAGTATAGACAACATGTAAACATAAAAAAGCTACTATTATTAAGTAGATCTTAGCAACACCTTTGCATCCACGTGCACATGATTCATTAATTATCCTCACAGAATAACATAATCGCAGCTAACTCATATAAAATAGACACAATCGTAGCTAACACAGAGGTACTTCAATAGTAAACGCAACTAGTTTAGGTAACATAGAGATACTTCGACAGATTCCGCATTCATTAACATCCAAAACCAAGTTACAAACCCAAGTCACAGCTCACGCACACAACCAGCAGGGTCCACACACAGTAGGACTGAGTATCTCCGCGCACACAGCCAACAGGAGTCCTTACCCAATACTACCCAAAAAAAATCTCAATAGTTCATACTTAGCATCAATCTTACTTTTTTCATAGACTCAAACTATCTATCTATTTATATCATCATAGCCTGCGCTATGATGTGGTCCGCAAACCGTGGTTTGCAGACTCTAGGTCTACCCTTTGACCCATTACAATACATTGGGGGCTTTGACCCGCCCCAAATCCCTTGCGTAAGACTAATTATATATATATATATATAACGGAGCTAGGGGGCCCCATTCCAACAATATGGGGAACAATATTCTTTTGGAAAACTCCAAAATCCATATAGAAATCCAAAGGTCAGATTAGAAGTCCAAGTGTCATGAGGGTAATTCAAGAGTCATAAGGGATATGAAAGGTCATTCCTCTTATTATAAAATAAACCCCATGCTTCAAGAAAATTGATTTTGGAATCTTAGCCTTTGGAGAGCTAGGCTTGGCTTCTCTAGCTTACCATAGGATAGAAGATACTTCTTTGGAGAAGCAAGTGACTTAATCTTCCGCAATTGGAGCTACTGAATCTCCATTGTAACTATGTACTTGTACATTTCACCTAATAATCATAAGCTCAATGAGCCAACACATTTTCATGCATTGATCATGAATGTAGTAAGAATATTATTTATATGTTTTCGGTATGTGTTTTGTTCACATGTACTAATGAAATTGAGCTATTTCGGTGGATTTTGTTCTTATATTGTTAAATGTGAGTTGTATTTTCTTTAACGATCATTGTGTCCATGTGAACTACTTCACTAGATAACTGACGAATATTTTCATGATCGTGTGTGTCGATCTTATGTTAGTACTATTACTTCTAGAGACTCACTCATTAGGGGAATTTTGAGGTCTGAAATGGGCCTCCTAAGAATAATGTACAACCAAACTTAAAATTTATAAGAACCAATAGGATTCAAAATGATGATGTCAACCATGGGGGATGATTCACCATTTTTGGAGTAAAAAGTAAAAAGATTAAAAATAATAAAATAATAAAACTACTTTTCAACTTGTATTTTCAACTTATCTCCCTAAGGTTTTACTCAAATTTCGTGTGAGAATACTCGTTTGATGCAAAATTAAATTCCTCATCCAAGGAGTACTCATGTTGCATAATTTCGATGGACCATACTACACAAAAAATGAGAAATACATGAAAAAATGTGAGTGCAACAACGTTTTTAATGTATTTCTCATTTTTCATGTAGCAGGGTCCATCAAAAGTATGCAACATGGGTAATCCTTGTATGAGGAATCAAATTATGTATCTAACGAGTGTTTCCATGTGAGTAAACACAAGTTGAAAATTAGTTTTTTCTTCCCTCTAAAATTTGATGATTTAATCTAATATTAATTTATTATTTCAACTATTATTTTATAATTTCCTTAGGAGGCCCATTTTAGATCTCAAAACTCCCCTAATTCCCCTCTCTCCCCTCGCGAAAGCCTCCTTTTACACATTGAAACTAGTGTTTCATAGTGTCAAATTTCTTTTTGATTTCAAAGGTTATGTGCATATTGTTGGTGCATTAAGATTACTATTTAAAAGCAATCCTAATACCTACATTAATCATCAACCTAGTGTAAGTTTGTTTATTTCAAGAGTGTTCAACAAAGTTTATGCAAGTGAAATCAGAGGTTAAAAAATCGAAATTTTTGCAAGAAGTAAAGTCTAATTCTTGAAGTTAAATCAAGACAATTCTGAAAGAAATCATCAAATAACTTTATTCAATCAACCTAACTTAACTATGATTTATTCGATGGAGAGAGAAAACTAAAATGCAAGGATTTAAAGAACTCACACTTAACCAAAATCACTAATCAACATCTATAGCAATCTATTTAATCAAACATGGAATACTGCAACAACTAAACATTGAGTAACTCATTCATGCTCTACAGTTGAAATTCTCAATGACTGATCAACCAAATAATATCATTCAGAATGAACAACAATCAAAATATTTGAATAGCTCTGGTAAATGAAAGAATAACATTCATGCAGAAGGTAAAATTGATTAATACTTTAAATCAATGGAAATGAAAACCACTCAATGATGATGAGATTTAAATTAACTATAATTCTACAAAACACCGAAATGATTAATTGCAGAAAAAAGAAAATAAGAATATAAAATAGGAAAGCAGTAGAGCTCCTAGTGACCGGGCCCAGAGCCTCCAGAAGTCTCTACCAGAAGATATTCAGAACACGATTATGAAAGAACCATTATCTCTTTCATTAAATTAAATAGTCAAGATACAACATCGCTGAGAGTGAAAAATATGTTTTGAAGGAACGTAAATAATAAAAAATTACAACATACAGGTAAAAATCCTCCCGTTCTATTTCACCTATTAGTCTTTTATATCCTATGGAAAAACAAAACGGATAATAGTGAATCCTCATGATCAGGAGATCCTGAGGATTTCGCAGTTGTCCAACATATTTCATTATAAAATAGGTCTTGTCCTCCTCATCTTTCACTATTTCGAATGAACATAACACATTATTTTCCCTTTATTGTCCATTGTTATTTAGTCATTTGAACAATAGTTAATTGGTTCAGATTTCCTGCACATAAAAGCAACAAAAGTTAGCTTTTATGCCAATAATCACATAGTTTGTTGATAAATAGTTTTACCCTTTGTTTACAATTAATTCTTCTAGATTTATTTCCAAATTGAAGGTAAACACATGAAAGTTAGTAATAAATCAAGCTAATTATGAGGGTAAAACGTACCTTTTTTCTGGCCCAACATACTCCCCATCTTACCTTGTTGTATGTCCTCATGAAATGAGATGGTTGAGGTGTAACAATGTCAAGGAATAAGCAGGATATACTTCCTCCTTATATAATCTAAAACCATGTTTCTGTTTTACTTTTGCAAAATCCTGGTTTACATGACCCTCTGGAAGATCATAGTGATGGTGATAGCCTTCAGGAGGGTACCATATAATCGGACACCTTTATTGACACCCTATCCATGTAGGACCCATGCATAAAATTATGTTGCTATATGTGTTAAAATGAACAACAGCAACTTTGAATTTCCTGTAATTTAAGGGCTCTCGATTCTTAACGTTGTTAGTGGAAGCTTGCCATCTTTGCTTGGCTGCTAGAAAGCATCTTCTCTAATCTCCTGAAAGTATTATCTCCCTGCCTATACAATGTCCTTGTGGAGTGGCCCCAATTTAGCTATGACCCCTTCATGTTTCATGAATCTCTTCTGTTGAGTGAAGATATGTAGGGGTTTACTGGGTTATCCTCTAACCCAGAGATCCAAGGCATGTTCCCTTCTCTAAAAATGTTATAGGATTTAGCCCATTTGATCTTATTATCAGCAAAAGAAAGGAAGGCTTCAAATTGAATTTCCCCTATGAAGGGATTAGGGTTACTATCTCGCTCATCTTCCAGAAAGATATTTTCTAGATACAATTGACATAGGAGGCGTTGAACCTTCTCATTATGTTCCCCACAACACTGGACAAACTCTGTAGTGGTCTTAAATTCGGTGGGTTTCCCTACTCTAATGGCTTTCAATTTTAATAATAGATATCTCTCTAATAAAAACATAGCATAATTAGTAGCAGGTGATCTGCAAGATAAGACATCTGAGTAAGCGAAAAAATAGTATTTTTTCTCCTCGTGGCTTCCTCAAGCTAAGCTTGTGCTTTCTTTACCTTCTCTTATTTGCCTCTGAAGTTGGTGAAATTTTCATCTTCATTTGCAGCAAGCTTGTTGAGTTTTTCCAGAAACTCCTGATGCACCTATAAGGGTACCACTTCCTTCTTATATTTTTCCAACTCCTACTGGGTCCATGACAATTCGTTTTGAAGCCTTGAAATAACAACTTCTTTTATCAGAGGACTATAACAAGGTGTTTCATCTGTCTGAGTTTCCTCTGTCTGTGTTTCTAATTCCATTTGGGTTTCAACCGTGTCTGTTTATTTTTTAGGCTTCAGGCCTTACCTACCTCTTTTAACCATTCCCTTAATTGCTTGATTGTTTTCTTCAATTTCTTGTACTTATCGTCAACTTGGACCTAACTGGCTTATTCTTTTTTATAGGGTTTTCAGTGGAAGAGGGCACTGTATTTTTTTTAGGCACAAGGGGAGCTGTGCCAATTTTTAGGCCATGATCTAGTGAGACAATGTTTTCTTCAGGCACCAAATTGGTTGTGCCTATATCAGTATCATGGTCCAATGGGAAAATGTTTTCTTCAAGCACCAAATGGGTTGCGCCTGTATCAGTATCATGGTCCAATGGGACAGTATCACCTGACTGGTTTTCAAATTCAAGTGCTCTCTCTGTAAGGTTTTATTCTTCCAAATATTCATTACCACAGGGAGTTGAATCCCTTGAATCATGCAATTCCTCATCAAAAGGTAAAATCTTAGTGTGGTTAGAATTTCCAGCAGAAGCAGACTGGTTTAGGGGATAAATTTTTCCCTCAAAATTCCCAGAGGGATTTCTTTCTTCATGGAATGCACTCATACTTTCCAGCACTCGGGCCATTTTGTCCTCATATTCTTGTATTAATTCATCTTGCATGCTTAGAGGAGGTGTATGGGATGGCCCTGCCTCATCGACCAAGGTTGAGGTGTCTTGTCATGAACTTAATCATTCAGAGCGTCTTCGTTTTACTAGACCCGAGGTCAAGGGATAAGTCATTTTTCTTCTTACTTTCTTTGGAACTAATATCTCTATTCTCGGCTGGTCAATTTCTCTATTATCAGGATTTCCTTTTGGTGGGGTTAGGACAGGGTTTACAAAGTTGTCCCAAGTTAAATGATGCTTAGTCAATTCATGAGTGACAATAAAATTTATAAGACTATGATGGTTGATAACTGTATGTAGATTCTTATCCCTCCTAACCTGACTAGATATGTAATGCAACAAATAATTCAAGAAGAATGGAAAATTAACTAAAATTTTCTATTTGAGTATGGCTAGAAGTTTGAGTTGCTAGGGTTTTACCACATCTTGACGTCTGTCGCATGTAATATACTTGTAAATTATGATTTCCAATTATTGTCAGGTTCCTTCAAAGACGCAGGGTGAATCCCTTTTCCTTTGCATACCAATTTCTCGTCTGGGTCCTAGAACACTGCAACTACTTCATGTAAGAGAACGTGCTTGTCAATCCACCTCTTTCATGTTGCCGAAAGTCTAGAAAAATCAAATATTGCAGCTTTCAATACTGTTATATCTCTTCCCTTCACAATTGTTTTCCCATCCTGTAGGTTTTGTAGGAATCTAGTGCTATCTCAGTGTGGAATCCCTATAATTTGTCCAGATATGGGAACTAGCTAGCACTTTGAAGGATAGCACTAGCTTGTTCTGTGATATTGAGTACTGTGGGCTTTTTACAGGTAAATCTCCCATGCATGACTGTTGTGTTTCAGAGACCAAATTCACACTTCTTCATGCACTACTCACGACTTCGTAAATTTGGAACAACACAAATATTGCATGCAAATATTTTAAAACTATTTTTAAAAAAGAGTATAAATGCAATTATATTCATTTATTATATCAACATGTTTCGATGGATTTTGATAATTTTTTCACATGCTTTCTCATACTATAGACCTTTCCCCCTCCAATGAGAGAAGGGCGTCCACTCCCTTAGAGCGTACAAAAAGATGAAAGATGTTGAGGATCATTAATTCATCAAAATAATAATCAGAGCGACGTACATTGTGGTAGAAATTAGTTATATCAGCTCAAATCATAAGGAAGGTGGGAAGTTATTATCAAAAAGGAAAAAAATGGATAAATAATTATTATGGGAAAAATATTTTTTGATTTGATAGAAATTTGTGATATAAACATGATAGGTAAGGAGTGGTACCAGCTGCTGGTATCAAGTGATCAGGCATAATTAATTTAATTCGTATCAAAGTGTAGTTTTATAATGAATATTGATTAATATAAAGATAACGTTGTTCAAATGGTAAATTCTCCTTTGGGAATGAGTCAGTAGGAATAAGTGAATATAGAATGATTGGTTGTTATCATGAAACTTCATTTCCATAAGTAGAGCCACTGCTACCAGCAGGCGTCCATAGCCTCGATAGGGTTTCTTTTTAACCCAAAAATGAGACAGAATCCTTTGTTTAGTATTTAAATAATTTTTTTGATCTTATAGAGAGACCATTGTGCTGGCATGGTAACTAGATAACCACAGTGTCGTTCACTAGGATTTAACTAAGTAATGAGGTCAGCTTGTGATCAGACCTCCTATCCTTCAGGAAGTTTTTTCTTGGCTAGAAGGCCATTGCCTTGGTGTGGTAGCCATTATGGGAATGTTATTTGTTATCTCCTTATGATCATGGGAGGCTGGCTCATGATGAAACCCCCTATCCTCTCTAAAAATATTTTCATATTATTTTCTCTTTATATTTTTTTTCGATCATAAATAGAGGGAGGCTCATTAACTCCTTAAGAGTTAGGGATGGTGTGAGGAGTGAAAAGAAATGCCAATAAAATTTATACCCTTATTCCTAAGTCATCATGCCCCAAAGGATCATCCATTGATAGTGTAAAAAGATAAACCAACATGGCATTAGGATAATGAATCCTTTATAATATGTCTGAAGAGGAGATATCCAGCAAGACATTATATAGTAAACCATATCAATGCCAGAAAATAAAGATACTCATCCAAGGTAAAAAAAAAAATTATAATGTTATTAGTATTGTTGTTTTTCTCCTTCCTGGAGACACATTCACCATTCAACATGATGATTTTCATGAAAAAATGTATGAAAAAATGGTTAGATGGCAATAAAATTGGCAAATGTTTATTTAGACAACTATTTATTACAAAATCACGATTGTTCATTTGATCAAACAACAATTGTTCAACTGATTCAACAACAACTGTTCAGTCGATTGAACAACAAAAACACACAAAAGAAAAATAAGTTGTTCATTTGACAGAACAACAACTATTTATTCGATTGAACAACAACTATTCAATTGATCAAACAACAAAAAAATGAAAAGGAAAAATCAACTATTCATTTGACCGAATAGTAGTTGTTCAGTCGATTGAACAACAATTGTTCAATTGATTGAACAACAAAAGCACACAAAAGAAAAATTAGTTGTTCATTTGACCAAACAGCAACTGTTCAGTTGATTGAACAGCAGTTGTTCGATTGATTGAACAACAAAAACATGCAAAATAAAATTGACTACTCATTTGACTGAACAACAACTATTCAGTTGATTGAACATCAGTTGTTCAATTGTTTGAACAATAAAAACACGCAAAAGAAAATCGGTTTTTCATTTGACTGAACAACCACTGTTCAGTCGATTGAACAACAGTTGTTCAATTGTTTTAACAGAAAAAACACACAAAAGAAAAATCAGATGGTCATTTGACCGAACAACAGTTGTTCAGTCAATTGAACAACAGTTTTTCAATTGATTGAATAGCAAAAACATGCAAAAGAAAAAACAGCCGTTCATTTGACCGAACAACATTTTTTCATTCGATTGAACAAAAACTGTTCAATTGTTTGAATAGAAAAAAGCATGCCAAAACGAAAGATGGAAAGAAATAAAAGATAAGGGATTTTTGCTTTTTTATAGTGATGCTTATATGAAAACAAGAAGTTACAATCAAATGCAGGAAAAAATATACATTTTTTACAAACTGAAAGGAATAGATTTTCATGAAAGTAAGGATGTCGGGTCATTACTCCCTGTAGCTAAAATTTGCATAGCGGGGTCATCACGTACTTGTTGGAAAAAATACTCCTTTGTGAGTGGCTTATGATAAATACTTACCCGATATTTGTTTACTCAGAAGGAAGAGTCAAACCCATCTATGGTGATCAAAGTGAGAGTTCCATTACTATGCACTTCTTGAATTTCATATGGGCCGAGCCATCTTTTTTGTAATTTACCTAGGAAGCCTTGAAATTTGGAATCGTAGAGGAGTGCCCAGTCTCCTTCCTAAAATGTCTTCTTGATAAGGTTGTCATGCCACTTAGTCCATTGTTGTTGAATGATTGTGGTATGTTGTAGAGCAAGTAACTTGGCTTCCTCTAATTCGTTTATCTCTTGAAGTCTTTTAGTTTGAGCCTCCGTCAAGTCTAATCCCACTTCTTGAGCTGTTCTGAGAGTCTTTATTTCAAATTCAATGGGGAAAATAGGTTCCTTTCCAAATACAAGTTGGTATGGATAATATCCAGTAGTATTTCGCCAATTTGTGCGATAATCCAAAAAGGTCTCTGGCAGTCTAGTAGCCTAGTCTCGCCAATGTGTCGAAATTGTCTTAGTCAGAATTGCTTCAATGACCTTATTGGTACTTTCGACCTACCCTTTTTCCTGTGGGTGATACTGAGAAGTGATTCTATGCGTAACGTGGTGGTTTCGTAAAGTGGCTGTAATCTTGTGTCCTACGAATTGCAACCCTCCGTTTGTTATCACTTCCCTAGGTAAACCATACCACACAAATATCTCAAAAATAAAATTAACAATAGTTTCTTCTATAGCTCTTGGAAACACTACTGTTTCAACCCATTTTGTTACATAGTCTGTGGCAACCAGTACGTAAGCTTTCTAGTTTGAAGTTGGATTGAATCAGCCAAAAAAATTGAATGCCCATCATTCAAAAGGTTATATTACCAATTTTAGTTGTAGTGGTATTTCATCAGATTGACTGGGGTGGCCCATCCTTTTGTAGCTATCGCAAGCCTACACATATTTCTTAGCATCCTTAAAAATATTGGGTCAATAATAGCCCATTTATAATAATTTATGCTCGGTTCTGTGGTCTGTGAAGTGTCCACCACAAGGTTCGTCATGGCAGGACTTCAGGATGTCAAAAATTTCATCTTCCTAGATGCATCTGCATATGTGCATATCAGACCCTGTGTGGAAGAGATATCCACCAATCCAAGAAAATCGGGCACTGCGCTGGACAATCAACTTCCTTTCTTTTGTTGTTAAATTCCTGGGCGATTTTCCCACTGCGAGATAATTTGCCACATATGCATACCATGGGGATTTCACTACTATGGAAAACAAGCGTTCATGAGGAAATTGGTCATCTACTACTAACCGATCATTTATCATTGGAACTTAAGATAGAAAATCTGTGACTGGGTTCTCCTTCCCTAGACAATCTTTAATGGTGATATCAAATTCCTGCAAAAGTAACAGCCAATGAGTCACTCTGCCATTTGTAATTGGTTTATTAGCTAAGTACCTAATGGAAAATGATCAGTATAGAGAAATACTTAATAGTCAGTTATGTAATTTCTAAATTTATTTATGGCATATATTACTTCTAAGAATTCCTTTTATGTTACTGTATAATTTAGTTCAGCAACGGTGAGATTTTTGTTGATATAATAAATAGTGTAGGGCTTTTTTTCCTCTCCTTGACCGAGAACATCTCCTATCATTGTGTATGATTCATCTGATGAAATATGAAATGGTAGTTCCCAATTGGGACTGTGCAATACTGGTGTAGTCAAGACTAATTTCTTTAAATCTGTAAAAACAATGTCACACTTATCAGACCATTTAAATTCAACATTTCCAGTTAAAGCATACAAAGGCACAAAAATTTTTGCATTTTTTTATATGAACCTATGATAATATCCTGCATATCCGAGGAAGCTATGTACCTCCATCTGAGTACAAGGGATGGATAGTAAGAGAATTACTTCTATCTTTTCCGGACCTACCTATATTCCAGCTGCAGAAATGTAGTGTCCTAGGATTACGCCTTTTGGCATCATCATGTGACACTTTTAATTACTCAAACATAACCTGGTGGTGATACATCGTTCCAACACTTTTTCCAATGTTTGTAGTGCTTGTTGAAAATCGTCCCCATATGGGGGGAGTCATCCATATAAAATTCAAGTCCTTCGTTTATCAGATCGACGAAAATGCTGAGTATGGCCATCTGAAATGTAGCTGGGGCATTACATAAGTCGAAGGGTAATACTTTGTAAGAAAATGTACACCATGGGTAGGTGAAAGTGGTTTGTCCTCGTCTTCAGGGGAAATTTGGATCTGATTATAGCCGCTGAAGTCGTCAAGGAAGGAAAAGAATCATTTCCCTACCAATGTATAAAGGACTTGATTGATAAACAGAAGAGGGAAATGGTCAGTTTAATTCCTTGTAATCCACATAGATTCTCCACTTGCCATTTTTATTAGGGACAACTGCCAGCGGAGAGACCCATTTACTATCCGAAATAGGATAAATAAAATTCACATCTAGCAACTTTTGTAATTCTTCCTTCACAATATCTTTAAGGTGCGGTTTCAATCTTCGTTGAGGTTGCCTGATGGGACAAGCATCTTTTTCGATGTAAATATGATGGCTACATAGTTGGGGATCTATGCCCTTCATTTCTGGATAATCCAAAGAAAAATACCCTTTGTATTTTTGTAAAATTTTAATGAGCTTATGTTGTTGGTCACTATTTGGATTGTCATTTATGTTCAAAATTTTGTTGGGTTGAATTTCAACATCTCTGCTATTATGAAAGGTAGTTGTGGGTATGTGTTGGTCATCTCTATCCTTTAAAGGATCTTCCTTGGCCTCATTGTCAAGATTTTTTCTTAACATTTGGCATTTTTCATTTTCAGCAGCAGTTGGTTTATTAATAAAATTATTAATTATGTCATCTTCAGTCTAATTTTTGAATTTGATTGCTTCTACTATAATGAGTGGTCAACGAATATTTTCTTGCAGGTATGCGGGAAAATGTTTATGATTTTTTACAATGGGAAGACTTGGTTTGGCAGGAGGATATAGAACAAGGGTTTTTACAACACCCCCCTTAGCAATGGTCATGTTGCTTGTACGAAAACATATGTAAGCGTTGGCTATCGTCGTCGACCCAGAATCAAGGGATACCCATCCAGTTGAATTTTCTGATTAATGACTAGAAAATCTATCGAGTATTCCCATGAGTCAACAGAAACCATGATGTTCTGTAAAGTTCCTTCTGGTCATTTGGGGAGTTTTGACGTCTAAAATGGACCTCCTAAGGAAATAATAAAATAATAGCTAAACCAATAAAATAATATTTATGAATTTTAAATTCACTTTTTGCACCAAAATCTATGTAACCATGGTTAAATCCAAGTCAAACGTTGTACAAAAATAAAATTAATAAAAAAATTGTATTGATGTGACTATAAATAAGAATGATATTTTCAAGAAAAAATCATTATCATTGCACAACTAATGCATTTTTCCTTTGTACTTAAATAACTTAAAATAAAATATAAATATAAATTCATAAATTCTTAATTATAGAATATATTATTAATTAAAATCTATATTATTTAAATTATATAATAACATGTAATAAATATACCATATAAAAATAATATAATATAATATATAGTTTTATGTATGAATTTTATATTACATATTGAATTGATTTTATTTATAAATAAATATTTGAAAATATAAAAATATAATATTTATTGAAAAGTGTGTAAATACATGAAGATTGTGTAGGGATATGCATTGTTTTTTTCAAAAAATATGAAATGAAAATAATAATATTTTATTCAAAAGGTGTGAAATGACATTTATTATGAGTACTTTACTTTATGACTTTAAAAGTACTTAAAGCACTACCATGGTTAACCATGAGTTTTTATCCACCATTGAGAATGTGACAAGTAAGTACCTTTAACTCAAGCAATGCCACCTCAACCATTAGGGATGATGTAATCCCCTAAAATGTGATTGGTTCTCATAAAGTGAAATTTGATTGTACATTTTCCTTAGGAGGCCCATTTTAGACCTCAAATTTCCCCTAATGTTAAGAACTGATCGGTCAGCAAGTTCCAGCAAGGTGGTGGTTGGTTCTGAAGTGGTGTTACAAGTGTTTCACAGGTTTCCGCAGTCAAAATATTAGTGGCTGCGCCCAGGTCAACTAATGTGTTCGGAAAAGAGTGGTCATATATTTCGACTATAACTATAGGAATACCTATATCTTCATGTTTTATCGGTGTTTCCTTGCCCAACAATAAGTCAGACAAGGTTCCTACGACATGGAGAGTTAGTGAAGTTTTTGTTTTCCTCATAGGTATTTTCGTGCACAGTTATTTAATTGTCTTGGCATAGATAGGGATATCTTGAATGTTTTGGAGGAGAGGAATTGTAATACAAATATTTTTAAGTTCCCCTAAAATATCAAAATCTGGATAGAAAATTGGCTTAGGTATCACTAATCTTTTAGGGAATGAGGGAGAGGTATTGATAAGTTTTCCAGAATCTCCTTGTTCAACTGTGCCTTCTCCCTGTTTTATTTATGTGTTGATCACATTTGATGGATTGATTATAGTTGGGGGTTATAATTTGTCTTGTTGCAGGTCTGCAATTTCCCCTGAGTTAATAATGTGCCCAGATATCAGCCTAAGTTCACTACATTATTTTTGTTCAGTTTCGAGGTCTAAATTTTTGACGATCTGTATCAGCTACACTGGTCTATTATTTGGATTCAGGTTCGGTTGAGCTGGTAGTTGAGGATGTATCAGAGGATGAGAAATCTGTGGTAACGGATATAGAGCTGGTAATGTGGGTTGAGATTGAGGACATGTTCCCATAGGTGAATTGGTTATTCCCAAAGGTCGTTGTGAGTTTTGGGACTAGTTTGGATTTTGTGAAGTGTTGGGATCCTATGATTTAGCATATTGGCATATTAAATGACAAGGCAACACATAAACCAGTCTTTAGAGCTCTAGGATCTAGCCCTCCTAGTCTCAGAGAGGGATCCCTCAATATGTTTGCAAAGATATGACTTGTTTGCTTGAAAAAGGTTGATTTTAGGCTAGTTATTAAGCATGAGTTTGTTTGATTGTTTGTGGGACATGATGATCTTAGCAGCATAGATAGAAAAGGGAAATCTCTAAGTCATTGGGAAATGGATTCAAGTAGAAGTTTGTAACAATTATGTAGATGAATTAGGGGTATCAAAGGGAAAATCTAACTTGGCTGTTGGATCTACAAAAGTTTTTAGGTGAAATGAAATGAACATTAAGGGTTTAGAATGAAAAGACTAACTAAGGGCAGTTAAGAATCCTTAATTATATGTACTTCTCAACAAAGGGACTTAAAACATCATTTGAACATGAAGAAGTACTTTATAGACAGGGCTAACCATGAATTCTACAAATCTCACTTCAACAAATAACAATTTCAAGGCAAACTTTTAAAATGAAATCTAGGAGTCGAGGAACGCTCTATTTCATCAAAGATTTCACTTTCAAGGATAAGAAAACATTAAAGATTAAAAAATAACTACATTCATAGAAAAGGGAACTCCTAAACATTTGTGATTACAGCTGTAAATACCTTCAAAACAATTATTTGAGCAAGTACAAAGGGTATGATCAAAACAGACCTCTTTGGCAGACTTTGGACAATGGTACTTTGAAGGGAGACTTCAAAAACAATTTTTAAATAGAAATAAGCAAGCAGGGAAAACCATAAATCATTCTTGAGGCCACTGTATTGAACTATTTAGGAAATAAACAAGCATAAAGGTTGAAAAGCAGTCAAACTACTCAATAAAAACTTCAGCAGATGAAAACATAAAGACAGTGAAGAGTAAACAGGTCTAAGGTGCTTCTAGGAGACATTTCTTGGCCTAAACGTTTTACTCTACTGCAAGCAAGAATTGATGAAAACAGAATGGAAAATAGGAAAAACATTAACAGATTAGAATACTTCACCAACAGTCAAGCTCAGGGATCCAATGACAGAGCTTTCTCCATCAACAAACAGGTCAAAACATCCACAGGTTCCAGAACATCAAATTTCTTTCAATTTCAGTAGAACTATGTATTACTTCAAAGAGTTATCAAATGCCCAACATACAATGAGTTTGAATGTAGTATTTATGCTGCAAATGAGGAGGTGGAACTATCTAGGGTTTAAATGTTATAAATGACATAGTAAATGCACTCCTATCCTTAAAAACCATGCAAGTCATAAGGTAGGAATGTCTCTCAACTACTTCTCTATGTAATAAATCTGTCTTTACTTCCTGCGGATGAAATAGATGAAAAGATTGACTTTGAGGCCTTTTTCTGTCTTTATATTAACTTTTCTGACAGTTTATAATATCTTCTTTAGTGTAATAACTGTTTATTTGTCTTTTGAGGTATAAAGTAAGTGAAAGGTGTCACTTTTGATTTATCAAGTGAATAACTACTCTGTGTTGAATTATCTGAGGATACTTTAACCTAAGTTCCCTTGATTTCATCATAAAACTGTGTTTCAAGGCCTTTTAGCCTTGATCTGATTTTTAATTAATCTTCTTTTCTATCCTTTTCTTTATCACTTCTTAAATAATTTTTTCTATTCCTTTATCTCCTTCTAGACCTTTTTAAACTTCTTCCACCTGTCTTTAATTGTGTTCTCTTCTTAATCTGCCTTTTTCTATTTCTGCTTCTTCATAACTGCTTTATCTCTTAATATTTATCCTTGATTGTGTGTTCTTGTTTGTGTGTAGGGGTTTCTTTATGCGCTAGAAGTTTTCATAACTTGTCGAGGGTTTGAACCTTTATACAACCCCATCCTTTTTCATTTCAGACTCTCAGAGTTATTCTGAGGCCATGAATCTTGACCTCGACTATGGGATGGCCCCTTGGGCTTGGGGTGCCATCAAACCTGCAAAATAAACAAAAAAATTAATGAAACCCTGTGTTTTTTGTATTTTACTGCTTTTTAGAGGTTTATGAGGGCGTAAGGAGCAGTGAGGAGGAGAAATTGCATGTGGAGGAGGTTCTGAGACAAAACGTGTGAAAACAGGGTTTAATTTGAATATTGGAGCGAAATAGTGGATAGGTAGTTTCAGAAAACCATGAATGGTTTTCGTGCATGAAATGAGTGGTAAGTGGTTTAGCTGGGAATGAATCCGATACAAGTCTTTGATTGACACGTGTCTAGGCGAAAAACCGCCTATTTCGCGTCGAAAACGAGCGATTGGTTTTATTGATGGAATGAACGCGAAATGTGTTTGGGACCTTTAGATCTTCGGGTTGAAGATCAACGGTCATGGATGAGCGCGAAGGGAATAATAGTGAAGGAACAACAGCAAAGAAATAGCAGTGAAGGAACAACAGCGAAGGAACAATAGTGAAGAAACAACAGCGAAGGAACAGCAGTGAAGGAACAATAGTGAAGATTGATTTTTAAGAAAACACCATAAGGCTTCAAGAATGAGTAATTTTCTATGAAAATAATCTCTTGAAGGCTCAAGACCTGTTTTAGCCATCATTTGCTGTGAAAATTTTTACTGATGGCTAACAGCCGCTCCATTTAGGGATGGCAGCTCCTTGGAGGTGTCAAGAACTTTAGAATTTTATCTCTGGGATGCAGACCTATGCCATATCCATTGGGCAGATTTATTCTTTTCTTGCTGATCTTTCTCTAAAAAGGACAACTTTTAGCAATCTGCAACATGTAATTTCTTCAAACAGCATCTCTTCCTACCCAATCCTACTTGTCCTAGCATTTTTTCTTCCTTTTTGAGTGCATTTGAACTAGCAAACTCTTTGACATTTTATTTTTGAAAACAAAAACAAACTATCTAATCCTATCCTTATTTCTTCCAAGAGTCCAGATTAAACTGTTGAACTCTTTATTTTCTACCTA
Organism: Pinus albicaulis; assembly: GCA_034641835.2. NCBI lineage: Eukaryota > Viridiplantae > Streptophyta > Pinopsida > Pinales > Pinaceae > Pinus > Pinus albicaulis. Next base: position 620,363,021 of record CM076573.1, read on the forward strand.
GGCTACTATCTGTCAATATTAAGCTGTCTGACAAATTTTATTCTCTATTTTCTAAAAAAGAAATTTAAAAGACAGCCAAACCAGGATTAAGCTGTTTGATTTGCTGAAGTGACTATGGCATAGAAACAAGTTGCACATAGACTGAAATTTTGCAGAAAATTAAACAAAATTGTGAAGGCTTAAGGTCTGAAAATCACAAGCATCCTTCTTTATTTCTTTCAGCTCTGGTTTTGATCTTTTTGAGCTGTCTTTTTCTTCTTTAACTAGTTCAAGTTTTCATCATGTTAGAACCAGTATTCTTTGTATCTTTGGCTCAGGTTTTGATCTAATCTGAGCCATTCTTCATAAAACTTATAGGTTCAGGATTTAAGCTTGTTTGAACCTCTCTTTTTCTATCCTAATATAGTCTACTGATAAGCCAAGATTAAATTGTTTGGCAAAATATGATTCACTAGCATATCAGCAGTAAATTGAAATCTATCTAGTCATGATTAGGTTGTATGACTAGATAGCAGTGCTTCTTTTGGTAGTGGCATTTAAGCTTGCACACTTTCAGACTCTCTTTCTTTCTTTATTTTTTGGTATGGGGTTGTACCTTTCTTCTTTTATATCTGCCCTCTTTCCTCTTTTTCTATTGTTTTTGTATTTTTTAAAATTTTCTTTCAAGGCAAAAAACAAAAAACTAGCTAAATGCTCATAGGCTAAGCTTTATTGAAATTCCTACCTACCCTAATCTAACTCTGAAATATTTACATGTTTAGCTAACAAATTCTCTTTTCCAATACATCCAGTCAATCAGATGGTTCCATGACTGGTCTTTGCTCATCTCTTTGAGCATGCTAGACAGACAGGGCCACTCCCATCTCACTTGTTCTTTAGTAGTAGTGCTAAACAATTTTGTTACATTTGGTGATACACTGCTCCTAACAATCTCTATCCCTTCTTCAAATGTCTCCAAAACTTGAGAAAAGGGGTCTTCAAATGATACCTGGTTGGGAGTATTTGATAGGTAAGTTTCAACCAGGGTTATCTTTTCTTCCACTAGATCAAGAAAAATATTCTTTTGAGAAAGAAACTCTTCCTCATATTCATTATTATCTAAACTGGAGGGCTCATCATATATTGCAGTGTTGTCCTCTTGCAGTCCTGATATGTTCTGATTTAGTGGACTGAACTCTGTGAAGAGGTCACCATGTTCTTGAGCAAGGGTATGCTTGATCACCTCAACCCTTTTAGGAGAAGGCTTCTTATATTCATCTTGCCCAACAAGTTCCTTATTCTTTTCAACCTCAACATTACAACTGATATATTGTTGATTTCCAATTATGTGAAAGCTATTTTTGATGATTTGTAATGAAGTAGAGAAAATATTCAAAGATTATTCGCCCTCTTCTGTATTTTTAAAGATTTCTTCATCAGTATCGTAAATATCCTTCTTTGGCTCATTACTTTCTCGGAGTTGGTGGAACTGATCTTCCTCCCACAAATCTACCAATGATGGTCCTGCAAGATCAACTTCTGTTTGGAGAACACCATCATCAAATAGAACAAAATTAGGAAAATCATTAATGTAAGTAATGTCACCAATCAAACATACTGGATTATCAACAGGTCTTTCTTTATTCTAATCTACAAGGGAACTTTCTAAATTTTCACAACAAAGTTCATTAGGTGAATGGGCAAGAGTGTTTGTTTTGCAAAAAAAATCAGAGGCTGGCTATTTATTGATAATCTGATCGATTTCTTCTTCTTTCAAAGGAGGAGATGTTTCTGTGTTTCTTTGAGCAAAAGTAAAACAGTTCTCTATCTCTTGTGAAGACTAAATTTGAGGTTGGATGTCTTCTTGAGCCTCACCTAGAAGGGATGATGAATCATTATTTATGCTTGCAGGGATATCTTGAGGGATGTCTTTTATTCCTTGATTGATTTCTTCCTCAACTTATTCATCTAGGTTCTTGTGATAGTTAGGATGCATATGAAATTCTTGAATGGCTTTTAACAGATCTTCAGGATGCATATTAACCAAATCCTCATCAATATCTAACAAGTATTGTATGATTTTCTGAGATTGATCACAACATTTTTCAACCCATGACAAGGATGGAGAGTTTTCTTTATATTTTTCATAAAATACTTGGTGCATGTATTTTAAAGAAAACAAGCTCTTAGGTTCTAACCATTCATACCAATCCCTTGCCTTTCCTTCTAATGTTAACATGAACATTTTCATAAGGCAGTCTTCATGCCATTTAGTATTTATCTTCCATACATGTATATGAAATTTGATGAGATGTATCGATGGGTCATCAAACTTTTCACCTTGAAAAACAGGAAGGTTATCATCCCAAAACACCCGGGGCATATTATGTGGGAACCCAAGGATATGATCTCTACTCATTGGGGCATGTATTTGTTGTATCCTTGGAATCATGTTTGTAAATTAGACAAGAGGTCACTATGTCTATTCAACCAGTTCAGAGTCTTCCACCAGTGGAGTCATTTGGTATTTTGGGAGTTGTGGAGTCGCTAGGTGGAGGATTTCAAAAATTTTGAGATGAGTTGCTGTCCACCATCAGCAATTGAATGCCAATATAAGGAGGTTTGTGGGTCTTTTGAGGCCTTAGGATGTATAAGATGTAATTCACTCAGAAGTCCCCACCCTGATCGCCAGAATGTTGGGACACTGTGATTTAGTAGATTGGCATACTAAATGAAAAGGCAACACATAAACCAGTCTTTAGACCTCTAGGATCTAGCCCTCCTAGTCTCAAAGAGGGATCCATCAATATGTTTGCAAATATATGACTTGTTGCTTGAAAAAGGTTGATTTTAGGATAGTTATTAAGCATGAGTTTGTTTGATTGTTTGTGAGACATGATGATCTTGGAAGCATAGATAGAAAAGGGAAATCTCTAAGTCATTGGGCAATGGAGTCAAGTAGAATTTTGTAACAAGCTTGTAGATGAATTACAGGTATCAAACGGAAAATCTAACTTGGTTTTTGGATCTATAAAATTTTTCAGGTGAAATGAAATGAACATTAAGGGTTTAGAATGAAAAATAGAACTAAGGGCAGTTAATAATCCTTAATTATATGTACTTCTCAACAAAGGGACTTAAAACATCATTTGAACATGAAGAAGTATTTTATGGACATGGATAACCATGAATCCTACAAATCACACTTCAGCAAATAACAATTTCAAGACAAAATTTTGAAATGAAATCTAGGAGTCGAGGAACGCTCTATTTCATCAAAGATTTAACTTTCAAGGATAAGAAAACATTCAAGGTTCACAAATAACTGCATTCATAGAAGAGGGAACTCCTAAAAATTCATGATTACAGCTATAAATACCTTCAAAACAATTATTTGAGCAAGTACAAAGGGTATGATCAAAACAGACCTCTTTGGCAGACTTTGGACAATGGTACTTTGAAGGGAGACTTCAAAAACAGTTTTTAAATAGAAACAAGCAAGCAGGGAAAACCATAAATCATTCTTGAGGCCGTTGTATTGAACTATTTAGGAAATAAACAAGCATAAAGGTTGAAAAGCAATCAAACTACTCAATAAAACCTTCAACAGATGAAAACATAAAGACAGTGAAGAGTAAACAAGTCTAAGGTGCTTCTAGGAGACATTTCTTGGCCTAAAATTTTTACTCTACTGCAAGCAAGAATTGATGAAAACAGAATGGAAAATAGGAAAAAAATTAATAGATTAGAATACTTCACCAACAGTCAAGCTCAGGGATCTAATGACAGAGCTTTCTCCATCAACAAACAGGTCAAAACATCTATAGGTTCCAGAACGTCAAATTTCTTTCAATTTCAGCAGAACTATGAATTACTTCAAAGAGTTATCAAATTCCCAACATACAATGAGTTCGAATGCAGTATTTATGCTGCAAATAAGGAGGTGGAACTATCTAGGGTTTAAATGTTATAAATTACATAGTAAATGCACTCCTATCCTTAAAACCCATGCAAGGCATAAGGTAGGAATGTCTCTCAACTACTTCTCTGTGTAATAAAGCTGTCTTTACTTCCTGAGGATGAAATAGATGAAAAGATTGACTTTGAGGCCTTTTTCTGTCTTTATATTAACTGTTCTGACAGTTTATAATATCTTCTTTAGTGTAATAACTATTTATTTGTCTTTTTAGGTATAAAGTAAGTGAAAGGTGTCACTTTTGACTTATCAAGTGAATAACTGCACTTTTTTGACTTATCCAAGCCTACTTTAGCCTAAGTTCCCTTGATTTCATCATAAAATTGTGTTTTAAGGCCTTTTAGCCTTGATCTGCCTTTTAATTAATCTTCTTTGTTGTCTTTTGCTTTATCACTTCTTAAATCATTTTTTCTATTCCTTTATCTCCTTCCGGACCTTTTTAAACTTCTTCCACATGTCTTTAACTGTGTTCTCTTCTTAATCTGCCTTTTTCTATTTCTGATTCTTCATAACTACTTTATCCTTGACTATGTGTTCTTGTTTCTGTGCAGGGGTTTCTTTATGCGCTGGAAGTTTTCATAACCCATCGAGGGTTTGAACCTTTATACAACCCCATCCCTTTTCGTTTCAGACTCTCAGAGTTATCCTGAGGCCATGAATCTTGACCTCGACTGTGGGATGGCCCCTTGGGCTTAAGGCGCCATCAAACCTGCAAAATAAACAAAACAATTAATGAAACCCTATGTTTTTTTTGGTTTACTGCATTTTAGAGGTTTATGAGGGCGTAAGGAGCAGTGAGGAGGAGAAATTGCATGCGGAGGAGGTTTTGCGGGAAAAACCTACGAAAATAGGGTTTAATATGAATATTGGAGTGAAATAGTGGATAGGCAGTTTCAGAAAACCACGAATGGTTTTCGTGCACGAAATGAGTGGTAAGCAGTTTAGCTGGGAATGAATACAATACACGTCTTTGATTGACACGTGTCCAAGTGAAAAACTTCCTATTTCGTGTAGAAAATGAGCGATTGGTTTTATTGGTGAAATGAATGTGAAATGTGTTTGGGACTATTAGATCTTCAGGCTGAAGATCAACAGTCATGGATGAGTGCAAAGGGAACAACAGTGAAGGAACATCAGCGAAGGAACAATAGCGAAGGAACAACAACGAAGGAACAACAATGAAGGAACAATAGTGAAGGAACAGCAGTGAAGGAACAGCAGCAAAGGAACAACAGTAAAGGAACAATAGTGAAGGAAAACTAGTGAAGGAACAGTAGTGAAGGAATAGCAGCGAAGGAACATCAGTGAAGATTGCTTTTTTAGAAAACACCATAAAGCTTCAAGAATGAGTAATTTTCTATGAAAATAATCTCTTGAAGTCTCAGGACCTTTTTTAGCATTCATTTGCTATGACAAAATTTATAGATGGCTAACATGAAGTAGAGGTAGGCCACTAGGATGAGTATTGATTGTTCTGCCAAAATTTAGAGAAAGAAGAATTTGGCCAACCGCTTCTTGGAAAGGATTGAGTTTGCCAAGGGGGCATGGATATAGGTTGGGATGGCCAGGTGAAAAAAGGTGGATGATTTTTCCACGTTGTTCCGGGTTTTTTTTGTAGATTAAATTGCGAAGAAGGAAAGAACTGAGATGGGTTTGGTGACATACCTAAAGATCGAGCTTGCCACTGTTGACATTGATTCATTAAATATACTGGAGAGGCTCTTTTCCTTCTCTCTTCATTAATTTTTTGACTTCCTCTACACTAGATTATTTATTTGACATCCAAGAGGCTAGGGAAATTAATTGCATATCCCCAACTTAGAGTTTGGTTCCCAAATTTTTAGATCAATTAGGACAAGATTATGCATGTAAAACTCTTCCAATTTGGCCCTATCTTCTATGTTGGACTGACTACAAAAATTAATAAATTTCTTGTAACTCTGGAAAGGTAATGACCCATATGATGCTAGTGTTTTGATTTGGAACTATAGACATTTCTCCTTCAGGTAATTGGAGTAGTAATTTGAAGGATTCTTGTGTTGTATTGCCTCCATGCACAGGTCTTCCATGGTGGAAATCTCCTTGTCTTTTTGCTACAGTTGGCCCTTCAATATTACATTATTTGTTTGTAGTTCTTGTAGCTTCTATTTTAACACTGCCTCCCTAAGTCTGACATCAGCCAAATCTCTCCCCATAGCAGTGAGTTTCTCTTCCATGATCCTTACATCTTCCACATTCTTAGTTTTGGAAATTTGCATCGAGTGGTATGTGCATGCTCTCTCTTTCTCTAGCTCATAGAACAGGGGAACTAAAATCCTTTGAGGGATCATCCTCCCTCCTTTAATGAATGTGTAATAGGAGCTCAATTTTGGTTGTGGGATAGGATGTGGAACTATTGTAATTTATTTTGGGACAGTTTTTGGAGAGCATGGTTATTCCTTTGGTTCGTCCTCTTTCTTCTCTTGTTTCTCAACTTTGGCATCCTGTCCCTCAATTTCTACCTCTTTTTCATCACCTTGGGCCTTCTTCCCTTCCAATGGTGTATTTTTATCTTCCCCCATGACTTTTTTCTCTTCCTATAGCACTGTCTGAGTTTCCTATAGCACTGTTTGAGTTTCCTGTAGCAAAATCTACGTTTCTTGTAGAAAAACATGTTTTTAATGTTGCCCCTTCTTTTCTTCCTCTTGGAGGTCTACAGGTGTTGGTGCTTGTGTGAGGGATGCTAGACATGAGGAGTGCCTCCTTGTATAGGTCGTAGGTGTATTTTTAGGTGAAGTGACCTCTTGAATATTTCCCTCTTCTAGCCTTATTTCTTTTTTCTTATTTGGTGATTCTTCAATTGTGATGGGGCTCTTGGTTGAAGTTTGAGGTCTCCCTTGTTTCACCTTGGCACTCTTCCTAGTCTTAAAGGACATGGGGGTCTACATTTTTATTTTTTCTTTCACAGGGGTGCTTAGAGTGGCTAAGGTGGTAGCCAATTCCTATTGAGATATCCCTTATTCAAGGTAGGTTTGTTGATGGGAGATATAAGTGGTAAGATTGGGGTCTAGTATCTCCTCCTTTTCTGTCTTTCCTTCCTTTTCTTCATCTTTCTCTTCCTTTTCTTTCTCATATTCTTCTCCTTTCTCATATTTATTCTCCTCCTCTTATCTCCCTTCATCTCCTTCTATATTTTCTATGGGTTCTGCCTCTGTTTCCAATTCCTTTTCTTCCTCTTCTTCCTCTTCTTTGATGGCCCTTTCTCCAAGGCTAGAGGCAAGGGTATCTCCAAGAGTGATGTTTTGTGTCCCAATGAATGCTTCTCTATCCATTTCAATGAAGTTGGACCAAATTACAAGGATTTTGAGTCTGTTTACAACATCTCCCACTATGAGTTTAATGATACCATGATGGGCTAGGTGTTGATACTTCCTCTCCCTTACCCTATGGCTCATATCTATGATTGAACGAAGGAGGAAGTATGGGATGTTGAGTCTTTTATATAAGGGAATATCACCTTTGAACCTATGTTCATGCAAAAATCTAAAATGGTATCCATAGACCACACTTATTCTACCCTAACAGGAGATATATTTCATGATTTTGTAGGCTACCTCATCCCATGGGTAAGGTATGGTTTCTCTTCTTACCTCATTCTTATCTTCAATGCATTCTTCGTTGGGAAAGAAGAAACTCTTCTCAGGGGCAATACTAGAGACTTTTTCCTCTCTGTTCCACTTAACTCCTACAAGTAAGGTGGTGATTCTACTAATGAGCTTAGGAGTTATGGAAATTTCTAGCCCTCTTACCACTGTGGCAGCTCTATCATTTTCTTGGGAGTGCAAAGCTACTACAAATTCTCGATCAAATTCATCATCAAATCCTTTTTGGAGCTCAAAGAACCCCAACCACTAGTGATTTCTGTTAACACTCTAGTAAATTCTTAAGTTGTGGGATTTTGATTTTTTAGTCAAAGAACACTAGAGGTAACCACAAACCTACTTCAAACTCTACGATCTAGCCTTCCTAGGGTTCATAGAGGGCTCTCCCTTTAAAGTTTAACTTTGTTTTGATTTATAATATTAGGCTAGTTATGAAAGTATAATCTGGTTTTTTTTTAAAGGGTTTTGTGGAAAAAATCAGTCAAAGGTAAAATAGAGGGAAATATACTTGTCCATTGGGCTATGGAGTCTAAATCAAGATAGCAGCACTAGTAGTCAAGGCCAAAATTGTATTAAGGGAAAGATATATAAACCTCAGAGATTTGGAAAAGTGTTTTTTGGTGAAATGGTATGATCGAGATAAAGGGAACTTAAGGATCCTTTGATGCGGAAAATGGAAGTATAAGGCAGAGGTCAAATGGGAGAAGGAGAAATTAAGGGTTCCTTGCACCAGAAATCAGCAGGAAACATTAAAATGGCAACTATTTAAAGACAGGGAGCACTTGACTAATCCTGTAGTAATACTCCTAGTTACACATTTAGACATAACAAACATAAAATGAATGCACGAAACTTAGAAAGGAAAAAGTGACAAGTAGGAAGTACTTCACTCATCAACTTATCACAGGGATCCTGAATTATGATGCCAGTCAGCTTGTCTAGTCTGCTACTTTGAAATCAAACACACAATAGCCTCCAATGTTCAACAAAAATGTCTATAGTAATTCCAGCAATTTTATTCCACACTGAATACTTCTAATGTTGAAGTATTTATACAAAATGTAATTACAAATATCTTAGGAGAATACTAGGAATATCTTTAGGAAAAGGGAAATATCTGTTGGCATGTGTTGTCCTTGATGGCAACCTACTTGATGAAATAAGACTGTCGGCGATATGATGCAATGTGTTGTCCTTGATGGCAACCTATTTGATGAAGTTGTTCTTGATGAGTTGCCTATGATAAGCAACCTATGTGTTAAATATGTAAGGATGATGTATCTATGTGTTAAACAGAAGGATGATGTATCTACAGATTAGCTCAGAAGGAACAGAAGAAAGGAAGTGATAGAAAAATGATAAATATGATGTGTCACAAAGCATACGCGGGTTTGATAAGGCGAAGTAGTGTATGCACGCGGAAAAGTACGTGCCAAGTCGCGTATGCCCTTTTGCGCTCCAAATTTAGAATACCAAGGGGTGTTACCATGGTATTGACCCATTGTATTGAGCGCTTGAATATCTATTTGGTCCCGTCCAGGAATACCATCGGAAGTGGTGTGGTTTTGACTCATGGTATTGATAAAGGCTAAACCTATATAAGGAGAAGAAGATCATTGTGCAAGTGTGTGCATGTGTCTGGGTATTGAATGAATACTTCACTTTGAAGTATATCTGAATGATTGAAATTTTTTCTTGATTGATAAATCTGAATCTATGATGCACCCATGGATGTTTCTAAATCCTTAGATCTGATGATGATGAATCTCTAAGATGATCTGCAGAAGAAGAACTGGTGAAGATCTGGCGCAAAGTCTGCTGAAGGTAATGAAGAAATCTGGGTAAGCTTATAGATCTGGTCTTTTTTGCAAAGCTTTCATTTACAGATCTATACGCGAGTTTGTTGTGGAAAAAGCGCGTGTATACGTGGATCTGATCTGATAAAAGCGTGTATGGGAAGTTTGGGTTTACTGAAAAATGCACAGATGTATACGCGGGTTAGTCTAATAAAAAGCGCGTGTATATGCGGGTCTGTTTAAATAAAAGCGCGTATGGAATTTGAACTAAAGGTTGCTCATGGTTGAATGTGTTCTGCATATCTATTCTGAAGTCTGGGTAATCTCTGATATTCTGGTTACAGTGGTTTCACTGTTCTGTTTGAAGCATTGGGCAAAGTATGTTTGTTGAAAAATGAAGGGTTGAGTTGAAGTTGTTTGATCTAGTTTGAAAATTGATGAAACGTGGTTTGCAGTGGTGCTGAGGGTCAAAGCCTTCAGTAAGGAGGTAGTAGCTCCCTTCCAGTGATAGCTGGTAAACGAGAGCAGGGGGTAGTAGCTCCCTTCCAGGAGAGGGTGGTAAACGAGAGCAGGGGGTTGTAGCTCCCTTCCAGGAGAGGCTGGTAAATGAGAGAAGGTTGTAGCCTTCTGCAGGTGGGTGCCTGCGTGCTGGTATGAGTCTGCGCCAGTACATAGTTGTAAGATGTTTTCTTTATAATAAATATTGAAGACTGAGATGACGGCAGCGGTGGTTTTCTCCCGAATTGGGTTTCCACCTAAAATCCTGGTGTTCATGTGTGATGCTTATGTGTGTTGATTTATTCTGTTCTTATTGTACATGTTTACTGCTTACTAACATCTAATAAGTGAATGATGCAATAATCTAAGATAATAATCATCTACATAATAAGAGATCTGAGCATACGCGATTTTCCTTAAGGATATCCGCGTATATACGCTAGTTTTGTTTTGTAAAGTAGCGTATGGGTTTTTGAGGAAAGAAAAGTAAAACTTGATTAACAGATCAAGATACTGATTCACCCCCCCCCCCCTCTCAGTATCTTTCCCAACAATTGGTATCAGAGCAGGTCCTTCTGAAAAAACACTTAGCCGCTAGAAGGAAGATCAAGCAAGATGAGCAATCAAGATGGAACAGCATCTATCAAGCCTCCCCTCTTTAATGGAAGAAATTTAATCTTTTGTAAAACAAGGATGAGATTCTATCTTTAGTCTATGGGAACAGATGTATGGGCCATTGTTCAACAAGGATATCAAAATCCAGCTACAATACTAATAGATCCAACTGAAAAGAAGAATTATGAATCAAATGCAAAGGCGGTCAATGCTATAACTGGAAGTCTGACTGAATCTGAATTTTTCAAAGTTATGCAGCTAAATACAGCAAAGGAAATGTGGGACAAAATCATTATAAGTTATGAAGGTGATGCAAAGGTAAAAAGTGCAAAACTCCCAACTCTCAGAATTGAATATGAAAATTTAAAGATGCATAGTGATGAGAGTATTGGTAGTTTCTTTTTACGTCTTGATGATGTTGTAAATCGTATGAGAAATCTGGGAGAAACAATAACCGAATCTACTTTGGTTGAGAAAATTTTAAGATCTCTAACAACAAAATTTGAGTCAAAAGTTTATGCTCTTGAAGAAAAACAAGATCTTCAAAATCTTACCATGGTGCAACTTCATGGGATACTAACTGCATATGAAATGAGAAGAGGAGGACCATCTAAAGTCAAAGAAGCCATCTTTAGAGCTTCTACAAAAGGGAAAGAAGTGCAAGAAGCAGAAGGATCAGGATATATCTCAGAAGAAGATGAGGTAAATTTTGTAAAGAAAATTCAACTTGGCATAGGACGATTCAGAGGTAAGCTTCCTTTCAAATGTTTTGACTGTGGAAGAGTTGGTCATTATGCTGCTAAGTGTCCTTATAAAGAAATATTTGCAAAAGGGAAATAAGTAGCAAGAAGGAATAAGAACCGGTCTAGCACTAGAAAAAGTTACTATACTCATGAAGATAGTGATGGGTTATCTGATAGTGAGGAAGAATGTGAAAAAAATCTTAGACTTCTCATGGCATTTGAATCTAGAGAAGAAAATGATACTTTTGTGGATGCTCTAGAGGACAATGATTTTATTGAAGAAAACAATCAACTCAAAGTACACTTAGAAGAATGTAAAATACTCTTAGAAGAAAGGAAGATAACCATAGAGACTATGAAAAGGTAGTTTGAAGAAGCAAAGAAACACATTGAGAGATTAGAATGTGAAGTGGTAAGTCTAAGAAAAGATTTTGAGAAAGAAAAGACTCTGAATCTTAGATTTACTAAAGGATCAGAAACCTTAAATGAGATTATCAAGGTACAACGCTCTCCTCTTGTAAATAAAGGTCTTGGATATACCGGGGAATCTTCTCAGGCTTCAGCACCAAATTATCTAAAAGCAGTTACAGCTGGTTTACAAAATTTTGCCACTCAGCAAGGGAATAAAGAATCTTTACAGATAAAGCATGATCATCTCAATTCAAAGAACACTAACAGGAATATCTTTCAAAGAAACACCAATCAATAGGTAAATTCAAGTAGAATATTTCATGATCGCAGAAATTTCTTCTTCAATGGACAATGTTTCTCATGTCACAATTTTCGTCACAAAGTTGTTCAATGTGTTGCATATAAAACCATCATGAAAAGAGAAGCAAGAAAGAAAAGGATTGATATTGAAACAAAGAAGAATACCTATAACAATTTTTCTCCTCTTCTAAATGAAGTTGAATGTGCTTATTGCATTAACTTTGGGCATGAAGAATCTGAATGCAGGAGCAAAGTTCAACCAAAAGAGCATTTTTCTTCAAGTTCCAAAGTATGGAAAAAGAAGGATTTACAGGTTGAAAATTATGGCATAGCGTTATTTGCAGAAGGAGAAGAAAATCAATGGTACATTGATAGCGGATGCTCAAGACACATGACAGGTGACAAAACCAAACTTCGTGCATATAGTACATTAGAAAAGGAAAAGAAAGTTACTTTTGGAAATGATACTCCTGCTGTAATTAAAGGAAAAGGGTCTGTGTTTCTAAAAGATAAGGTGAAGGCTAACGATGTCATGTATGTGGATGGATTAAGGCATAACTTGTTAAGTGTAAGTCAAATGTGTGATCAAGGAACTGAAGTTGTCTTTAGTTCAAAAGAATGTGTGGTTCGTGATCTTGATATAGGTAAAACAATCATAAAAGGAAAAATAACTCCAAGCAACCTATATGTATTGAAGAACTACAAAGAACAATGTTACTTGAGTAAATCTTCAGAAAACTGGCTATGGCATAGAAGGTTGGGACATCTAAGCTTCTCTCAAATCAACAAATCAAGTAGACTTAATGTTGTTCATGGTCTTCCCAATATTACTCTACCTGAAAGTATTATATGCAAATCTTGCCAATTCGACAAGCAGACCAGAGTGTAATTTAATGCCAAGGAAGGATCATCAAGTAGGCCTCTTGAACTCATTCATACTGACATATGTGGACCTATGAGGAAAAAGTCACCTCGTGGTGAAAAATACAATATCTTATTTATTGATGATTTCTCTAGAATGTGTTGGATTGGGTTGTTGAAGCACAAAGATGAAGCATTTGAGAAATTTTATATCTTCAAGGCGCTGGTTGAAAATGAAGTAGATCTAAAACTCAAGTGTCTTAGATCTAATCGAGGAGGAGAATATACTTCAAATGAATTTCTTGAATTTTGTGAACAACATGGCATAAAAGACAATTTTCTGTAGCTGCAACTCCACAACAAAATGGCGTAGAAGAAAGAATAAATAGAACAATTCAACAAATGGCTAGAGCTATGCTTGATGATTCTGGAACACCTGACACATTTTCGGGAGAAGCAGCACATACAGCAGTAAACATTCTCAACAAGGCACATGTTCATGTAAATAGTGACAAAACTCCATATGAACTCTGGTATGGTAATTCTCCATTTGTGAAGCATTTTAGAGTTTTTGGAAGTAAATGCTTTATCAAAAATAATGATGAAAAACTTGGCAAGTTTGAACCTAGAGCAGATGAAGGAATACTTCTTGGTTGCTCCTCTACGAGTAGAGCATATAAATGTTACAATAAAAGACTTCGGAAGATTGTTGAATGTATTGATGTTGTTATTGATGAGTCTCCTGTAGCCCCAAAGGAAGAAAAACAGATAACAAATGAGGACGATGGTGACTTATGTCCTTCTAAATCAAATAACAATGATATAGACAGTGAACCCAATGAAGAACCTGAAGATGATTTATCTGACAAGGCTCCATCCATATATGTTCAAAAGAATCATCCAGAATCTCAAATTTTGGAAGATAAGGAATCAGGTGTACAAACAAGAAGGACTCTTGTGGGATCTTCTAGCTATCTGGCATTTCTATCTACTATTGAACCTCAAAATGTCAATCAAGCTAGCAAAGACGAATGTTGGGTTCAAGCCATGAATGAAGAGCTTGATCAAATTGAAAAGAGTCACACTTGGGAATTAGTACAAAGACCTCATAACAAAAATGTCATTGGAACTAAATGGATATTCAAAAACAAGTTAAATGAGAATGGGGATGTTGTAAGAAACAAGGGTATACTTGTCTGCAAGGGGTATACTCAACAAGAAGGTATAGACTTTGAAGAAAATTTTGCTCCTGTAGCTAGACTTGAAGCCATAAGAATGTTTCTTGCCTTTTCAAGCTTTCAACAAATCAAAGTTTATCAAATGGATGTTAAATCTCAATTTCTCAATGGTGATCTAGAAGAAGAAGTTTATATAGAACAACCAGAAGGATTCATTTTAGGAAATGATGAAAATTTTGTTTGTAGACTTAAAAAGGCTCTATATGGTCTCAAACAAGCTCCAAGGGCATGGTATTATCATCTTGACAAATATCTTCACCAACAAGGATTTTCAAAGGGGTCTGCTGATAGCAACTTATACACAAAAATTGAAAATGATAAACTTTTGATTGTGGTTGTATATGTTGATGATATCATTTTTGAAAGTAATGAAGAATCTATGAGTCAGAAATTTGCTTATGTCATGCAGCAAGAATTTGAAATGTCTTTACTTAGGGAACTAACATTCTTTCTTGGTTTGCAAGTGCATCAAACTACTGATGGTATATTCTTATCACAAGCAAAATACCTTAAGAAAATTCTGAAGAAGTATGGCATGGAAGAATGCAAACCTGTAAGTACACCAATGATAACCGGATGTAATCTCAGTTCTCATGATGATTCCCCCATAGTGAATCAACTAGAATACAGATCTATGATAGGAAGTCTAATTTATTTCACTGGGACTAGACTAGACATTATGCATGCTGTTGGGATTGTTGGACGATTCCAAGCTAATCCAAAAGAGTCTCATCTTCAGGCTGTCAAAAGAATATTCAAATATATACAAGGAACTCAAGACTTTGGACTATGGTATCCAAATAATGTTGATCTTACTCTTCATGCTTACACTGATGGAGATTGGGCTGGAAATGTTGATGATTGGAAAATTACTAGTGGTGGAGCATTCTATATGGGGCTCCGGTTAGTATCTTGGTTCAGCAAGAAGCAAAAATTTATTGCCTTATCTACAACAGAAGCAGAATATGTGGCTGCCGCATCATGTTGCGCACAACATCTTTGGATGATGCAAACCTTACAAGACTTTCAAATCAAGTGCACACCTCCTGTCTCCATTATGTGTGATAATACAAGTGCCATCAGTATTTCAAAGAATCCTGTTATGCATTCCAAGACCAAGCACATTTCCATCAAGTATCACTTCTTACATGAAAAAGTGCTTGAACAAAAGGTGAAGTTGGAGTATGTTCCCTCAAAAGAACAAGTTGCTGATATATTTACCAGACCTCTGCCCAGGGAAGCGTTCGAGTATCTCAGACAGAAGCTGGGAGTAGTCTCTGCCTTGCAGAAAATTAGAACTGCTTAAATTCAGAATATTAATTGGATACGCGGGTTTCTTGAACGAAAGTCGCATATATACGCGATTTTATGCAAAGAAAACTGCATATGGTTAGTTGCCGACAAATTTTACTTGGGGTCAGCATTCTTCAGCACAGCTGCAGTGCTGTTTGGTATCTCTGGTGTTCTAGTTTTCATAATTCTGTTTCATTCTCTGATGTCTCTTGATAAATATGCCTTGATGATTTGTTGTTGAAAGTGTTTAGGATGCAAAAGCTAAGGGGGAGCACTGGTCATGTGGAAAGGATGCATTGGATGCACAGTTTCAAGGGGAGCATTAGTATTGCTGAATGTAATGCATTGTTGGCATTATGATGGTTCTGAAATATGATCTCTCTTGAGGTCTTTTTGGTCTTGGTTATAAAAATTCATATTTGTAATTTGATAAAAAGGTTATGTTGAGACCTATGATGTAAATTGTAATATTCAGTCTTGTAAAGGGCTTGTTCAAACTTGTAAACCCACTTGGTTGGGTAGTTGAGTCAAAATTTGTAAACCCACTTGGTTGGGTACTTGTGTCACATATGTAAATCCACTTGGTTGGATCATTGATGTAATTATGAGTCCTTGGTGATAGGAAATGTCAAAGAGTCATGTACTTCATTGAATATTATGTTGAAGACTCAGCATGAACTTAGGGGGAGCATGGTAACTTCAATGCACATCAGATCTACAGAGCTCTTCTTTGTACATGAGGAGAAAGACATTGTTTTGGCTTTGATCCGCCCTTGGCCCTTGATATCAAAGGGGGAGAGTAGCATGGTGTTTTCATAATGGTTATAATCAATGTATCTCTCTATTGTTGTGGTGATCAAACGCCATCATGGTTGCCATCAAGTCCAAAGGGGGAGATTGTTGGCATGTTTTGTCCTTGATGGCAACCTACTTGATGAAATAAGACTGTCAGCGATATGATGCAATGTGTTGTCCTTGATGGCAACCTATTTGATGAAGTTGTTCTTGATGAGTTGCCTATGATAAGCAACCTATGTGTTAAATATGTAAGGATGATGTATATGTGTGTTTGATGTATCTAAAGATCAGCTCAGAAGGAACAGAAGAAAGGAAGTGACAGAAAAATGATAAATATGATGTGTCACAAAGCATACGTGGGTTTGTTAAGGCGAAGTAGCATATGCACGTGGAAAAGTATGTGCCAAGTCGCGTATGCCCTTTTGCGCTCCAAATTTAGAATACCAAGGGGTGTTACCATGGTATTGACCCATTGTATTGAGAGCTTGATTATCTATGTGGTCCCGTCCAGGAATACCATTGGAAGTGGTGTGGTTTTGACTCATGGTATTGATAAAGGCTAAACCTATATAAGGAGAAGAAGATCATTGTGCAAGGGTGTGCATGTGTCTGGGTATTGAATGAATACTTCACTTTGAAGTATATCTGCATGATTGAACTTTGTTCTTGATTGATAAATCTGAATCTATGATGCACCCATGGATGTTTCTAAATCCTTAGATATGATGATGATGAATCTCTAAGATGATCTACAGAAGAAGAAATGGTGAAGATCTGGAGCAAAGTCTGCTGAAGGTAATGAAGAAATATGGGTAAGCTTATAGATCTGGTCTATTTTGCAAAGCTTTCATTTACAAATCTATACGTGAGTTTTTTGTGGAAAAAGCGTGTGTATACGCGGGTCTGTTTAAATAAAAGCGCGTATGGAATTTGAACTAAAGGTTGCTCATGGTTGAATGTGTTTCTGCATATCTATTCTGAAGTCTAGGTAATCTATGATATTTTGGTTACAGTGGTTTCACTGTTCTGTTTGAAGCATTGGGCAAAGTATGTTTGTTGAAAAATGAAGGGTTGAGTTGAAGCTGTTTGATCCAGTTTGAAAATTGATGAAACGTGGTCTGCAGTGGTTCTGAGGGTCGAAGCCTTCAGTAAGGGGGTAGTAGCTCCCTTCCAGTGATATCTGGTAAACGAGAGTAGGGGGTAGTAGCTCCCTTCCAGGAGAGGCTGGTAAATGAGAGCAGGGGGTTGTAGCTCCCTTCCAGGAGAGGCTGGTAAACGAGAGAAGGTTGTAGCATTCTGCAAGTGGGTGCCTGCGTGCTGGTATGAGTCTATGCCAGTACATAGTTGTAAGATGTTTTCTTTATAATAAATATTGAAGACTGAGATGACAACAGTGGTGGTTTTCTCCTGAATTGGGTTTCCACCTAAAATCCTGGTGTTCATGTCTGATGCTTATGCGTCTTGATTTATTTTGTTCTTACTGTACATGTTTACTACTTACTAACATCTAATAAGTGAATGATGCAATAATCTAAGATAAGAATTATCTGCATAATAAGAGATCTGAGCATACACGATTTTCCTTAAGGATATCCGCGTATATACGCTAGTTTTGTTCTGTAAAGTAGCGTATGGGTTTTTGAGGAAAGAAAAGTAAAACGTTGATTGACAGATCAAGATACTGATTCACCCCCCCCCCCCCCCCTCTCTCAGTATCTTTCCCAACAATATCCTTACATAATAAAAGGGAAAGCTGCTTAAGAAACAAAAATTTGTCCTCTTTTATCCAAAACAAATAGAATTTCTTTATCTAACACAGAGCTTTTAATTGTCAAGGTGTCATGCTTGCTGGCTGCTAGAAAATATCTGCCTTCTGACTTGCCTTCGCTGATACTCTTTCATCTGTTACTCTTTACCTGATGACCTTTAACACTGATACTCTTTCATCTGATTAGCTTAATTGATTTACTACTGTAAAATTATCTTTTAAAAGTAAAATCAGTAAACTGTCTTTTTATTTTAATTGTTCATTTGATTATTTCACCTCTTATCTCTACATCAAATCAGTAAAGGTTTTCCATTCTTCTTCCTTGGGAATTTTGACATTCCTCAACTTCCTAAAATTCTCATCAGCCTCTGCATATCTAGAAAAAGTGGGCTTGATGACAAAGAGATGTTTAATCTCATGCTGTAAAAAGAAGAGATCCTCAAAATACTGAAGGAGGACTTTCCCTGTGGGAGTGCCTTGTGCTAGTGGCTTGTTAACTTGCTCTTTAGCAAATTCTCTGATATTTTTATCATAATCCTTCTGGGGCATAAGTTTTTCATTAAAAATATGGATTTCTAGTAGGCCCCTCTGTCTTAAGTTTGTGTATTTTAACATAAATTTTGTGATGGTAATGTTCATTGATTCACATTTTTCCTCCATATTATTCATCAAGTTCTTCTTAGTTACAACCTTTTTTATCTGTAAGACTGTTTCTGTCCTATCCATGACTTGTAATTCTTCCAGTTCTACCCTGCTCTTGTTGTTTAAAAAAGTAATGAATTTTAAAACCTGAGTAGGCTTATCAGTCAACTCATTTTTTGTCCTTTATATCTCTATCTTGGCTACCAACAACAAATATCTCTGCTCATATATAACCTGAATTGAAGGCCATTGATTGTGAATGGCTTCAATTATGTTATTCTAGAGATTATTTTTTACATATGAAATCTACTCAGTGAAACTTAGCTCTTTTTGAAAATTCTTGATCTGTTCTTGTTGGGTGTGGAGCTTTATTATCTTGTTTACTTTGTATCACAGCATTGGACCCCTGTACCTTAAAAAGGGGCGGCAACGCCGCCCATAATTAATCATTGTCGTGGGGGGTCCAGGGGGGGGTGGCAGTGTTTTTCGAAGCCCCCCCCTAGCGGGGGTTCGGGGGCAGCGCCCCTGAAGCTAAAAAACAAATGTAAAATTGCCTTGTAAAAGTATAGTAATTTCTAGTCAATCTGGGCTGTTCATTAGGCAAATGATCTAACGGTAGAAGTTATGTTTAGATTAGGGTTTTTTTCCCTAGAAGGCAACCCCCTTGTATATATGAGGGTATTGTATTGCGACTGTGTATTATGTATGTGTATTCTCGGAGCGAGAAATAGAGAGGGAGACTGTGAGAGAGAACAGTGGATATTACAACAGATCTGCTATAGGTTTTGTCTCTTCATTTTTTCCTGGATAATAGAAGGAAGGACTGGCTGGTCGGGGTGGAAGTAGACCAAACTGGGTGAACCACATATATATGTGTCTCTCTAGTTTTATGTGTTTTGTGTGCTTGTATTTTCCGCATAATTTATGTGTTGCATTGCTCCATAATATATAATTTTCTAATAGTTCTCCCAATATAATTGCTTTCTGTTCATGGGTTTTATCATTTATCAGAGTTGTCTTATTTGTAGCTTCAAGATTTTCAATCATATCTTTCAAGTTTTTGATTTCATTTGTCTTTACAGACATTTCTTCCATAGCTTTAACAATTTGGCTTGCTTCATCTGTTTTTTGTACATTTGTAGTAGAAGATTTTGTAGCTGAAGTAGTGGCTGAAGTCACTGGCACTACAGTTGCTAGTGGTTCTTTTGATGCTATTTTCTCTCCTAAAGTGGAAGCCACTACTGTAGTTATTACTATAATAACTATAGGAATTATAGGAGTCTCCTGTTATTTTACAGTCTCTTTTTCTTTGACAAGGTGGTCCATTTGGGTCTCCATCTCTTTGATTTGAGCAGTCAGTTTAAGAATGAGCTTCATCATTTCTTCTTTCTCACTCTGATCTTGAAGGATTTCCTTGGTTTGTGGATGCTCACTTTGAGGAAGCTTGATCTATTTCCTCAAATCTTCTATGTCATCATTCTTTTTCTTTATCAATAGTTCTACTGCTTGAATGTTTGAGGGATCAGATCCCACCTATAAAACTAATTCCTCTAAGGATTTAATCCTTAGATCCTTGGCATATAAAGATGCCTTGTATATCTTCATCTGATCCTGCATATTAATGATGGTGTTCTATAGCTTATTTTCACTCATTGCCTTGATTGCTACTGTAGAATAAAGAATCTATGAGCTTTGTCTGTGAAATTCAAATTGATCTAGCTCATGGATAGTTTCTGCATCAACCTCAAGGTCCACCTTCTTATAATCTGTTGTTATTTTAGGTGTGGAGGTAGTACGTTGTAGAAATGACAAGATCATTTTTTTACTATAATAATCAAAGGCTTACAATAGCATATTTTGATTTCCAAGCTTTTGTTTAAGGGATTGAGAATATATCTCATTCTTTATCTCCTCATTCTTCTGCTTAATCTTCTTGTATTTTTCCTTGATGTCCAAGTCCTTTTCCTCAGCTGATTGTGAGGAAGAGGCCTCCATGTTATGCTGCTTCTTAATCATCAATGTATCATTCTGATTGGCTATTGATTCCTTTTCTATTTCCATAAGTGTTTCATTGATTATATTTTTGGCTATATCATCATTGGTTACTGGAGAATCTGTCTTATCAACATCAATCGCTACTTTTTCCTTGTCAACTGAACTGAGTTTAAGCCTCTTGTTATAGATCAATTTGAATTTTGTTTTTTCAGTTGTTTCTACTGTATAGGCTCGTTCCTCTCTAACTCTTTTTGCTGATGTCTCTAACTGTTTTACAAGTTCTAGAGCTTGTGTTGTGTCCATTTTACCTGCTGCCTCTGTATTACTTGCTGAATCTGTTAGTGTATTTTCCATCCATTCAACTTGGTTGGAAAATTTCTCAATCTCAAGCTAAAGCTAATGTATGAAGGGTTTTAATTTTCATTTTACCCTTAGACTACTCAAGATCCCTTGAGGATCATAGTTCCATGGAAAAATTTCTTGAAATTTAAACTCTGTTAATCTCTTTGTGATTCCTTTTTCTGCATCTCTGTGGTTTATTATAAAGGGACCAACTTGATTCTTTAACTTAGATTGAGTCTTTTTCTAGTAGCCATGAAGTTAATAGAATCAGAATTGAGAATTTGTCTCAAATACTCTAGTGAAAAAATTTTCATGCTCATATATCTAGGAAACTTATAAGGTAATAAGTTGGATCCAAAAATTATTAACTCTGTATGCTTCTCATAGAGATACCAATCTCCCATTTTAATCTATTCTGAAAGTTGCAGGATTATTTTCATTTCCTCACTGATTCTGGGCTACTATGATTTATTCAAAATGTTCATTGCTAGATGTAGAAAAAGGTCTGAAAAATCTGTGTAGGTGAAATTACTGCCCTCTTTCCTAAGCAAGGAATTCCAGAATATAATGGAAAGAGGCTTATCCTCCAAGTCCATCTTTTGTAATGCAATAGGAAATTTTACAACTTGAAAGAATAAGAATAAGTGAAACAGATAGGATGAGTATCTAAAAACTCCTTCAGTGGGTAATTTTATCAGTTGATGATGGATATTGTTGGCTATGAAACCAACAAAGTCAAAGATGACTGATGGAGTTGGCCTAGAGAAAAGGTGGACAAGAAACCTAGAATGGACTCATCAGTGTGTCCATCTGTAAAGTATCCAAGTATAAAGGAGAGAATAGAGATAATATGTCTAGACCCTTCAGGGAATTTAGCAATGGAATAAGGAGGATTTATTTTAGGAATGTCAACATGGGAAGGCATAAATTTTTGAAATATCATGAACTTCCTAGGGAAGTCTAGGCCTAAGTATAACTGGGTCAAAACTTCTATAGATAGGGGGACTGATTGAGGCTCAAACTTAATTGAAGCATTTGGTTTATTGACTCTGTTGTGATGGTGAAAAGGATTTCTCTATCAGCATTGACAATGGCCCTTTGATCTTGTTCATAATATTTTTTACATAATCTGATAAGATCTTCACTAGGGTGGGTCAATGGAACTATATATTTGGGAAAATGAGTCTCCCAAATAGGTATCTCATCCTTGTCCAAGTACTTTTCATAACACCAATTGTGTATATCCAAGAGGCTGAATTCTAAAATAGGATCAACAATTTTGTAGTCAACATCAGTCAAAAGGGAGGCTTTATATAGCAACTACAGGTGGTTGGAGGGGATTCACTCTTGTAGCAGATTTGGCAGTGATGATTGGGGTAGGTTTAGGGGCTATGGATCCTTCAAGTTTGGGAGGTTTGGATCCCCCAGGTTTACTGGTGTTCTACTTTTTAGGCATTCTTTCAAGGATACTTCTACAAGATTATACTGTTTGCAAGAGTATTTTTCTTTAGCACAGAATAATTTTGAGTTATTTTTAGGCCAAGGACAGATTTTGGTTGTTTTATAGCTCAATTAGGCTTTAACAGATAATGCAAAACCTGGGGTAAAAAAAGAAACAAGGGTTTATTGAGTGAATTTGACTAAAAAAGGGGGTTTTTAGGGTATATTAAACAAATTTAACCCTTTAGGTCTTTGAATTTGCTTTTGAAGCTTTGGAAAATGGAAATTTGGCCTAAAAAAGGCTTACCATGTGAAACAAGGTTTCTTGGGAAAAATTGGCCAGGGTTTGGCCTCTTTTTTGGTGTTTTTAGGCAAATTGGTTCAGTGAAATCTCTTAATTAAAGGTCTAGTTCTATTATAGAAAGTTTCGAATTGAATTTGTAGGCTTCAATTTGTCGAAAAATACCTTAAGATGTAGGTATTCGGTGGTTGAAATAGTTTGCAGATGCTTATGGTCGACTTTGAAGTCTTTAACGGCTTACTGGAGCAGAAAAATAGCTTTACTGGTCTTCAATGGGGGAGTTCTGGTCAATTTGGAGTCTCTGTTGGATAATTCAACAATAACAGGCTTTAACAGAGTCGATAGATCTCTTTCTAAGTAGAAATGTATAAATAAACATTTGAAACAGCCTTATCAAAGGTTTTCAAATCATATATTTTTTATGTTTATTTTGCATTGAATGCAAGTCTTGTCGATGGTGGGAGGCGATTTCAGTTTTGAAAGCGAAAACAAACAGTGGTTATCGCATGCATTTTGAGTGGTAAGTGGTTTGACCTCAAACAAACATGATCCAATAAAAGGTTGACACGTTGCAGAGGGAGAAATGGGAAATACTGCCCATTTCGCGTCTGATTTGGGTTGGAGTGGTAATTTATTTTTTGTGCGCAATATCCTTTTGGAGCCATCGGATTCGGAGCTCGAGAGCGAAGGGTGGAGATTTAAAGGAAAGCTGCGGCAAAGAAAGGTGGGACCAGGGTTTTCTTTATGTGGGGCTGGCGGTTGACATGTGGGTAAAAACCTTTATAAGATATGAATAAAATCAAAGGATTTATATATGCAAAGCGGATTTTATGCATATGGACGGGGGTAAGTATGGTTAAAGAAATAAAATTGAGGGTCAATAATATAAAGTGTAAGGATTTACATAATATAAATAGAGATAACCTTATTTTCATGAAGCGGGTTTAAGTATATACCTTGGGTCAATCTATATAAATCGTGAGGCTTTATATAGTCGGAAAAATGAATGGGGAAGGCCTAAGTTTTATGAATATAAACCTTAGCCTTGGGTTAAAAATTATCATGCAGGGAGGGATGAAAAATTGCAAAGGGCAGACTTTTGCATGGTCAGAAGTTTAAGTCTTTGAACCTTATAAAATGATTTTATTTGATTCAAAACTTAAGGTATAAGTTAATGAGTAGAATGATATGTTTTTAATTTAAAACACATATCATATGCCCGAAGAAACATATTTGTGCAATTATTATTTATTTATACAGTTTTAAACCTATTGAATGGTTTAATAACCATAAGGGGCGGGATATTTATTTAAAGTTAGTTTTAGACCAAAGGGCATTTTATTTGGGGTTTTATTTTAACATGTGGGTAATAACTTTGGTCTGAAATCTTTGTAATAGTGGGTTTTTGGGGGTATCTAGATATAGGGAATTAGATAAATAGGATAAGGTTTGATTTAAGGATTTAATAAAGTAAGTTAAAAGTTAATATGAAAAGGGGAATGGAATACACAAAAATACATTAAACTTCACTAAGTAAAGTATAAAAGTAAAGCAAAGCTCATCTTTTCATCATTTCACCAATTACTTAGGATAAAGTATTTTTGAGGGTTTTGGTATGTTTTCTGAATGAAGGAAGTTAATTAGATGGGGTTTTATGTTTCATTAAGTAAGAATGAGTCTTTACTTATGAAAATTAGTTAAAATGTATGAATGAGGAATAAATACTGGTAAATGGGAATTTAACATAAGAATTCAACATTTTCAACTAACGAGTCATCAAGCCTTGGGTCCGGTCCCAAAAAAAGTCAAAGAAATTCTCTGAGCCTGTTTGACTGATAGTTTAGAATACTGAATACTTACAGGGGAGGGTAAATTAGTGATTTTTTTCTTGGTGATGAATCTTTCACGCTTTCTTCCACTTCTTTCTACCTACCCAACATTACTCTAACATTTTTTCTTCCTTTTGGCAAGTGCATTTAGGCTTGCAACCTTGAAAAAATTATTCTTTTTAGATCATAAGCTATCTAATTCTACCTTATTTCATTCGAGGGCTTAGATTAAACTATTGAGCTTCTCATTATTCTCTACCTATCTATTGATTTGTCAGGATTAAACTGTCTGACAAATCTTTATTCGCTATCTAAAACATGGAAATTGAAAACATAACAAATCAAGTTTAAATAGTTTAACTCATCATGGATTACGGCATTTATTGACACTCTGCCATAATCATTTGAAAAAAGTAAAAAGTAGTGGCATTTGTACTCGCACACTTTCATGTCTTATTTTCATCTTTTTCTTTTGGGGTCTATATATTTTTAAGTCTTTTGATATTTTTTAGGACTTTTTACCCTCTTTTTTTATTTTTGATTTTTTTTATTAATTTTTTTTTAAATATGGGAAAGCAACTTGCAGAAGAAAGGTATGTACATATTTTACAAGACTATCAAAATTCAATTCAAAATTATGGTTCCTATATTTATAGGAACCTAATAGATGCTTCACATGAGGATGGCATTTCCTGGTGAAATGTCGAGAACTTTAAGACTAGTAGCCTTCACTTTTGACCATGATGATCCAGTAATTGTCTTTTGTTTTCTGCAATAATTCATATTTATGATATTTTACCTTGCAAAGCTTAGGGCCTTCTCTCCTGGCTTCAACTTTGTAAAGAAAATATCCAATCCAATCTAAAACTTCAATGGATATTTACAATGATGTAAAAGTAAATGGAACTAACTATTAGTTAACTCGGAGGAATAGTAGTGTTTGAGCATACTACCATTTACCAGTCCTTCTTGTATATATGTTCCATCCAAATCTTTGATAAATAAATGATTGTTACCCCTATATCCATAAATTACATAAGGTCCTCTCCACAGAAAGTCAAAATTCCCATGTTTGCCTTTGTCTTCTCTCCTAGAATCCCATTTTAACACTTGGTCTCCAATGTAAAAGTCATCTTCTTTACTTCTTTTATCAAAAAAATTCTTGATTTTATCTTGAATAAATTGTGATTTCTCATATATTTCTTCCCTTGTTTGTTGTAGATGAATAGTTTGATTAATCATCCTTTTTATATCATTAGTTTCCACTTGTGATTCTTGAATGATCTTCATTACTGGAACACCTAAGGATGATGGAAAAACTGCATCCATCCCATATACAATTTGGTAAGGGGAAGTGCCAATGGACTTTTTGGTAGTAAGTCTATCTGCCCATAAGGCATAGACTAACTTTTTATTCCAATTTCTTTTGTTATCTTCAAGTAATTTTTTAATGATATTTACAAGACTTTTATTCGAGGATTTAGCTAGGCCATTACCTTGAGGGTAATATGCAGTAGAGTGACCCAGGGTAATATGATATTTTTGACAAAAGGAAATAATATTTTTAGACTTAAATGATGTTGCATTATCAATAATTATTTTCTGAGGGCATCCAAATCTTGAGAAAATGTTGTTTTGTATGAAAGAAATAATGACTGCATCAGTGGCTTGTCTATTAGGAATGGCTTCAATCCACTTTGTGAAGTAATCAGTGGCAGTCAAAATCCACTTATGTTGGCCAAAGGATGGGGGGTTAATTTCTCCAATGAAGTCTAAACCCCATTATTGAAATGGAATTTCAGTTGAAATTGGCTTTAAAGGTAATGGTAACAATTTCTTATTGCCTTCAAATATTTGACATTTATGACACAGAGTAAAAAAAAAAATTAACATCAGAAAACAAGGTAGGCCAGTAAAAACCAGCTCTAAGAATATTATCTACAATAGTTTTCCAATATAAATGTCCTCCACAGTCACCTGTATGAAATTCTTCAAGTATTTTATCAGCTTCTACTTTTAGTAAACAATTTAATAATATCCCACTATGATCTCTCCAAAAAATTACTTTATCTAAGATACAAAATCTCATTGCTTTAAGTTTTAGAAATATAGCTTTAGTCCTTAAAAATTCAGGAGGAGCTTATAAGTTTATAAGTACAAAGATAATATCTGAGTACCAAGGTGAATCTAGAAAGGCTTTACTGATCATTGGAGTCGCCATCTCTTCTTGGTCATCAACGTGAGAAATAAAATTTATGTCTAATGCATTGCAGTTAGATTCAGCCATTAATCTGGTTAATCCTTGTCCTTTAATAAGTTTTTTTGGTTTAATTTCTATGTCATATTTTAGGATAGTGGAAATCCACTTACCTCTTCTTTCATCAGGGCCATCCTTAGTAAGAATGTCTTTAACTATAGAATTAGGGACATAGGCAATTACGTGAGAGTAAATAATGTAAACTCTGAATTATTTAATGGCCTTAACTAAAGCTAAGGCTTGTTTCTCCATTATGTTATATTTCAGAGGTGCATCTCTAAGGGTCTTACTGAAAAAAGCAATAGATTGTTCGAAACATTGATCATTCTTCTGCAGTAAAACTGCAACATTGGTATGCTCTGATGCAAAAGAAAAAATTATAAAGTCTTTTTTGAAATCTGGACTGATTAAGACTGGTGTTTTAGTTAAAGCCTGTTTTATGGATTCAAATAATTGTTTGGCTTCAACCGTCCATTTTAGAATTGAGTCTTGTTTAAGCATGTTATTCAATTTTCTGATGATTTCAGCTAAGTTAGAAATAAATCTTCTCAAAAAATTAATTTTACCTAAAAAATATTGTAACTCTTCGATGTTTCTAGGTGGATGAATGTTCAAAATTGCTTCTATCCTAGCAGGATCTATTCTAATTCCTTCTTTTGAAATTATATGTTCTAGTAACTTACCTTCTTCTAATCCAAAAATACTTTTCTTGGGGTTTAAAGATATGCCAAATTTTCTACATTTAATAAATACTTGTATCAAATGATCCAAGTGTTCATTATCTAATTTAGAAAATAAATTAATATCATCTAAATAAATTACCAAGAAATCATGAATCTCCTTTGCAAAGGCTATGTCCATAGCCCTCTGAAAGGTTGCTCCTGCATTCATCAGACCAAAGGGCATTTTCACATACATGAAAGTACCCCAAGGAGTGGTAAAAGTTGTTTTACCATGATCTTCCTTTTGGACAAGAATCTGGTTGTATCCTAAAAAACCATCTAACAAATAAATTCTAGAGGAACCAACTAACCTTTGTAGTATATGGTCCATTTTAGGTAAAGGGTAATTATCCTTCAAAGATAATTTGTTAAGATTTCTAAAGTCTACACATAATCTAATTTCACATGTTTTCTTTCTTGTTGGTACTAGGTTTGAAACCCAATTAGAATATCTGATTGGTGCAATGGTCTGAGCATCATACATGTGTTTTACTTCCTTTTCTATCAAAGGTAATATAACAGGATTAATTCTCCTTAATTTTTGTTTGAATGATTTTTTATCATCTTTTATAGGAATTTTGTGTTGGATTATGTTTTTTTCATAAGCTTTGAGATCTTCATAGCTCCAAGCAAACACATCTTGATACTCCTTTAAAATATCAATGTATTTTTCCTTTTCTTTTGGAGGTAAATATTTAGACAGTTTAATCATTATTGGTTTTAATTCTGTCCCAATGTTACATTCCTCAATATCAGACCTAACTGATTCCATTTTTGGCTTTTTAGGCACATCATTGGAATCAAAAAGGTCTTCCAAAGGAGTTAAACCTTTAGGCAAAAAATTATCTTTTAGATCTAACATGTCAATTTCTTCTTCAACGATTTCCTCAATATGTAATTTCTCTAAGTTGTCTATGTCAGATTGAGTAAATACAGTAGGTTTATCAAAATTATGTACATTTATGTTATCTATTTCACAATCAAAATCTGAATCTATATTACAGCCTGTATCTATTTTACAATTTTTAAATTCTTCCTCATTGTTTAAGAAATGGCAAATCTATTCATCCTGAGAGAAAATTTTCCAGTACTTGAGGTTGTCTCGGATAATTGGTCTATGTTTAACCTCAGAAGTGTACCTATGAGTTGGTTGGAATGGTAGGTTACATGTACTAGCAAAATTTGCCATACAATGTGCTTGAATGTTTTTTTTTCTAGGTATAGCAGCAAACGTGCATTCCAACAAATCATTAATTAAATCAGTCATTGTATCTATGTATCTGGATAATCTAGGATTATGAATAGAATATACTACATTTATTTGTTTTATGATTAATTCCAAATCTCCCATGATTATTATTCTTTTTCCTCCTAAGTTTCTAATGATTTGGAGGCCTAAAATGAGTGCCTCATACATAGCCATATTGTTTGTACATTTAAAGTTGAGTCTGAAGGCATGTCCTTCTGAATGATTAGTCTCCATATTTGTAATCCATACTCCTGCTCCTACTCCTAATTTGTTTATAGAGCCATCAAAGTCTAAGTGCCAAAGGGATTCATAAGAGATGTTGTCATTGTTTGGTGTTGGCTTTTATCAATAAGTTTAGTTTGGATTTCATTATTATCAGAGTTACACAAAATACAAGAGTGAAGGTCAGTTGGTGTAGAATATATAGGATAGTTTATGGATCTTTCAACACTACTGACCATGAAATTCATTAATGTTTCCCTATAAAGTTTTTTAGGTTGACCAAACATTTATATGGTAGCATAACTCATGTCCAGTTGTAGAGATCCCTGCAACTTTGCTCCCCATGAGCGAGAAATAAGCATACCATATTTTGGTGGGATATCAGCTACTACAATGTCCATTAACATACTTCTACCAGGGTACTACACTAAAGTAACACATAAGTCTTTAATTAATCCTAGGCACTTAACTTTGCTAGAGTCCAATGAAAACAAATCTTTGTAAGGCCTGGTTATTTCTAGATTAAGAGTTTCCATGATAGCTTTAGGCATTAAATTATGGGAAGCTCCTAAATATAACATAGCATTATGTAAAATATGATCATCAGTGGTAAGACTAATATAAAAAGGAGGGACTGATCCATCTGAATGCTTTCCATTCACATCAGGGCAGAAAATCAACTCGGGTTGATCATCATTCAAATTAATTGCATCTTCACCATCATTCATATTCAATGTTTCAACTATGGTTGATTTGTATAAGTCATTTTTTACCAATTATGTTAAAGGAATGGGTATTTTTAACCTATCAATTTCAGTCTGAATATTAAATGAGGGTTGAGATTTACTAATTTGAAATAATTCATCTTTATTAGCTATAGTCTGATTTGGTTTCTCTTGAGTTTCTAAAATTGTATTTCTATCTTCAGTTGTTTTGATATTCTCTGTCTAAGTTTCTGAGTTTTGCTGCTTTTAAATTTCTTTTCAGGGACAGTTTGTGTTGCAGCAAAAGTTTTATCAGACATAGAATTATCAGCAGGTTTTCTTGAATTATCAGTTTTAGGATTTGCTGATTTAGATTCAGTAGAAATATTTTTAGGATCTGAATTTGTTGATTTTACTAAATTAGAGGCTTTTGCAGTAACATTATTATGTGAATCTTTTGAAGATTGAGGTACTTCATCAATGATATCAACAATTTTGGGACTTGGTGATTTTTTAGGACTGGAAGGGTTGGAATTTTTCTTATTTTCACCGCTCACCTCCAGGCCTGCATTATAAAGAAGTATTCCCAGCCTTTTATAGGCTCCATTACATGCAATACCATGGGCTAAAACCATGGGTGCACAAAACCATGTGCCCCAAAACCACTACTATTTACCCTAGTCAACATTGACTCTACCCCGAGTCATGTTTACCTAAAAATTCCCCCCTTAAACTTGACTTGGGGATTATTGACTAAATCCAGCCAAACCTGCTAAGTGAGACAACCCCACTCACTCTAGCTCTTCCCCCTAAAATTTTACCCAGGGTAATTGTAAACTTGACATCCCCCCTATCACCTAGGTCTAACCTAGAATTTACCAGTGATTTACCTAGGGGTATGCATGCCATACCAAGTATTACAACAGTATGCCCATTTACATGTAAAAAATTAACTCCATTATAATTTTTTTTTTTTTTCATTGTTGTTGTCTTTGTACATATGAAATCAATGTCCACATAAAAAGAATCCATCTACCGGATTACATGGGTCACCAGCCTCTGTAACCACCAGTCCTCTAGGAATTCTCTTCAAATACATGGTTCATCAATTTTTAATTAATCCAAATGCACATTTCCTCTCGTTCTTCAAATCATTTGATTGACACATTCTGTCAAACACTTTGCATGTAACCAATTCCCATATTTTCTTACTCTATGGATTTAGAGACCAATACCTCTCTAAAGCAACAATATAATTCCATATTCTCGACCACACCTTCATTTTTTATCTAGATCCTTTTCTGTGCAGTTGCATACATGCACCTTTGCGGAGTACTTCAAAATCTGAACTGTTTACACACATGTTTTCTTCAATTGAATGTCCAATAATCTCTTGATTTGTGCAGGGAATGATTTGAGATTCTGAAGCTCTCAAATCCTCCCACTGACAAGAAGAAAAAATTGGCCAAACGAATTAACTGTAATCGCGACCCTGGAAATACATGAACTCGGTCTTTGAGTTGTATTTTCCACGTGCAACCTCCTTCAAAATTCTAGTATCTTTCCCACACAACGCTGCACTCTTGAGATACAAGTTACTCGACCCAAGCCCGCTCGATCTCATAGAAACTTGTCCATCGCAGATCGACATCCTTGATCCTTGTGATTCGGCATCAAGCAATGCAATGTGCATTTGCTTTAAGCGATTCACTACATGGGAGTGGTTTCTAAGAAAAAAACTCCACCCGCACATCTAGTCCTCAAATGCAATTGCTGACATGTTCACCAACAGAAAATTTTTAGCTTTATGTGCACCACCAATCACTGCTACGCTCCAGAAAATTGACAAATCAGGAAATGTGCACATAGAGATCCACCACGGCGAATTTTTTTTGATCCACCTCCCGGAACGAAGCTTGATGTCAGTTTGTTTTATGTACAATTTGGCCACCATTGAATTAATCGCTCTCAAGAATCAATACCATTGGAATATTTTGTATTTTAGTTTTATCGGAAAGAAAGTATCCCTCTTCTTGCATCGCTGAATCATTCGCAAATGCCACGGCTAGCTTGACACCATCTGGAACACCTTCATCTTTTATACCTTCTTCACTGGGACCCCGTTCAAGCAACTCTTCATCTCTAATTTCCTCTTCTGTGGGACTTCATTCCAAGTACTTCACATCTCCATCTGCTTCTCAAGCGCTACCAGTCCATCACCATGCGTATCCTCCTCGGCTACTTCTAAACCTAATGAACCTACCCCTTCTATCGATTGGCCAGCTAATATGACATCTACCGTTTCTTGCAGATTAACAAGCTTGTGAATTACCACTTTCTCCATAGTGCTCGTATTTTTTTTTCCATCAACCTCACGAGCCCAGATCTTACCTACAAGTAAATTATTCATCGATCTCTCATAGCGTAATGCAATGCACCACCTCTTTTCATTTCTGCAGCTCTCCATCTGGACACTACACAAACTTGGTATATGGTCCCATTTCATCATAATCCCTGGACCTCGCAAAATACCACCACAACTTTGTAATCTTCCCAGAAGCTTTATCAATTGCAATCACATCCCCACTCTTCTTCATCTTCTGCGCATTTGCATGGATGCACTATGTTTGACTCTTTATCAATGGTAGATCTACACCAGATCTGCCTTCTTCACATGCAGATCTAGATCTTCAAACATCATATCTGACATATCCAATCAAATCACTCTCATTCCACATTGACTAATTGATCTTGGCTAATAAAATGATCCACAATCCTGCAAGTATCCTTAAATCTGGCTCTGATACCAGTTGTTAGAAAATTAAATATTACAGAGCAATGCAACACATAAAATATGCAGAAAATACAAGCACACAAAACACATAAAACTAGAGAGACAAAGATATACGTGGTTCACCCAATTTGGGCTACGTCCACCCCGAACAACCAGTCCTTCCTTTCTATTATCCAGCAAAATGAAGAGAAAAAACCTATAGTAGATCCGTTGTATTATCCTCTGTTCTCTCGCATAGTCTCCCTCTCTGTTTCTCGCTCCGAGAATACACACACAATACATAGCCGCAATACAATATACTCATAAAAGTGAGGGGTTGCCTTCTAGGGCAAAAAAACCCTAATCTAAACATAACTTTTACCGTCAGATCATCCACCTATGAACGGCCTAGATTGACTAGAAATTACTATACTTTTACAAGGCAATTTTACATCTGTTTTTAGCTTTGGGGGCACTGCCCCCGAAACCCCCCGCTAGGGGAGGGGCTCCGAAAAGCGCTGCCGTCCCCCCTAGACCCCCCACAGCAGCGATTAATTACGGGTGGCATTGCCGCCCCTTTTAATGTATAGGGGTCCAATGTTGTGATACAAAGTAAACAAGATAATCAGGCTCCACACCCAACAGTTTCCTGAGTTTTGCTGCTTTTAAATTTCTTTTCAGGGACAGTTTCTGTTGCAGCAAAAGTTTTATCAGACATAGAATTATCAGCAGGTGTTCTTGAATTATCAGTTTTAGGATTTGCTAATTTAGATTCAATAGAAATATTTTTAGGATCTGAATTTGTTGATTTTACTAAATTAGAGGCTTTTGCAGTAACATTTTTCTGTGAATCTTTTGAATATTGAGCCACTTCATCAGTGATATCAACAATTTTGGGACTTGGTGATTTTTTAGGACTGGAAAGGTTGGAATTTTGCTTATTTTCCCTTGGGAGAATTTGCAAAATTTTTATTTTTGATGCTTCTACATTTTTATTATTTTGATTTTGGGAATTGTTTTTTGTAGAAGACTCGTTATTTTACTTATGACTAAGGTTATACTGACTGTGAATTTCATTTATAGCAAATTCATAACCCTGTTTGTAGTCAAAGGATTCACTGGATTCTAATTTGAGTTGTTTAAGCTCAAATAGTTCCTGATCTTCCTAAGTGAGGAAAATGGTATTGTTTTCATCTATTCCCATTAGATGATTGATGTCATCCTCATCTTCATCATTATTTTTAGAACTTTCAGCATAATTCTCCTAGAATGGGGGCCTAATGTTTTGGTCTGAGGCTGCTTCTTTAGCTTTTCCAGAATTATTTTTTTTTCTGAAATTGGGATTTTTTATCTAAGGTTGATTATCCCATTGAGGTTTTCTTTCTATATTATCTAATCTATCTACCACCCTTTCTAAAGTTTTAGCAATTAAATCTATTTTAACATCTGAATTTGAAATTTCTTCTTTAATGGTAAGTCTTCTTTCATTTCTAAGTCTCGCTTTCTTAGCTAAAATATTGATTTCTACACTGATAGCATTTAGTTGCATCTTTTCTAAGGTTTGTGCATCTCTTTCCCTTAATTGATAGGCCATATCTGCATCAAATCCATCAGGGAATTTGAGTAGAACAGAGTAAGGTGTAGGTTTAAGATTTGCAAGTATTGTATTGTATACACTATTGTACCTAGTGCAATAATCTTGGACAAACTCAGTAGGAGATATTTTCATGGAATCAAACTCAGACAAAATTTGAAGGGGGCTCTTTTTCTTTTCCCATTTATTTAAAAATATTCTATGAAATACAACTAAATCAGCTACACTACCGGGAGCTAAATTTTTGAACCATTTTTTAACTTCTCCTGTCAAACTCTGGGAAAATAACCTCATCTGGACATCTGACTCATCAATTTCATAAATTTCACATAAATCTGTCATTTTAGTTACATGTTTTTGAGCAGTATATTGTGAAATTCCATCAAACAGTGGTACATGTTTTTGATAATCTTGAGGCATGTCATGGAGGTTTTGGGGTAAGACAAGGGGAGAATACCTAGCAGCCATGGCTTGAAGCTTTGCTGAGCTGGGAGGTATAACAATAGTAATAGGTGCAGTGCTGGATATGACAGCTGATGAATTGAAAACTGTAGTTGAAGAGTTGGGAAATGAAGCTGGTATGTAAATGGAATTGCTGGGAAATAAAGATGTGGTGCTTATAAAATCTGAATGTAAATTAGTGGATGCAGTGGATGGAGTGGATGAAGGAAATAATATCCTAGACTGCAAAGGCAATCTAGGAATGAAATGATCTGTAGATTAACTTGCAGTGGTATCTATAAATGAAGTAACAACATATAAAGATGAATCTGTTGTTGGTATTATTGGAGTATGCAATTGAGAAACTAGAGGTTTTATGTAAGACAACAAATGAGCTAATTCAATAGCTTCATTAATATCTTTAATCAATGTAAAATTAATCTTTTCAACTGTATTTTGATATTCAGATTTATTTGATTTTGTTCCTACTGAAATATTTTTCTGTTTTTCATTCAGAAATGAAATAAAAACAGGAGCTATAAAAGTATTTTTCAAATCAGTTTCAGATTTATTTTTAAATAATGAATATTCAAACTTCAGATCAAAATTAATATCATTTAGACTCACTAACTCTTTGGTTAAAGAATTGCCTTTTCTTAATGGTACTTCAGTTTCTAAATTGACAGTTTGTTTTTTCTTTTTACCAATATGATCTAGGTTATCTACTATAACTGCAGGTTTAGGATCCGGGTTAGACCTAGTATAGTAGGTTTTCCTAGAAGCCAGAATGACTGTTTTTATACCCACAACCTATTAAAGTAATCTTAAAGTAAAAGTATAATTTAAAGATTTTCCTTTAAGACTAAATTTAAGACTGGAGATTGGTTAGTTTCCCAGTATGGTCGCCAGTATGTTAACACTCTAGTAAATTCTTAAGTTGTGGGATTTTGAGTTTTAGTCAAAGAACACTAGAGGTAACCACAAACCTACTTCAAACTCTAGGATCTAGCCTTCCTAGGGTTCAGAGAGGGCTCTCTCTTTAAATTTTAACTTTGTTTTGATTTATAATATTAGGCTAGTTATGAAAGTATAATTTGGTTTTTTTTTAAAGGGTTTGGTGGGAAAAAATCACTTAGAGGTAAAATAGAGGGAAATATACTTGTCCATTGGGCTATGAAGTCCAAATAAAGCTAGCAGCACTAGAAGTAAAGGCCAAAAAGGTACAAATGTATTCAGGACAAGATTAAAAACCCTCAGAGATTTGGGAAAGCGTTTTTTGGTGAAATGGTATGATCTGGATAAAGGGAAATTAAGGATCCTTTGATCTGGAAAATGGAAGTAGAAGGCAGAGGTCAAATGGGAGAAGGAGCAATTAAGGATTCCTTGCACCATAAATCAGTAGAAAAAATTAAAATGGCAACTAGTTAAAGACAGGGAGCACTTGACTAATCCTGTAGTAATACTCCTAGTTACACGTTTAGACAAAATAAACATAAAATGAATGTATGAAACTTAGAAAGGAAACAGTGACAAGTAGGAAGTACTTCACTCATCAGATTATCACAGGGATCCTGAATTATGATGCCAGCCAACTTTTCTAGTCTGCTACTTTGAAATAAAACACATAATAGCCTCCAATGTTCAGCAAAAATTTCTATAGTAAAGTCCAACAATTTTATTCCACACTGAATACTTCTAATGTTGAAGTATTTATACAAAATTTAATTACAAATATCCTAGGAGAATTCTAGGAATATATTTAGGAAAATGGAAATATCCTTACATAATAAAAGGGACAATTGCTTAACAAACAGCAAGCTGTCCACTTTTATCCAAAACAAATACAACTACTTTATCTAACACGGAGATTTTAACTATCAAGGTGTCATGCTTACTGGTTGCTAGAAAATATCTAGCTTCTGACTTGCCTTTGCTGATCCTCTTTCATCTGATACTCTTTACCTGATGAAATTTAATGCTAATACTCTTTCATTTTATTAGCTTAACTGATTTACTGCTATAAAACTATCTTTTAACAGTAAAATCAACAAACTGTCTTTTTATTTTAATTGTTCATTTGGTTGTTTTACCTCTTATCTCTACATCAAATCAGTAAAAGTTTGCCATTCTTCTTCCTTGCGAATTTTTACATTCGTCAACTTTCTGAAATTCTCATCAACCTTTGTATATCTGGAAAAAGTGGGCTTGATGACAAAGAGATGTTTAATCTCATGCTGTAAAAAGAAGAGATCTTCAAAATACTGAAGGAGGACTTTCCCTGTGTGAGTGCCTTGTGCTAGTGGCTTGTTAACTTGCTCTTTAGCAAATTCTCTGATCTTTTTATCATAATCCTTTTGGGGCATAAGTTTTACATTAAAAACATGGATGTCTGGCAGGCTCCTCTGTCTTAAGTTTTTGTATTTTACCATAAATTTTGTTATGTTAATGTTCATTGATTCACATTTTTCTTCCAGATTATTGATCAAGTTCTTCCTAGTTACAACCTTTTTTATTAGTAAGATTGTTTCTGTCTTGTCTATGACTTGTAATTCTTCCAGTTCTTCCCTGTTGTTGCTGTTTAAAAATGTAATTATTTTTAAATCCTAAGCAAGCTTATCATTCAACTCATCTTTTTTCTTGTCTATCTTTGTCTGGGCTGCCAACAAAAAATCTCTCTGCTCATATATAACCTAAATTGAAAGCCATTGAATGTGAATGACTTCAATTATGTTATTCTAGAGATGATTTTTTACATATGAAATCTGCTCAGTGAAACTTAGCTCCTAAAGTGGAAGCCACTGTTGTAGTTATTACTAGAATAACTGTAGGAATTATAGGAGTCTCATGTTCTTTTACAGTCTCTTTTTCTTTGACAAGGTGATCCATTTGGGTCTCCATCTCTTTGATTTGATCAGTCAGTTTAAGAATGAGCTTCATCATTTCTTCTTTCTCACTCTAATCTTGAAGGATTTCCTTGATTTGTGGATGCTCACTTTGAGGAAGCTTGAGTTGTTTCCTCAAAGCTGCTATGTCATCATTTTTTTTCTTTATCAATAGTTCTGCTGCTTGAATGTTTGAGGGATCATATTCCACCTGTAAAACTAATTCCTCTAAGGCTTTAATCCTTAGATCCTTGGCATATAAATATGCCTTCTCTATATTCATATGATCCTGCATATCAATGATGGTGTTCTGTAGCTTATTTTCACTCATTGCCTTGGTTGCTACTGTAGAATAAAGCATCTCTGAGCTTTGTCTGCGAAAATAAATTTGATCTAGCTCATGGACAGTTTCTGCATCAACCTCAAGGTCCACCTTCTTATAATCTGTTGTTGTTTTAGGTGTGGAGGTAGTAGGTTGTAGAAATGACAAGATCATCTTGTTACTAGAATAATCAAAGGCTGAGAATAGCCTATTTTTATTTCCAGGCTTTTTTTTGAGTAATTGAGAATATATCTTAGTCGTTATCTCCTCATTATTCTACTTAATTTTCTTGTATTCTTCCTTGATGTCCAAGTCCTTTTCCTCAGCTGATTGTGAGGAAGATTCCTCCATGTTATGCTGCTTCTTAATGATCCGTGTATCATTATGATTGGTTTTTTATTCCTTTTCTCTTTCTATAAGTGTTTCAATGATTATAGTTGTGGCTATATCATCATTGGTTGCTGGAGCAGCTCTCTTATCAACAGCAATTGTTACTTTTTCCTTGTCAACTGAATTGAGTTTAAGCCTCTTGTTATAGATCAGTTTGAATTTTGTTTCTGTAGTTGTTTCTGTTGTATAGGCTTCTTCCTCTCCAACTCTTTTTGCTGATGTCTCCGACTGTTTTATAAGTTCTAGAGCTTGTGTTGTGTCCATTTTACTTGTTGTCTCTGTATTACTCGCTGTATCTGTCAGTGTATTTTCTAGCCATTCAACTTGGTTGGAAAATTTCTCAGTCTCAGGCTTAAGCTCATGTATGAAGGGTGTTAATTTTGATTTTACACTTATACTGCTTAGGATCCCTTAAGGATCATAGTTCCATGGAAAACTTTCTTCAAATTTAAACTCTGCTAATCTCTTTGTGATTTATTTTTCTGCATCTCTGTGGTTTATTATAAAGGGATCAACCTAGTTCTTTAACTTAAATTGAGTCTTTTTTCTGGCAGCCATGGATTTAATAGAATCAGAATTGAGAATTTGTCTCGAAGACTCCAATGCAAAAATTCTCATGCTTATATATCTAGGTAACTTATAAGTTAATAAGTTGGATCCAAACATTCTCAACTCTGTATGCTTCTCATAGAGATACCAATCTCCCATTTTACTCTGTTCTAAAAGCTTCAGGATTCTTTTCATTTCCTCACTGATTCTGGGCTACTCTGCTTTATTCAAAATGTTAATTTCTAGATGTAGAAAAAGGTCTGAAAAATCTTTGTAGGTGAAATTACTGCCCTCTTTCCTGAGCAGGGAAGTCCAGAAGATAATGGATAGAGGCTTACCCTCCAAGTCCATCTTTTGTAATGCAATAGGAAATTTATCAGCTTGAAAGGATAAGAATAAGTGAAACAGATAGGATGAGTATCTAAAAACTCCTTCAGTGGGTAATTTTATCAGCTGATGATGGGTATTGTTGGCTATGAAACTAGCAAAGTCAAATATGACTGATGGAGGTTATCCTGGAGACAAGGTGGATAGGAAACCTAGAATGGACTCATCAGTGTGTCCATATGTAAAGTATCCAAGTATAAAGGAGAGCATAGAGATAATATGTCTAGACCCTTTAGGGAATTTAGCAGTGGAATAAGGAGGATTTATTTAGGAATGTCAACATGGGAAGGCATAATGTTTTTAAATATCATGAACTTCCTAGGGACGTCTAGGCCTAAGTACAACTGAGTCAAAACTTCTATAGACAGGTGGACTGATTGAAGCTCAAATTGTAATTAAAGAATTTGGTTTATTGACTCTGCTGTGATGGTGAAAAGGATTTCTCTATCAGCATTGACTATGGCCCTTTGATCTGATTCATAATATTATAGACATAATATGATAAGACCTTAGCTAGGGTGGTTCAATGGAACTATATATTTGGGCAAATGAGTCTCCTAAATAGGTATCTCATCCTTGTCCAAGTACTTTTCATAACTCCA
Source organism: Pinus albicaulis (assembly GCA_034641835.2). Lineage (NCBI taxonomy): Eukaryota > Viridiplantae > Streptophyta > Pinopsida > Pinales > Pinaceae > Pinus > Pinus albicaulis. The sequence goes on from CM076573.1 coordinate 620,402,581, forward strand.
ATTGTGTATATCCAAGAGGTTGAATTCTACAACAGGATCAACAATTTTGTAGTCAGCATCAGTCAAAGGGAGGCTTTCTACATCAACTACAGGTGGTGGGAGGGGATTCACTGTTGCACAAGATTTGGCAGTGATGACTAGGGTAGGTTTAGGGGCTTTGGATCCTTTAGGTTTGGGAGGTTTGGATCCCCCAGTTTTACTGGTGTTCTTCTTTTTAGGCATTCTTTCAAGGATACTTCTGCAAGATTATATTGTTTGCAGGAGTATTTTTCTTTAGCAAAAAATAAGTTTGAGTGATTTTTAGGCCAAGGACATATTCTGTTTGTTTTATAGCTCAATTAGGCTTTAACAGATAATTCAAAACCTGAGATAAAACAAGAAACGAGGGTTTCCTCATTGAATTTCACTGAAAAAGGGGTTTTAAGGGTATATTCAACAAATTTAACCCTTTAGCTCTTTGAATTTAGATTTAAAGCTTCAAAAAATAGAAATTTGGCTTAAAAAATGCTTTCCATGTGAAACAGGGTTTCTTGGGAAAAATTGGTGAGGGTTTGGCCTCTTTTTTGGTGTTTTTAGGAAAATTGGTTCAGTGAAATATCTTAATTAAAGAGTTGGTTCTATTATAGAAGGTTTAGAATTGAATTTGCAGGCTTCAATTTGTCAGAAAATACCTTAAGATGTAGGTATTCAGTGTTTGAAACAGTTTTCAGATGCTTATGGTTGACATTGAAGTCTTTAACGGCTTGTTGGAGCGGCAAAATAGCTTTGCTGGTCTTCAATGGGGGATTTATGGTCAATTTGGAGTTTCTGTTCGATAAATCAGTAATCAGAGGCTTTAACACAGTCAGGAGAGCTCTTTCGGAGTAGAAATTCATAAATAAACATTTGAAACAACCTTATCAAAGGTTTTTAAATCATATATTTTTTATGTTTATTTTGCATTGAAAGCAAGTCTTATCGATGGTAGTAGGCAGTTTCAGTTTTGAAAGAGAAACCAAATAGTGGTTATTACATGCATTTTGAGAGGTAAGTGGTTTTACCTCAAACGAATGCGATCCAATAAAAGGTTGACACATTACGGAGGGAGAAATGGGAAATACTGCCCATTTCGCGTCCGATTTGGGTTGGAGTGGTCGTTTATTTTTTGTGCACGATATCATTTTGGAGTCTTTGGATCTAGAGCTCGGGAGTGAAGGGTGGAGATTTAGAGGAAATTTTCTGCAAAGAAATGTGGGACCGGGGTTTTCTTTATGCAGGGCTGGCAATTGATATGTGGGTAAAAACCTTTATAAGATATGAATAAAATCAATGGCTTTATATATGCAAAGTGGAGTTTATGCGTATGGGCGGGGGTAAGTATGGTTAAAGAAATAAAATTGAGGGTTAATAATATAAAGCATAAGGCTTTACATAACAGAAGCGGAGATAGGCTTATTTTCATGAAGCGGGGTTAAGTATATACCTTGGGTCAATCTATATAAATCGTGAGGCTTTATATAGTGGGAAAAATGAACAGGGAAGGGTTAAGTTTTATGAATATAAACCTTAGCCTTGGGTTAAAAATTATCATGCAGGGAGAGATGAAAAATTGCAAAGGGCGGAATTTTGCATGGCCAAAAGTTCAAGTCTTTAAACCTTATAAAATGATTTAATCTGATTCAAAACTTAGGGTATAATTTAATGAGCAAAATGATATGTTTTTAATTTAAAACACATATGATATGCCCAAAGAAACATATTTGTGCAATTATTATTTTATTATACAGTTTTAAACCTATTGAATGGTTTAATAACCATAGGGGGCGGGATATTTATTTAAAGTTAGTTTTAGACCAAAGGGCATTTTATTTGGGGTTTTATTTTAACATGTGGGTAATAAATTTGGTCTAAAATCTTTGTAATAGTGGGTTTTGGGGGGTATCTAGATATAGGGAATTAGATAAATAGGATAAGGTTTTATTTAAGGATTTAATAAAGTAAGTTAAAATTTAATATGAAAAGGGGAATGGAATACACAAAAATACATTAAACTTCACTAAGTAAAGTATAAAAGTAAAGCAAAGCTCATATTTTCATCATTTCACCAATTACTTAGGATAAAGTATTTTTGAGGGTTCTGGTATGTTTTCTGAATGAAGGAAGTTAATTAGATGGATTTTTATGTTTTATTAAGTAAGAATGAGTCTTTACTTATGAAAATGAGTTAAAATGTATGAATGAGGAATAAATAATGGTAAATGGGAATTTAACATAAGAATTCAACATTTTCAACTAACCAGTCATCGAGCCTTGGGTCCGATCCCAACAAAAGTTAGAGAAATGCTCTGAGCCTGTTTGACTGATATTTTAGAATACTTAATACTTACAGGAGAGGGTGAAATTAGTGATTTTTTGCCCGGTGATGAATATTACATGCTTTCTTCCACTTCTTTCTACCTACCCAACATTACTCTAACATTTTTTTCTTCCTTTTGGTAGGTGCATTTAGGTTTGCAACCTTGAAACATTTATTCTTTTTAAAGCATAAACTATATAATTCTACCTTATTTCATTCGAGGACTCAGATTAAACTATTGAGCTTCTCATTATTCTCTACCTATATACTAATTTGTCAGGATTAAACTGTCTCACAAATCTTTATTCACTATCTAAAACATGGAAATTTAAAACATGACAAGTCAAGTTAAAATAGTTTAACTCATCATGGATTATGGAATTTATTGACACTCTGCCATAATCATTTGCAAAAAGTAAAAATTAGTGGCATTTGTACTTGCACGCTTTCATGTCTTATTTTCATCTTTTTCTTTTGGGGTCTATATGTTTTTAAGTCCTTTGATCTTTCTTTTAGGAATTTTTACCCTCTTTTTTTATTTTTTATTTTTTTATTATTTTTTTTCATAATATGGGAAAGTAACTTGCAGAAAGCAAGGTATGTACATATTTTACAAGACTATCAAAAGTCAATTCAAAATTATGAATCCTATATTTATAGGACCCTAACAATTTCTAAAGATGTCAACCACATGAGGGTGTAGTCTAATCTTTTTAATGTTTATGGGCTCCCTTCTATTGAAAACTCCACCTATCTTGTGACTATGTTAGAGAGATGGATGTTTTTGTCTTGTTTCTAAAGCCACTGTGATATGGGACCCAAAATGTTTTATCTTTACACACAATGTGGTTTTCTTATCCCTGCTCCTTTGAACAACCTTTTAATTTCCTGAATTATGGCTTGACTGCGTGTAAATTATCATGAAAAATATTTGCAACTTAATGGGGTGATGGCCACTTACATTTGCAATTTTGATGATCTATGGCTTGAAGGATGGTGTTGGGGTGTCAAAACACTCTGAAGTTGGCTTACATGACACGTTTTATCACTTTGTGGCCTCCCTGGAAACTTCCTGTAGCAATAGCAAAATTTCCTGGAGCACGAGTTGCATGTAAAGCCTGACCATGGATCAAAGCTCCTTGGTGTCTCATGTCTCTGTCCTTTTCTAAATAATCTCTAAATTCACAATGGAATGAGGGGGAATGAGCCAAATTACACCTTTTATTCCAAATCGACTGGGCTTGGAGTGTAGTGGTGATATGGATTTGGCATGAGGTTTACTCATTTGGACCGTTGGTCCCACTCGAGCCAATCATTCCCTCCTAGCTCGAAATAAACTCCAACTCCTCGTGATCTTCCCCTTAACTCATGTGATAGCTCCATGTGGCATGAAAAATCCACTAACTTTTTGTTTGAACTATTCGAGGGTAGTCAAGTTAGCTTTCCACCTTTTTTCCTATTAAACTCTCTTTTCTTGACATTTACTCATTTTAGTCAAATGATGCATAGAGAGAGGGTGAGGGAGCCATACATGAGCCTACCTAATTCTTATGAATGGTAGGATCCTTTAATGCGGGGAGTTGGAGCATTGTGATGGTCATAAGTGATTTGTTTTATTGGTTGTGTTTGTTTGTAGTTTTTTATTTTTTATTTTTTTTTTGCTGAGTGAGGAGTTTATTTTCTGAGTGAGGTGCTTATTTTAATTTCTTGCTAATTCCTTTGTAGGTGCATCATGGATATCCTAGGATGTTTTTGTTGGTGTATCTTCTCTTCTGGAGTCCTCTGGTGATCTTCAGGAACCATCTTCATTGGTCATCGCATGCCTTTTCACTATGTTGGATGCATGCACAGATTTGCTACAAAAAGTGATCATCTTCCTGTAGTAGTTCCTTTGTTGTTGTTTTGGAGCTCAACTGACCTAAGGAATGAGGAAAAATAGTGTAGGGATGCTAGGGGTGGTGTTAGGAATTGAATGGAGTGGTGTAATGGAGGAGGATATGGGAGGAGATGCCCTATGTGAAGATTTTGCAAATCTAATGACCATCGTCTGATACAATACATGCATTCAGACAAAAAAGAAACATACATATATATAGATTTAGCTAAAATAACTCACATTGGAAAAATAGAGGGTTTGATGAGTGAATATTTATGCATTGGGGTGGAGTGATGGTTAGGAAGCATAGACATAGGTTAAAAAAATCATTTTTCATCTCTTTTTGAGGTTCAGTTGACCTTGGGTGAGCTTTTTCATCCTCAGGTGACTTTCCTGTAACATTACAGGGTTTCCTATAGCATTACAGGAAATCCTATAGTAGCCTAGGACATCCTATAGCATTGCAGAGAGTAAGAGAAAAATGAAATTTTTTCTCACTTGGTGGGAGAAAAGGATGAATGAGTGCATGTTGAGGTTGGACATGGAGTGCATTCGTAGAGGAGAGAGAGAGAGAAGGAAAGTTGTTCCTTTTGTAAAAATTGTCCCTGATAAACACCCTGTAAAATAGAAGCAGGTTAGTGCATAGGTGTCATGTGACTCTTTTGTTTTTTCTTTCTTATTTTCTTGTTTTTTTCTCTATTTTTTTTTAAGAGAGGTGGGCTACCTCAGCATAAGTTTTCAACCCACAAACCTTCCTTGGGCACCTCAAGGAGCTTCTCACCCAAGGATATTTTATTTCTCTATTTTTTTATTTTTTGCTTTTCTTCAGGGTTGCCTCATGGAGGTTTTCAACCCAGGAGTTGGCCTTGGATGCCTTAGAAAACTTTTCACCTAGGCCTCTTTATTTTTTATTTTTTATTGTTTCTAGAAATATGAGGGGCTAGAAACTATGGAGCTCCCAATGACATTCACCTCCATGCTTATTGTATTGATAAAATAAGCCTTAGACAGGGGTTTCTTGTACATTTTTAGCCTATAACCATTGAAAAGAAGAGGGAACCCCTCCTCATCTATGGTTATGATATGAACAACTCCATTTTCATGGAATTTCTCCACCTAATAAGGTCCTAGCCATTTGGTCATTAACTTTCCTTTGAAGTCCTTAAATCTGGAGTCATATAGAAGAGCTCAATCTCCTTCTTGAAATTTATTTTATTTGATGTGTTTCTCATGCCAAAATTTCTTTGCAACTAGATTACTTCTGTGTGAAGGAGGATCTGCATTCTAAATTCATCCAAACCATTTAGCTGCAACAACCTTTCTTATTGTGAATTCATGATTTGCAAGTCCAACTGAGTTGCGATTCTAAGGGTGTTATACTCAAACATAATTGAAATAAAAATTTTCTTCCCATAAACTAGATCATATGGAGTAAACCCTTTAGTTGTCTTCTAGGTGGTATTGTAAGCCCAAGTGACTTCCACCAATCTGTCTGCCCAGTCTTTCCTCCTAGTGCTCACAACTTTCGTGAGGATGTTCTCTAAGGCTCTATTTTTAACTTCTACCTGGCCATTTGCTTGAGGATGATAGGTAGTGGAATTCTTGTGCTTTATTTTGTGCTACCTCATAAGGTTCTCAATGAGATGAGATGTAAATTGAACCCCCTGATTGGTGACTACCTTTCTAGGGTATCCAAATTTGTATAATGCATTCTCTCTAAAAAACTCAATTCTCTTCTCTTTCTTGATATGACTAGATGGTGGTCCATACCTTGCTTGTCAAATGGCTCTAAAGACACCTGAGGTTGTAACTAATTTCATCCCTCGGTGTATGTCTCCCCATCCTCTAACACTGATCACATCTACTGGTGTATCTCTTGGAACCCTAGTGGATGGTAGGCCAATAATAGCCTGCTTGTGAAGCTTTGAAGTCTATCCTCTTGGTAGCAAAATGATCCCCACAGGGACCATCATGACATGCCCAGTGGATGTAAAATACATCCTCATCCCTCACACATCTTTTGAGAATTTTATCTAGACCCAATTTGAAGATATTGCCACCAATCCAAGTTTAAGGGGCATTTTTCCATATAACCCTACTCTTTTCTTTGGATGAAAGGTTTGGAGGAACCCTCTCAAAAACAAAGTAGTTAGCTATGTCAACAAATCAAGGTGACACTACAATAAAAAAGGACACTGGTGAGGGGGGGAAAATGTCACCATAAGCTCATTGGTGTGGGTCAAAAGAGCATTCATCACCAAAAAATGAATGTCACCAAAGGTGGAATCATCGAAAGTATAGGTTTTGTGGTGAAATTCAAGATTCGTCACCAATAATGATTTATAATGACATATAGTGACCATCACCATTTCATATGACCAATGGTGACAGACAATAGCTTCCGTCACCAAAAAACTGAATGTCACCAAAGGTGGTGTCGCCGAAAGTATGTGTTGTGGTGACATTCAAGGTCCTTCACGGATATTGATTATAATGACGGATAGTGACCTTCACCATTTCATATGAACAACAACAATTTTTTGTGATAGACCATTCATAGCCATCACTATTGGTGCATATATATATGGTGACATTCGTTGACCGTCACCATTTCATATTTGGTGAGGGTAAAAAAATGTCATGATAAGCTCATTGATGACATCAAGGTCTCTCGCGAATAATGACTATAATGACAAACAATTACCCTCACCATTCGATATCAACAACAACAATTTAGGGTGATAGAACTTTCATGGTAGTCAATATTGATGCATATATATGGTGGCGTTCGTTTACCGTCACCATTTCATATTTTGGTGAGGGTCGAAAAATGTCACCATAAGCTCATTGGTGATGGTCAAAAGAGCATCCATCACTAAAAACTGATCGCCATCATTGCCTATGAATATCAGGGCACGATGGAGTTGAGCCACCAACCTCCTGCTTGTAAAGCAAGTGTTCTTCCATTAAGCTAGCACCCTTTAAAGAATTAGAATTTAAACTAGAAATTACCCCTAAAGGTGCAAAGATACACCAAAGGAATAGAAGATCTAGGAAGATCAAAAGTTGCTAGAAATAACATGTTCAATATACACAATAAAAAGGCAATAACTCAATTGATTAATTTACTCTATGATACCTATTATTTACCAAAACTATTCATGATTAAATACTCAATATTTACCAAAACTACCAATGATTAAATACGTTTATAATTTCAAGAAAGAACATGACTTTCCTGTTACAATTTTTTTTCCTGTCACGTCATGATTTAATATGGAGAATGGTTAAATACACACTGATTGGTATTTAATCCAAGAAGTGTTTAAAAACAAGTAAACTTTAGAAATGAATATTTTCATGTTACAATACGATTTTAAAACGGTCAGAGGCCATAATTAAACTTCTATGAAATAACCATTTATGACAATAGGATAATGATAATCTCGGGCAACAACCACTAAAATCATCCTGACTTCCACCTATATTACATTGAAAGCTTCAGTGTTATGGTTTACAATTAAATGCTTGTGCTCAAGGAGATTATAGCAAGAGGAGATCAATAATAAGACACTAACATAGATGATGATGACAATGGTATCGATTTGTGCTCTCCTCATGGTGTTTAATAGAGAGAAAATTCTATGTCTTAGCCAACCCACAACAATGATTAACTTGGAGTGTAGATTTATCAAAATCACAACAACACAATGGCCCATGACTAGATAGATATATGCACCCTCTAACCATTGGATTGTCATGGGGAATGATGCCCAAACAATGACAAAGGCAAGCTTCTATTTTGGCTATTAGTATTTGGTTAGATTCAAAAAGTTATACATGAACAAACTCTAAACAAACTTAGAATCTACAAAGTGGAAGTAAATATGGAGGCCATGTAAAGAAGAAAATTCTAGGCCAAATAAAATTACCATCATGCCTATACATGCAAAGTGTGGCTTCCACGTACTAGTGAAGAGACTATTTTTCATCCTTGGAAGTTTCCTTGGCCTTGTGCTCGGTATTGGCTTCCCGCAACAAATGTACGACTCTATTCATTGTTGGCCAATTGATGGGAAAGGTGCTTATGCAAAGGAGTCCTACTTTCAGAACCATGGTCATCTCCTCCTTGAAGTAGTCCACAAACTCAAGATACAACACTTCAAGAAATCCATTATTTTTCTCTATTTTATTGCACACCCACTTCACAAGATCTTCATCCTCTTCGATTTATCACTCTATTGGTTGTCTTCCCATCACCAACTCCAAGATCACCACTCCAAAAATATAGATGTCACTTTTTCATTTGTTGCTCTGTGGAAGTTATGTCTTCCTGAAATCCTTGCATTGGGGAATTTTTTTGTAGTGATTCCTTCAAGTTCACTAAAAAAAATAACACTAACAAACTCCACCATGCTGATAATGGTAATCTAGGAATGGAAGGAACACAATTAATGCCAACCACAAATGTTGAATTTTTGAAATGTACAAGATCTAACTAATGAAGCTCCTAACATCTATTGACTTAGATGATGTAGGTTTACATCACTAAGGAAATTAGATAATAACATAAGATGAGAAATAAAACTTGGAGTGATATTTATAGTGAAATAAGGTATGAACCTGTGTTAAGGTTGGCCACACTATATTGAAATTTGAAGTCCACAATGTGCACATATTAGCGTACGTAGGCTATAACAACAACCTTGCCACATCCCGACTAATTTTTGGGTGTGGAGCCTGATTATCTTCTTTATTTTGTATCACAACATTGGACCCTTGTTCTTAATGGGGTGGCTACACCGCCCATAATTGTACGCTACCTGGGGGGTCCAGGGGTGGGGGGGGCGATTGTGACTTTATGGAGCCCCCCCTAGTGGGGGGTTTCAAAGGTAGCACCCCCGAAGCTAAAAACATATGTAAAATGGCCTTGTAAAAGTATTGTAATTTATAGTCAATCTGGGTCATTCATTAGGCTAATGATATGATGGTAGAAGCTATGTTTAATTTAGGGTTTTTTTCCCTAGAAGGAAACCCCTCATTTTGTATGAGGGTATTTTATTGTGGATTTGTATTGTATGTGTATTCTCATAGCGAGAAATAGATAGAGAGACTGTGAGAGAGAATAGAGGATATTGCAATGGATCTATTGTAGGTTGTGTCTCTTCATTTTGCTGGATAATAGAAAGGAAGGACTGGTTGTCCGGGGTGGACGTAGCCTAGACTGGGTGAACCACATATATCTGTCTCTCTCTAGTTTTATATGTTTTTTTTTTGGTAAGTTGAGATATTCTATTAATTTCAAAAACATAAAGTTACATATGGTACAGGCTGGGTTAGAAAGCCGCACTTAGCCAATCCCATTCTTTGTTACACTATTTCTGGGTTGCCTTGGGGGAGGAAGCCAACCCGAAAAAAACTCAAAACCAAGAAATACATTATGCACAGTAGCGATTACATATCTAAGAAACGCAAAGTAAACAGTAGCAGAAAAGCACTGAGGGCGAGAATGAAAAAAAACATAGGAGAATAGTGCAATTGCGTAGACTTCACTTATCATATTCACCATCACTATTGGGGGCCTCTTCCTCAATGGGGCAAAAAGGAGCCTATGCAGCAGCTACCTCGGCATCTACCACTGTGTACCTGGGATATCCCACCGGTGTGCAGAGGATGGGGGAGTCAAGGTCTAAGCCATCAGGAATATGCATCCAGATGCCATCGGAGTCCATGATCCAGATATCTGTATCTATATCTTCCTTCTCTGGTGCCAACAGAGGGTTAGTTTTGCATTGCTGGGGGCACGTCTGGGAAGATATGGTGGATTTCCTCAAACCACGTCCTCCTCTCTGTGCAGCATGCCTAGAGGCTTCTGTACGCTACTCGAGATTGGGACTCAGATGCGCAAAAGTGCTAGAGGACGAGCCTTCTATCGACTTGAGATGATTATCCTCGCCACAATGATAATGACTAGGGAGTGCCCCTCTTTGACCTTTGCGGATAGTGCATTGGCGAAGTCGTGGAGCCATTGTGCACCGAGATGGGAGGGAGCAGTTCAGGAGAAGAGGTCGAGCAGCACTAGGGCTTAGGGGGAAGAAATATCTGGTAGCCAGATGCACATGAAGGAGTGCGACAGCCCAAATGAGACTGCGCAGCACTACGCTAAGAGTGGGACTTCATAGCCTGATGAAGTCATTGAGAATCCAGAGAAGAGTTAGGGGGGCTAAAGGCCAGGATAATAGACTGAGTAATGAGAGGGGAAAATAGCTCATATTTTTAAAGGGGTAAGGATGAGTGTGATGAGGATAGCAATGAGTGGTCTTCGTACACATCTGCGTGCTATGGCTAAGAACCTGAGTAGGCTCAAGGGAAGAGGTATGGCTGCAGTACAGGTTAATCATGATAGACATTAATGGTGAAAGATGCAAGGTGATGCTCAGGTCATGGTGATGCAGATCCCATACTCTTGTTATCATTTCTGGTTATGTGTGTCTCGTGCGAGAGGCTAACAGTATGTGGATCCATAGTAGATGAGGCTCTGCATGGGAGATGTTCGTTATCCAGGGAGAGTGGGATGTGATTGTCCAGCGTGTCAATTATGTAACACGCATCTGGGGGTGCCGATCCTTCTGAATTAGAGTGGGACAATCTTGTTTGAGAGTTTCCTCCTCAACCTGTGTAAGGGTGGAATGATGCAACTCACAGTTGCTTTCCACCCCTTTGTTCACCAGAAGGTCTGCAACAGAGTTGGCTTTCCTGTGAATGTGACCAAAAGTGATGGCTTTGTGGTTGTGAAGTAGTAGTTCCAACTCCTTGAGCTTGTGGGCAAGTCTCCAGCTGTTGGAAACTTTTGAGGAAGTTGTACCTTGGAGGATTCTTGTGGAAGCCATCGTTATGTTTTTCGAGTCTCCCTTCATTTCCAGAGGCAAGTAGTAAAATTCGATGGAAATTTGTATACCCTGTATTAGCCCTTCTAGCTCCGCAGAGTTTTTATTGTCCCATCCTATGTTCCCATAACATATTCTAAGAGGATCTCCTTGAGAGTTCCTGATAATGCCTTCGAAACCTGCATTACCAGGGTTACCTTTGGATGCTCCATACAAATTTCATTTGAATAAGCCATTAGGGGGGGGCAGCCCATTTTTCTGGAGCAAGGGTTCTACCAACACTTATGGGATTGATTTCCATGGGGGCGCTTAGACTCATTTTCCAATTTTTCCATATGTGGTGTTCTGCTGCCTAGGTGGGAAGGTCTTCCTGACTCCAGGTGCCTAAGGCCAGATTTTTAGTGAGGTTACTGTTAGACTCCTATACCAATATGTGTCATATATCATAATTGACTTGATGGGCTATGTAATATGTTCATACCTTTTCTTGTTGCAAAGGTTTTCCATATCATCAAAAAAATCAAAAAAATTTAAAAAAATGTAAAGAGGGTATACCCTAAAAGAAAAATCAAAGGGTGAAAAAAATAAAAATGGCCAAAAAAGTGAAAGAAAATGAACCCCACCAAAAGAAAGGCCAAGGAAAGTGTGCAAGTCTAAATGCCACTACTTTTTTCTCTTATGTAAATAAACCAATTGTGTGCAACTTGTATCTTATGCCACAATTTATTAACAGTCAAACAGTTTAAGCTTGGATAGTTCATCTTTCAATTTTATGTTTTAGAGATAGAGAATAAAATCTGACGAAACTGTTTAATCTTGGCAGATAAGTAGATAGGTAGAGTAAATAAAAGGAGCTCAACAGTTTAATCTAAGCCCTTGGATGTAATAAGGTTATATTTAGATATATTTCTACATGTAAAAGAAAAGAAAGTGTGATAAGGGTTTTCTAGTCTAAGTGCACCCTAATAAAGAAGAAAAAATGGTAGGTTAAAGTAGGAAGGGTAGGTAGATGTTGTTGTAGAATTACATGTGATGGATAATGACTCTAGATGTGTTAAATATTTACTTTCATCACAAAGTGCAAAGGCAGACATTACACTGGAAGAATTTCAAGCAAGAAAAAAATCAAATTATTAACTTCCCTTCTCACTTTTCCCTAAAAAAATTCACAAATTTCCCCTAAGTACTAAGGCATTTGAAAATTAGAGGGGCCCAAGGCATTTCCTTGACTTTTGGAGGGACCGGACCCTCGGCCCAATAATTGAAAAAGCCTAAGTACTTAAAACCATTCATAATGTCATTCATTCACTTCCAAAAAATCTTTTCTTAAGTAAAATCCTATTTTACTTAGGAAAATTGTGCAATATTTCATAAAAACCCTTCTCATTCAAACATAAGTTAAATACATACTTCTAATGTTTTTACACTTAGCGCTTCCATTTAATTTCATATTAATTTCTAAATTTATTATCCCTATACAAATCCACCCATTCCGGTATAATTTTAATAAAATTCTCAATTATTACATATCCCGCCCCTTTGGTTTAAATATAACCATATAAATATGTTAATTATGATTAATTAGTTAAATTTATAACTAATTAAGAAGCTCGTTTCCCTACCGCATTCAAAAAATATTAATTAAACCTCATGGTTAATTAATAATTTTACCCACCCATCAAATCGTCCCTGATATGATTAATTATTTTTTATTATGTTGGGCCCGCCCTGCTATCTCCCCATCATCTCCCCGTTGGATCAAACAATCCAACGATCAACGACTGTCATCCATATTGTTGTGCCCCCACATCCAAATAATAACGCACGATGGCCAAGCAGGTTTCCAAACAGTGCCTCTCCATGTGTCATGAGTTCTATGGAATCACTCGCCCTTCGCTGAAAACTGCCCGTCCCCAAAAGCGGTGCAATGTATACCGCTTACCGCCGTTGGATCAACCAATCCACGATCAATGGCTGTCATCCATATTCCTGTGCCCCCACATCCGAATAATAACACACGATGGCCAAGCAGGTTTCCAAACAGTGCCTCTCCACGTGTCATGAGTTCTATGGAATCACTCGCCCTCTGCTGAAAACCACCCGTCCCCAAAAGTGGTGCAATGTATACCGCTTACCGGTTACTTCCTATGACAAAACAACCGTACCTGTTTGCGTCATCTGCTTGAAAAAATAAAATCCCCCCAGCCTTTGAATTTGCAATTAAAACACACCAACGTGCGTCATTTTCATTATTTTGTACTGTGACCAGTGTCCCATGCAGAAAACTTCAAAACCAACTGTTGAAGACTATCAACCGCCACCTTGCTGAGAAAATTTGCAGACGAACAATCCAAAACCCATCTGTTGTTGCCTATACCTATTTTCGTCACTGTTCATTTCCGGAAAACAGGTGCAAAGACCAGGAATTGGTCCTTCTTCTGCTGGAACCTCTGAACAAAATTTGCAGGAATTAGTGCACTAGCCACAGTATCATCCAAAGGGAAGGAAAAGGAGACTAATACACAAGTCATAGAGAAATTTGCAATGACAAAGCAGCCTAAAACTTCTAAGGAACAGGTCCAAATACATACTTCCCCCACTCAGATTAATGTGGCAGAAATTTCAATTTTTCAAACTCCTCTCAATGAAGAAAAAGGTAAGAAGAGAGATGCAGAAATGGCTACCCCTATCAATGGATCTTCAAAACAACCTAGTGTCAAAAGACAAAGATTAAATCCTCTTTCAGAAGTAGAATTTATTCAAGAAACTACTGATAGTAAAAAAAGAGAAGAGTTAGATAGTCAGCAAACATTCACAATCAGTGGGACATCCACTAATTCACAGAGAAAAGAGCTACAAAGGCAGAAAAGTGCAGAAGTATCTTCCTTCAAACCACCAGTGAAGGATGCCTAGGATATTAAGAAGAAATTTATAAATATAAAGGCTATAAATTATCCATTAAGACTTCAAGTCTATAATCAATACTTGAATATGGCTCCTAAAAATCAACAGAGATTGATGTCAGCCTATGACATCCAGCAAGGTAAAATTGTGATGAGTCATTTCAAACCCAAAGTGCAGTAGCCTCAAACGACTGCAGATTATGTCAGAACCAATTTTGAAGTCATGACAAAGGATATTCATCCATTGGATCAGATTGAGCTGCACAAACAAACTGGTGAAATGATTTACTCAACTTTGACTGATAAATCAATGATGGCCCAAATATTACAGAATTATTTGGATAATACTACTACTCAATTGCATCTTGAGAAAGCCTCTTCCCAGGCTAAGGAAAACAGAATAAAGATTTTGGAAGAAATAATTATTGGATTGGGTCATAGTCCCAAAGATGTTAAGGCTACAGAAGCCTTGATTAAAAAGAAAGATGATGATATTGCAGCCTTAAGGAAACAGCTAAAGCTACCATCTTCAAGGCATCCACAGACTATTGAGGTACTAAAGCAAAGTTCTGAAGAAGAATTGATTGATTTTCTCTTAAAAATTAATGAGCAACTAAATGAGACTGAAAAAGAACTTGAAAAGGCATTAAAGGACAAGAAGTCAAACATTCCAGCATCTACAACAACAGAAGTGATTACAGGCACAACAACAATAGGTCAGTCAGCAATACTATTACAGGGAAACACTTCCAATTTAAGCACTGAATAATTAATAAAATCAATGGAGGAAATGAAACTCCAAGTGACAGAGCTCCAGAAAACAAAAGTACAATTTACCAATTTAGAACAAAAATATGATCTCTCAAAGATGAGTTTTGCAGAAAAAAAAGAGAGATCAATAGATTATAAAAATTGGCTTAAAGCATTAGAGAAGGATCTCACATTGGAGAAGCCTTTGAAGGAAATCAAAGAAATTCTTTGGGCCAATATCATTCAGTCAATAAATTATGTCTATCCATCAATTCAAATAATGTATGAGCAGAATGATTTAATTAAATTGGCTCTGGAAGAAGTTATAAAGGAAAGAGAAGAATTAGGAAACATGCCCAAAGAATCCAATGATCTTATACAATTTTTAAATACCAAGAACAGATATGAACTTGAGGAAATAGGCATCCAAGATAGAACAGGAACAATTTTGGAGATAAAAAGAGTTTTTACTAACAGAACTCTGAAGCAGAACCTAGAAAAAAGATGATCTGATATACAGGAAGAAATCAATGCTTTTACAAAGGGATTGGATATGTTGCAGAGTAAAGGATTGCCAAGTCCTTTAGTTTCAGAGAATAAACTAATGAGCCTGGAAAACTATGTTGAGAAACTGAATAAGTATGCTGACAACCAGGCCAGTTCATCGACCATTTCATCAGTAGCAAAAGCATTGCCTATAGGCAAAATTCTTCATGACAGTGTGGAAAATTTTTTCTATCTTGAACATGAGGTAAATCACTTATTCCCAATTCAGCCTACTTTTTTCAAATATATAGAGACTAATGAGACTCTGAGGAAGCTTCAAAGAACCCGAATACCAGAAGCACAATGGTGGGAAGAGATGTTAGACTTTTTGTAAAAACTATCTTTGCATGAATTTTGATTATTTACTATAGTAAGTCAGGATAAAAAGGATAAACAGAGATCAAACAGGTCAAAGTGTATCATTACAGGTAAAGAGTATCAGTAAAACAAAGCAGCCAACACAGAGTTACTAAAGAGGACAGCAGCAAGCCAAATCATAGGGCTTGCCTCTAGCACATTCATAAAAAAAGGGAACAGCACAACATCAGTTATATTTTCTCTTATCTACGAGACCATCTGTCTCTATTTTGTTGTAAAATATTCATGAGTCATCATAAATTATATCTCACTTTGTTATGAGATATTTTTTATAATTTTTTGTATAAATACGCCCTCAATTGGAGTATTGGGCGGGTGGATTCTTAGGCATTGCTGTAATACTGATTATTTTAGAATAAAGTGTTGTTGGACAAATTTCGCATGGCTAGCTAGATAAAGAATTGATGCAAAGGACTTTTCATAGGATTCTTGAGTCAGACAACGGATCAATAAGTCATCTATCCCTTATGTTTTAGAGTTTTATACCTATTTATTATATCATCTGTGTTTCATATCTGAATGATAAACGAAAAGGAGTAATTCAGAAAGTGCTTAAGTACAATCTGTTTTCAATCATTATTATTCTTAATGTTTTCTTCTGAACTAGTATAAACAATGAATTCTTAATTGCTCATGTTTTCTAGTTTAATCATTTTGATTATTTGGTAAAGAATACTTAATTACTCTTTATTAATAATCATTCAAGTTCCCTCTTTCGAATATGTTGAAGGATTCTTAAATTTCCCTTCACCCATTTTGAGTCCATTTCATTCATATTAGATATTAAATTGTTCCTTGTTTGATTACCTTGCCCTGTGAAACCATCTATTGTTAAGAAACTTAATCTAGTTAAGCCATATTTTTTTGAATCCATTATCCCAATAGCCTAAAACTATTCAGTCTCACCCTTCTTCTATATAATTTCATCACCCAAACTGAATAAAAATCCTTGTACTTTCATAACTAGCCTAATATCTTACAAAACAAAGCTAAAACTTATAGAGAGCCCTCTCTGGGTACAGATTGGCTAGATTCTGTACCTAAAAGTTGGTTTGTGGTTACCTCAGACCCCTTTCCTCTTCCGTACAACTTCAAGGAAAATCTGAGTGATAACATAATGGCGACCATACTAGGGACCTGAATAATTTTATTGTTACTATTGTTTACTTTATAAACTACAGACGGAGCCTGAAGTTAGCCAGGTAGCCTTTGAATTAATTTTGCTCTGCAATTGCATAAGTAAATAAATGCTGCTTCAGTCTATCTTTGGTCTAGTTTATGAACTGAACATTTGGTTTCAAACATTTGATCATTTCCTCTAGTCAAATAAATATTTAAGAAAATTTAAATCCAATATCATAAACCTTTTAAAGAGATTGTCGAAGTTGTATTATTCATTCCATTGAGACAAAAAACCAAAAAGAATCACCTAGAAACCTAGCTTCAGAAAGGACTCACTACACCAGGGCTAATCCTGATCCAAATCCACCACCCTCGTTTGAAAATCTGAATCTGATCCCTAGAATTCTTAGGAGACAGGAAAGCCAAGAAATTTCTGCTAGTTCTCGACCTCTCTATAGATCAATATCCTGTCCTATGAAGTGGATTTACCTTGAGGACGAAACTTTTGATGAGCAATTTGAAACCTCTTTATTTGTAAACTTTTCTGAATCTGAGTTGTCCCATTTGGTTCAAGACCCAGTATTTATTGAAGATTTACAATTTGAATTTGTTACTTCACCTCTTGATAAACATTTGCGAGATTCCATACAATCTGAGCTTACCTCTGAAGGAACATCTAATATTTCTATGATCACTTCAACCTCTCCAAGTTCATCAAAATTTCCTCAAACATCTCAACCTCAAACTACCCCTTCTACTCCTCCATCCACCTATCACAGACCAACCTCAGCTGTTATTTCATCTCTGCCTCCTACAATGGCAAATAGATATGTTCCCTTAGTTTTACCAGCCAATCCAGTGTCTATGTCCCAAGACTACCAAAGTAAAATCACTCCTTTCGATGGTTCTGGTACCTACACTACACAACAACATACTAAAAAGATGACTGATTATTTTGAAATTTATGAAATAGATGTTGATGATGTGAGAATGAGAATATTTGTTCAAAGTCTTACTGGAGAAGTTAGAACCTGGTTTAGAGCCCTTCCTACAAACAGTGTCACTGACCTACAAGCTCTTTATAGAACTTTTTTAAACATATGGGAAAAGAAGAAAGATCCTCTTCAAAACTTATCAGACTATGGAAATCTAAAGAGAGGAACACAAGAGACTGTGTAGGATTACTGCACCAGGTTCAATGATGTTTATAATGTTATTCCACAAAACCTTAGACCTCCTCCAGATTCAACGTTAATCAAATTCCTTGATGGATTTGATTCTGATATGGCGTATCAGCTTAGGGAAAGATCTCCTCAAACCTTAGAAGATATGCAAAGTATAGCTGTTAGTGTTGAAGCCAACCTGATATCTAGACGAGCTAAAGCCAGAAGTGAAAGGAGAATGCCTTTAAATGAAGAACCCTCAACTTTTGAAAAGAAACTGGATGCTATTATTAAAGGGATGGAAAGGTTAGGAGATAGAGTAGAAACAACTGAAAGGAAATCTCCTTGGGATGGTCAACCGAGCAATACTGGGAGAAATCCAAATTTCAAAAAGAACCAAAACCAAAATATTGGAAAAACTGGTCCCGACCAAAACATTGGGCCTCCATTCCAGGAAAATTATGTTGAAGCCTCAAATTCTGATGAACCGACATAAGATGCTCAAATAAACAACTTGACTAGACGCAAAAATGAACCAGAAGTTTTCTTGATCCAAGATGATCAAGAAGCTCACATTCTTTAACAATTCCAAACTCATTCAGGAGAATCATTTGACTTCAAGGAGGTGTATGATACAGCCATTTATGAATTCCATAAGCAATATAATTTGAGGAGAAGAAGAATTGATGTCCCAGAAACAAGTAAATAGAAAGCTACAAAATAGCCCCTCAAAGGTAAAACCAATACTTCCCCTGTACATATTCTTTCTAGATCAGATCCTAATCCTGCTAACCCAATAATTGAAGATGTATCCTATAGTCAACTAAATAACAGACAACTTTCCAATACTCTTCCTCCCAAAGGAAATGTAGAGGAACCTCCAAAATTTGATTCGGAAACAGCTTCAACCCACAACCCCACTCCTGAGAAGGAGAAAAATACCAAAAACACCGAAGATAAAGAGAATCCAACTTTCTGAAATATAAGAACTCGGACTGAAAAACCTTTTAATCTGGAGGCTGAAGTAGGCAAATTAAAAATAGTTGTTCCATTGTCTAAATTAGCTAAACATGATGTCTACCGAAGTCAAATCAATAGATCACTCAAAATCACTGGAAGAGATGACTCAGTAAACATTTTTGATGACCAACCCAGATTACTCTTTAGCCCTGAAGTAAATGGAAAACCAGGAAGTGGAGGAACTCCTCCATTCTATGTGAGTTTAAACATACATGATAAAATACTTCATAATGCGATGCTTGATTCTGGGGCATCTCACAATCTAATTCCCAAGTCTATAATGGAGAAATTAAACCTAGATATCACCAAACCTTATAAAGATCTCTTTTCTTTTGATTAAAATCAAGTGAGATGTTTAGGATTAATCAAAGACTTGTGTGTTTCATTGGTTCAATACTCTGCCAAAACAATCTTGATGGATATAGTAGTAGCAGATATTCCTAAAAAATATGGCATGTTATTATCCAGATCTTGGGGTGCAAAGCTTCAAGGATCACTTCAATTGGACATGTCATACGCTACTATTTCAGTGTTCGGCCAACCTAAAAGACTATACAGGAGAAACTTTAATGAAATATGTAGTCAGTAGTCAGGAGAAACTTGAAAATTTCCCCATCTACTCAGTACACTCTGATATGGATTTGTTTATTCTTTATAATGTTGAAATTGATCCTCCCACTGAATTAGAAGCTCCAGAAGTAGAATCAAAATAAATTAGAAATGAAAAATCTAGTGTTCAAATCCAGGAAATCTCTAAGGACAATGAAACACTAGATACCCAAGAAAAACAAGAAGAAAGTAAAAAACCAAATCTCACTGTTAAGAAAGTTCCTGAAACTCCTGATACCAATTATGAACATGAAATTTTTTTGAATTTAGAATTTGATGGTTCCGTTAATAAATTAGGAGCAGGAGCTAGAGTTTGGGTGCATAACCTTGAAAATGATCATGCTAAAGGCCATCCCTACAGATTAAATTTTAAATGCACAAATAATATGGCAGAATATGAAGCTCTTTTGCTAGGTCTTAAACTTGTAAAAATATTACGGGAAATTAGAGTATCTGTTATAGGAGATTTTGATTTAATCATTCAATAGATCAAAGGACACTTTTTGACAAATGATCCCAGACTGAGAGAATATAGAGGAACAGTTGTAGATATTCTCAATACTTTTCTACAAACTCAGCGTGCGAAAATCCAAAGAAAACAGAACTTGCATGCCCATAGTCTAGCAATGCTTGCCAATACCTGTAAATTACCGTTCAAACCTAATCATCAGTTCACAGCTGAGATTAAACACAGACCAGCCATACTTGACAATTTTAAGAACTGGAAAGTGTTTGCAAGTGATGAACAGATTAATAATTTCCTGACTCTAGAGAATGAATTTTCTAATAGTAACATAGATGAAGATACAGTCATTGAATCTGATCAAATAAATGAACAAGAAATAGACATTTCAGAAGAAAGTGAAATTCAAATGCTTCATCCAACAAAGTTCACCAAAAAATAAATGCAGGACCTAAAACAAATGGAGGTTGATGAGATTATAGAAGAAGAATCTGAGATCATTAATTTAAAAGACAATCATTTACCTAAAGGATTAACTCCTCTAGAAGATCTTTTCGATTCTAATGATATTCCAAAGAAACCCAAAATGGAACCATTGAAAGCAGATATTGAGGAATATAATTTGGGAACTGAAGAGAATCCTAAAATGATAAAGTTATCTAAATCTTTGTCTCCTGATCAAAAACTAAAATATGTTGAACTAGTAAGAGAATTCCAGGATGTCTTTGCCTGGAGTTATGAAGACTTGAAATCATATGATACCTCTATAATTCAGCATACAATACCTCTGAAAGAAAATTAGAAACCGTTCAAACAGAAACTCAGAAGAACTAACCCTGTACTACTGCCCTTAATCGAAAAATAAATTAAACGAATGTATGAAGCAGGGATAATTGCTCCCATTAGGTTTTCAGAGTGGGTGTCTAATTTAGTACCTACTAGGAAGAAAACTAGAGAGATCAGATTATGTGTTGATTTAATAAATGTAAATAAGGTTTTTTTGAAAGATAATTACCCTTTACCCAAAATGGATCACATTTTACAAAGGGTAGTAGGTGCTTCTAGGATTTCTCTTCTAGATGGGTTCTCAGGATACAACCAGATTTTGGTTCATCCTGATGACCAGGAAAAAACAGCTTTTACAACACCATGGGGCACATTCAAGTATGTTAAAATTCCATTTGGACTTAAAAATGCAGGAGAAACCTTCCAAAGAGCAATGGACATCGCATTTGCAAAAGAAATTCATGATTTTCTTGTCATATATCTGGATGATTTAACTGTTTTTTCTAAATCAGATCAGCAACATTTGGACCATCTCAGATTCATAAAATGTAGAAAATATGGTATCTCTTTGAATCCAAAGAATTCCTTGCTTGGTCTTAAAGAAGGTAAAATCTTTGGCCATATCATCTCCAAAGATGGTATTAGAATTGATCCTGCTAGAATACAAGCTATACTGCAAATACCTCACCCCAGAAATGTCAAAGAACTTCAAGCTTTCCTAGGAAAAATCAATTTTTTGATAAGATTCATATCTAGCTTAGCTGAACTAATTAGATTTCTTAATAACATGTTAAGAAAGGATTCAAGTATTAAATGGACAGTAGAAGCCAAACAAGGATTTGAAGAAATTAAAATGGCTTTGACCAGAACACCAGTTCTTACCAGTCCATAATTTGATAGAGACTTCATAATATTTTCATTTGCATCAGAACACACTGTGGCGGCTGTTTTATTACAAAAGGATGATCAAGGATGTGAAAAAACTATAGCCTTTTTTAGTAAAGCACTAAGGGATGCATCATTAAAATACAAAATCATGGAAAAACAAGCGTTTGCACTTGTAAAAGCCATTAAAGATTTTAGAATCTACATATTGTATTCCCATGTGATAGCCTATGTACCAAATGCTGTTGTCAAAGACATCTTAACTCAGGATGGAATTGAAGGAAAAAGAGGTAAATGGATTGCTACCATATTAGAGATGACATTGAAATAAAACCTACAAAGCTTATAAAGGGACAGGGATTGGCTCAACTCATGATAGAAACAAATTGTCAAGCCCTGGATATTAATGAAATGGATAACGAACATGAGATGGTGACTCCACAAATCAGTCAGGCCTTCTTAGATTCACCTTGGTATGCTGATATAATTTATGTACTGTTAAACCTGCAATCTCCTCCAGGGTTATCCAGAACAAAGAAAAGGTTTTAAAGATGACATCTTTAAAGTTTTGTATTTTAGATAATGTTCTTTTTTGGAAAAATCATGAAGGTATTCTATTGAATTGTTTATTAAAAGATGAAGCTGACAAGGCTCTCCATGAATTTCATGCAGGAGACTATGGTGGACACCTTTATTGGAAATCAACTGTAGACAAAATCCTAAGGGCCGGATTTTATTGGCCAACCTTGTTCTCTGATGTAAAGAAGTTTGTTACTACTTGCCATAAATGTCAAATCCTTGAAGACAAGAGAAAACTATTACCTTTACCCCTGAAACCAATTTCCACTGAAAAACCTTTCCAACAATGGGACCTGGATTTCATTGGAGAAATCCATCCTTCCTCTTCTGGCCAACACAAATGGATCCTCACTTCCACGGACTATTTTACCAAATGGATAGAAGCAATTCCTTCCAAACAAGCCAATGACACTGTGATCATAGGATTCTTAGAAACCAATATATTATCAAGATTTGGCTTTCCTAAGAAAATCATAACTGATAATGTTGCTGCCTTCAAATCTAAGAAGATGATAAGTTTCTGTAACAAATATCATATCACCTTAAGCCATTCCATAGCCTATTACCCTCAAGGTAATGGACTAGCTGAGTCTTCCAACAAGAGTCTCATTAATATTATTAAGAAATTATTGGAGGAAAACAAGAAAAATTGGCACAAGAAACTTACAAATGCACTGTGGGTAGACAGACTCACCACCAAAAAATCTATTGGGACCAATCCTTATAAGTTATTCTATGGCATTGAGGTTGTATTTCCTTCATCTTTAGGAGTTCCTGTAATTAAATTACTTCAAGAAGCTTAGGTTGAACCTAATGATATTCAAAGGAGAATAAATCAGACTATCAATTTGCAGCAAACCAGAGAGGAAGTATATCAGAGATCCCAAGTATTGCAAGAGAAACTAAAGAAGACATTTGATAAAAGGACCAAGGCAGAAGATTTCCAACATGGAAACAAAGTTTTAAGATGGGATTCCAGAAGAAAGGATAAGGGAAAACATGGGAAGTTTGACTTCCTGTGGAAAGGACCTTATATTATCCATGCTTTACAAGGAAACAATACATATTTTCTGAAAAACTTGAATGGTACAGAAACTAAAGATGGGCCAGTTAATGGTCGAATGTTGAAACATTACTTTGATCCTATTTATTAGGATATTCTAATTTTTAACATGTACATACTATATCCTTTGTAATGTCACAATTTTGAGTAGATAGTAACTTGCTGGAGTTGAAGCTCGAAGAGAAGGCCCTAAGCTTCAGAAGTATCACTGTCATATATACAATAAAGCAACAAGCAGAAGAAGATTCCATAGCTCAGTCAAAATCATTCTGAGGACAACTGACCCGTTGTTCTTGACTTTTCACCAGGAAAAGCCATCCAAAAGTGGAGCCAGTGTTAGACTCTGATACCAATACGTGTCATATATCATGATTGACTTGATGGGCTATGTAATATGTTCATACCTTTTCTTGTTGCAAAGGTTTTCCATATCGTCAAAAAAATCAAAAAAATTTAAAAAAATGTAAAGAGGGTATACCCTAAAAGAAAAATCAAAGGGTGAAAAAAATAAAAATGGCCAAAAAAGTGAAAGAAAATGAACCCCGCCAAAAGAAAGGCCAAGGAAAGTGTGCAAGTATAAATGCCACTACCGTTTTCTCTTATTTAAATAAACAAATTGTGTGCAACTTGTATCTTATGCCACAATTTATGAATAGTCAAACAGTTTAAGCTTGGCTAGTTCATCTTTCAATTTTATGTTTTAGAGATAGACAATAAAATCTGACCAAAATTTTTAATCTTGGCAGATAAGTAGATAGGTAGAGTAAATAAAAGGAGCTCAACAGTGTAATCTGAGCCCTTGGATGTAATAAGGTTAGATTTAGATAGATTTCTACATGTAAAAGAAAAGAAAGTGTGATAAGGGTTTGCTAGTCTAAGTGCACCCTAATAAAGAAGAAAAAATGGTAGGTTAAAGTAGGAAGGGTAGGTAGATGTTGTTGCAGAATTACATGTGATGGATAATGACTCTAGATGTGTTAAATCTTTACTTTCATCACAAAGTGCAAAGGTAGACACTACACTGGAAGAATTTCAAGTAAAACAAAATCAAATTTTTAACTTCCCTTCTCATTTTTCCCTAAAAAATTTCACTAATTTCCCCTAAGTACTAAGGCATTTGAAAATTAGAGGGGCTCAAGGCATTTCCTTGGATTTTGGAGGGACCGGACCCTTGGCCCAATAATTGAAAAAGCCTAAGTACTTAAAACCATTCATAATGTCATTCATTCACTTCCAGAAAATCTTTTCTGAAGTAAAATCCTATTTTACTTAGGAAAATTGTGCAATATTTCACAAAAACCCTTCTCATTCAAGCATAAGTTAAATACATACTTCTATTGTTTTTACACTTAGCTCTTCCATTTATTTTCATATTAATTTCTAACTTTATTATCCCTATACAAATCCACCCATTCCTATATTATTTTAATAAAATTCCCAATTATTACATATCCCACCCCTTTGGTTGAAATATAACCATATAAATATGTTAATTATGATTAATTAGTTAAATTTATAACTAATTATTAAGCCCGTTTCCCCACCGCATTCAAAAAAGATTAATTAACCCTCATGGTTAATTAATAATTTTCCCCACCAATCAAATCGCCCCTGATATGATTAATTATTTTTTATTATGTTGGGCCCGCCTTGCTATCTCCCCATCATCTCCCCTTCTCGACTGCCATTGGATCAACCAATCCACGATCAACAACTGTCATCCATATCATTGCGCCCCCACGTCAGAAAGATAACGCGCAATGGCCGAGCATTTTTCCAAACAATGCCTTGCCACATGTCGTGAGTTCTATGGAATCGCTCGCCCTCCGCTGAAAACTGCCCGTCCCCAAAAGCGGTGCGATGTATACTACTTATCGCTTACTTCCTATGACAAAACAACCATACCTGTTTGCGTCATCCGCTTGAAAAAATAAAATCCCGCCAGCCTTTGACTTTGCAATTAAAACACACCAACGTGCGTCATTTTCATTATTTTTTATTGTGACCAGTGTCGCATGCAGAAAACTTCAAAACCAACTATTCAAGACTGTCGACCACCACCTTGCTGAGAAAATTTGCAGACAAACAATCCAGAACTAATCTGCCATTGCCTATACCTGTTTTCGTCACTGTTCATTTCCCGGAAAACAGGTGCAAAGACCAGGAATTGGTCCTTCTTCTGCTGGAACCTCTCAGCAAAATTTGCAGGAAATCAATGCACTATCCAGAGTAGCATCCAAAGGGAAGGAAAAGGAGACTGATACATAAGTCACAGAGAAATTCACAATGACAGAGCAGCCTGAAACTTCTATGGAACAGGTCCAAATACAGACTTCCCCCACTTAGATTAATGTGGTAAAATATTTCAATTTTGCAAACTCCTCTCAATGAAGAAAAAGGTAAGAAGAGAGATGCAAAAATGGCTACCCCTATCAGTGGATCTTCAGAACAACCTAGTATTAAAATACGAAGATTAAATCCTCTTTCAGAAGTAGAATTTATTCAAGAAACTACTGATAGTCAGAAGAGAGAAGAGTTAGATATTCATCAAACATTCACAATCAGTGGGACATCCACTAATTCACAGAGAAAAGAGCTACAAAGGAAACAAAGTGCAGAAGTATCTTCCTTCAAACCACCAGTGAAGGATGCCTAGGATATTAAGAAGACATTTATAAATATAAAGGCTAGAAATGATCCATCAAGACTTCAAGTCTATAATCAATATTTGAAGATGGCTCCTAAAAATCAACAGAGATTGATGTTAGCCTATGACATCCAAGAGGGTAAAATGGTGATGAGAAATTTCAAACCAAAAGTGCAGCAGCCTCAAATAGCTGCAGATTATGTCAGAACCAATTTTGAAGTCATGACAAAGGATATTCATCCTTTGTATCAGATTGAGCTGCACAAACAAACTGGTGAAATGATTTACTCAACTTTGACTGATAAATCAATGATGGCCCAAAGATTACAGAATTCTTTGGATAATACTACTGCTCAATTACATCTTGAAAAGGCCTCTTCCCAGGCTAAGGACAACAGAATAAAGACTTTGGAAGAAATCATTATTGGATTGGGTCATAATCCCAAAGATGTTAAGGCTACAGAAGCCTTGATTAAAAAGAAAGATGATGATATTGCAGCCTTTAGGAAATAGCTAAAGCTACCATTTTCAAGGAATCCACAGACTACTAATGTACTAAAGCAAAGTTCTTAAGAAGAATTGATAGATTTGCTCTTAAAACTTAATGAGCAACTGAATGAGACTGAAAAAGAACTTGAAAAGGCATTAAAGGACAAGCAGTCAAACATTCCAGCATCTACAACAACAGAATTGATTACAAGTACAACAACAATAGGTCAGTCAACAGGACTATTACAGGGCAACACTTCCAATTTAAACACTGAAGAATTAATAAAATCAATGGAGGAAATGAAACTCCAAGTGACAAAGCTCCAGAAAACAAAAGTACAATTTACCAATTTAGAACAAAAATATGATCTCTCAAAGATGAGTGTTGTAGAAAAAACAAGAGATATCAACAAATTAGAAAAATTGGTTAAAGCATTGGAGAAGGATCTCACATTGGAGAAGCCTTTGAAGGAAATCAAAGAAATTCTTTGGGCCAATATCATTCAGTCAATAAATGATGTCTAGCCATCAATTCAAATAATGTATGAGTAGAATGATTTAATTAAATTGGCTCTGGAAGAAGTTATAAAGGCAAGAGAAGAATTAGGAAACATGCATGAAGAAGCCAATGAGCTTATACAATTTTTAAATACCAAGAACAAATATCAACTTGAGGAACTAGGCATCCAAGATAGAACTGGAACAATTTTGGAGATAAAAAGAGTTTTTACTAAAAGAACTCTGATGTAGAACCTAGAAAAAAGATGCTCCGATATGCAACAAGAAATCCATGCTTTTACAAAGAGATTGGATATGTTGCAGAGTAAAGGATTTCCAAGTCCTTTAGTTTCAGAGGATAAACTAATGAGCCTGGAAAACTATGTTGAGAAACTGAATAAGTATGCTAACAACCAGGCTAGTTCATCGACCAGTTCATCAGTAGAAAAAACATTGCCTACAGGCAAAATTCTTCATGACAGTTTGGAAAATTTATTTTATCTTGAACATGAGGTAAAGCACTTATTCCCAATTCAACCTACTTTTTTCAGATATACAGAGACTGATGAGACTCTGAGGAGGCTTCAAAGAACCCGAATACCAGAAGCACAATGGTGGGAAGAGATGTTAGACTTTTTGTAAAAATTATCCTTGCATGAATTTTGATTATTTACTACAGTAAGTCATGATAAAAAGGATAAACAAAGATCAAATAGGTCAAAGTGTATCAGTACAGGTAAAGAGTATCAGTAAAACAAAGCAGCCAGCACAGAGTTATTAAAGAGGACAGCAACAAGCCAAATCATAGGGCCTACCTCCGGTACATTCATATAAAAAGGGAACAGCACAACATCGGTTATATTTTCTCTTATCTACAAGACCATCTGTCTCTATTTTTTTGTAAAATATTCATGAGTCATCCTAAATTATATCTCACTTTGTTATGAGACATTTTTTATAATTTTTTGTATAAATACACCCTCAATTTGAGTATTGGGGGGGGGGGGTGGATTCTTAAACATTGTTGTAATACAGATTATTTTGAAATAAAGTGTCGTTAGACAAATTTCGCATGGCTAGCTGGATAAATAATTGATGCAAAGGACTTTTCACAGGATTCTTGAGTCAGACAACGGATCAATAAGTCATATATCCCTTATGTTTTAGAGTTTTATACATATTTATTATATCATCTATGTTTCATATCTGAATGATAAACGAAAAGGAATAATTCAGAAAGTGCTTAAGTGCAATCTATTTTCAATTGGTATTATTCTTAATGTTTTCTTCTGAACTAGTATAAACAGTGAATTCTTAATTTCTCATGTTTTCTAGTTTAATCATTTTGATTATTTGGTAAAGAATACTTGATTGCTCTTTATTAATAATAATTCAAGTTCCCTCTTTTGAATATGTTGAAGGATTTTTAAATTGCCCTTCACCCATTTTGAGTCCATTTCATTCATATTAGATATTAAATTGTTCCCTATTTGATTACCTTGCCCTATGAAACCATTTATTGTTAAGAAACTTAATCCAGTTAAGCCATCTTTCTTTGAATCCATTAGCCCAATAGCCTAAAACTATTCAGTCTTACCCTTCTGTTATAGAATTTCATCACCCAAAATCAATCAAAATCCTTGTACTTTCATAACTAGCCTAATATCTTACAAAAAAAAGATAAAACTTATAGAGAGAGCCCTCTCTGGGTACAGATTAGCTAGATTCTGTACCTAAAAGCTAGTTTGTGGTTACCTCAGACCCCTTTCCTCTTCCCTACAACTTCAAGGAAAATCTGAGTGATAACAATTACTATGGATCATGTCCTAGAGTTGATCCAGAGTGGAAACCTTTTCCTTGAATATGCGGATGTTTCATTCCTTCCATATGTTCTAGATGAGGATGCCTGGAATGATCTTCCATAATCGGTTCACGAGAGTGTTGGTGTAAGGGTTGTCCTGCCATCTTTTGATGGTGTTAATGATGTTACCTCTATCATGGTTGGAACGAGGACATAAGACATCTATTATGTCCCATAGGAAATTGGCAGTAGGACATTGGTCCAATAGGTGGTCGATGGCTTCAAAGTTGTCCTGACATAAAGGGCATCTGGAGGGCCCTACGAACCCCCTTTTCAAAATATTCTCCCAGGTAAGGATGCATCGTTTACTGAGCAGCCACAAGAATGTGGTTATTATAGGCCATAGATTGGCCTTCGATATAATTTTGCAGATGATGTCAACTGGTCTGGGGTTCTGCTGATGAAGAATGTTTTAAGCTTCCCTAGTTTAGTAAGTTCCACTGGGCATATGCCCCCAACGAAGAATGTCAAGTCCATATTTTACTCTGATTTTTTATTTTTGTGCTAAGTTCCTCCTAGATTTATATATGGCTTTCATTGTTCCGGTTATCTTTCCATCTTCTCATGTGTAGCCAGTGCATGTAGCCTTGGGAGATTTCATCGGTCTAGAAGTGTTGAGTCTTATGTCTTTGTCGTCCTTGGAGCACTGCACTCCATAGGGGTCTGGGGAAGATGGATGAGAGGCTTGGCATTTGCTGCCAAGAGTCCTCCCATACTCTAGCATGGTTACCACTTCGCATCTCCCAGAAACTGTGGTTTTGCATTATCCGTTTTTGATTGCTTACTGCTTTCTAGATTTGGGATCTAGCCAGATCTAAGTTATACGTTATGAGATCCTCCTTTTGCCAATAAGGTGCATACTTGGCTGCCCATAGCTTATCCCATGGAGTTTTTGGTTGGAGACCAATTTCCGCCAGATGTTGGCTCCCATTGTGGTATTGTTGTGCTCTAGATCACACAGTCCTAACCTTCCCTAACTTCTAGGGGTGCATACATCCTTCCAATTGACTAAGGCCCAATTTTTTTTCCTTTGGTGCCACCCCATAGAAAGGATCATTCCAGGTTGCGCATATCTTTGAGGACCCATTTTGGGAGCTGCAAGGATAGAGAAGACATAGATGGGGAGGGATTGCAGCATAGATTTAATGAGGACAAGAGGGCTAGAAATGTTGAGGGTGCGGTGAGTCCAATTGGATAGATGAGTTTCTATTTTGTCCAGCAGAGCTCTCTATGAGGAGTGATTGATGGGCGAGTCAGTCAGTGGAGCTCCTAGGTATTTAGAGGGTAAAGATGTAATGGAGAATCTAAGAATGCAGGTGATAGTGCGCTAAGTTAGAGGGGGGTGTGTGAAAGAAGAATATTTTTGATTTTTCAGGGTTGACCTCTGTGTTGGAGGCTTAAGAGAAGGAATCAAGAATGAATTTGAGGGTCTGAGCTTCCTATACTGAGGGGTAACCCATAATGAAGTTGTCATCCACAAATTTCTAATGAGAGGGAGGCAGGTCGGGGAGGGCTAAACCAAGTAGGGCTCCAATCTAGATAGAGCATTTGAGAAGGTGACCCAAGCCTTCTGCCATAATCATGAAGATTAAGGGAGAGAGAGGGTCCCCTTGTCTTATGCCTCTCGAGTGGTTGAAGGTGGCAGAGGGGATTACATTGACAAAAATGGAGTGAAAGGGGGAAGTGATGAGACTCATGATCCATCTAACCCATGTTTGACTGAAGCCAAAGGCTAAAGAAATTTTTTTATGTAGTCCCAACTAAGTTTGTCAAAAGCTTTAGATAAGTTTATTTTAAGAAGCGTGCGAGGCCTTTTGTTGGTTTTGAGGGAGTGAATGACTTCATGGGTTAGGATGATACCATCGAGAATTGGCCTTCCTTCCACATAACCTATTTTCTCTAGGGAGATGATGAGGGGAAGGAGCTTCTTCAGCCTGTTAGCTATTACTTTGGAGATAATTTTGTAAAAGATATTGCAGAGTGCTATAGGTCTATGCTTACTTGGTGCAGCTACTTTTTCCTATTTTGGAACCAAGGTGATGAAGGTGGAATTTAGTGTAGGTAGAAGCCAGTGGGTGGAACATGATTCCTCCACAATGTCCCAAACTTTTTTTTGGATGGTGACCCAGAAGAAATGGAAGAAGTTGGTGGTAAATCCATCGAGACCTGGAGCTTTCCTTGCCTTCAGCTGGAAGACTTCCTGTTCCACCTCATCTAAAGAGGTGGCTGTGAGCAACATCCTATTATGATCCTCTGTTATCAGCTTCGGCATATGTTGAGTGATTTCCCCAATGGCTTCATGCCTCTGGTAGTTGAGTTCCTTAAAGATGTCCCTGAAATGGTTGTGTAGCTCCTCAGTGATGGCTGCCTGCATTTCTAGCCTTTCCCCTGTTTAGTTCTTGTGGACTGTAATTTTGTTGTGCATCCTGTGTTGAATGGTGGAGCGGTGGAAGAATTTGGTATTTATTTCTCCCTCGTTGAGCTAATTGATTCTTGATTTTTTTCTCCAAAGGGCTTCTTCTTGGTTCCTTATTTATTCCAGATGAATATTTAGGGATTTCTCCTGATGATCTGACTCAGCTGAGTGCACCTCTTGGATAATGTTTTGTTGCAATTTCTTCATTTTTTCCTCTAGATCTTTATGTTCTATGAATATGTTGCTAAAGGTTGTTTTGTTCCATACTTTCATTTGGCCTTTGAGTAGTTTTAGTTTTGTCTAGAACTGGAGAATTTTTGTACCTTGAGGAGGTGCTAAGGAGGAACAACATTTGGAAACCATTTCCTTGAACCCCAGGTGCCTAAACCAAAAATGTTCGAAGCGAAAAGGTTTAGGAGCATGCTTACCTAGTTGGAGCCATTGAATTTGTATCAGCAACTGATCAGAACTTGTTGTCGGGATGATGGTGGCATCATTGTTACCTCCGAGACAGATGAGATATTCGGTGATGAGGAATATATCCAGTCTTGAGGCTATCTATTGGGCGCCTCCTCTTTTGTTATTCCATGTGAATATTCCATTGGAGGTATGTAGATCTATGAGGTTATTGCTCTGGATGATTTTTTTGAATCCATTACTATCCAGTTCCAGATGCATCCTTCCACCTTTATTTTCCTGTAGATTGGTTATCATGTTGAAGTCTCCTCCCAAAAGCCAGAGAGGGAGGGATCTATGTTTGTTGATTTCCTCTAGGTTTTTCAAGAGCACCAATTTTTTTTGAGCATTTTGTGGAGAGTAGACATTTGTGAGCAGACCATGGATGTCTGTGCCAATCAAGTGGAAGGTGGCTTGAATAAAGTGTCTGTTAGCATGAGGGGGTTTAGGGTGGGTCAAACCCCCAATGGATTGTAGTGGGTCAAAAGGGTATACCTAGGTTCCACAAACCATGGTTTGCGAACCATAGGATTGCGCAGTCTAAGGTGATATAAATAGATGAGTAGATCAAGTCTAGAGGTAGGCTAAGATTGATAGATGTTAGTTGTGAACTTTTGAGATCTGATTTTGGTTGTAATTAGGTAAGGACTCTGGCTGGTTGTGTGCACAGAGATCCTCAATCCTGCTGTGCACGGACCTGTGTGCGCAAGTTGGGAATTGGGTCTATAAGTGGATTTTGGAGCTAATGAATGATAAATCTGTTTGTCGCATATCTTTGTTATAGATTGGCTATGTTCTTGATGTTACAGTAATTTAGTTTGATTAATATTGATGCGCACATGGATAAGAAGGTATTACTGAGATATGATTAGTAATAATTGCTTATGTTATTTGTGGTTTGTGAACTTCTCATTCTGCATGTACATTGTTAAGAGGTGTGCAATAAGATTCCTTCTGTGCAAATCTGATAAATCTTATCTAGGCCGCCTCTATTAACTTTCTTTCTCTCAGGTGCGGAAACCTGGTTCCAACACCCTCCCATACTACTTCGGGTGATACCTTGGCCTGCTCAAACAAGTCATTACTGAAAGGGCCAGTAATATAGGGGTTTGTTGGCAAACCTTAAATATGAACCTGGGTTAGGACCCCTCAAGCCAAAAAATGGTTCTGTTGCTGAAACTGGGAGCATTTTGAGAGAAATAGGGTTATGCCACAAGGTCACTGGCATCCTGAAAAGTCTGAGCTCGAATATTGGTTCGAGAAACAAATCCAGGAATCTTCATTAAAAGAGAATTGGAGTGCAAGGCTGACTATCGAAGAGTGGAAAAACAAGTATATCTTTACTGAAGTATATGAGATTTTATTTGTAACCTTCGTGCACAAACTACAGGAGTAGTAAGCAAGGTTAACAGAATTCCAGACCTACAGAAAGGATGTTTAGGTTAAGTAGTTGACTCCCGAATTAATTCGACAGCTGGAAAGGGATGATAACAAAATATTCTGGACTGTGGACCACTGGGTGGACAGTGTCTTGGGAGGATTTTTAATAGAATTCGTAATTGATCAGTTCATATCTTATTCTGAAGCTGAGCGGAGGTTCTTCAAAGGGTTTCGAGGTAAGGTTTTGCAAACATTTCCGATACTAATTAAGATACTATTGTGCGAAAAATGTGTGTTGTGCAGTCACACCACGTGAATGACCTACGATCAGAATGAAATTACAACATGGATCGGTAAATATTAAAGGGTTAAGCAAGAAGGGGACATATCGATATATAGTCCCCTAAGAGAGCTTCCTACGCACGCAGGAACTAGTCTTCCGGTTGCCCCACTATCGAACCCATGCAAGGGCAATAACTCTACTACCCCACTAGCACCACCAAATGATGACATGGCCATGCACATGAAGCTACCTACCTTTAAGGGTGTGGGGGATGAGGACATGGACCAATTTTGGTTCGTAGCAGAATAAATATGGACTGTGCAAAATGTTTCTAGCAATGTTGTAAAAATGGCGCAACTATCCCTACCCTTTGAGGGAAGAGTCTTGGATTGGTTCATGGGGTAAATTGGCCAGCACACAGATCCATCAATACAATAAATTAAGGACGCCTCAAAAGAACAGTTTCGGAAGCCGAAGTCCTACTCTCAACTGGTGATTGACTTGAAATATTTCCGACAAGGACCCACAAAATCGGTGTGAGAGGCCGATCAACGGCTGAAGAAAGTTATCAGGGATGGGTATTTTAAGGACGAAGATAGACAACACAAATAATGGTTCACTACCATGCTATTACCACACCTGCGAGGGCCTATGGGATAGCAGATGATTGATACACAAGAGAAGGCCTTGTAAATTGCCATGAAGCTAGAAGTTGTGCCAAGGGACGATGCCCAGTTCAGGGTGTAGCAGATCGAGGGCTAGTTGGAGACAATGCACCTAGAAATCTAGAATCTATGAAAATAATGGTGAAAGGAAGCCAGTACATACATTTGGTGCATACAGTGCAGGGTATCAGGTCACACCAAGGATCAGTGCCCTCTAATACTATACTACATGTAGGCTGGGGGACCTAACCCATTACGCCCCAAAGAAGTTGTGGGACCAAGAAACCCCATGTTATGGTGCACATATTGTCAAGTAGTTGGATTTCATGATACAAACCACTACCCCTGACTGGGTGCCTATGTCCCAGAACTAAAGAAGCAATGGTGTGAATTATGCTCATCTGTAGGACATGATGAGTGCAATTGCTGAACATATGATTTGATGATAGATAGAGGAAACCTATATATGGTGCAGGCTGACCCTTCTACACCACTATCTCCCTCTGGATGAAAAGGCTCCCCGGCACGAGGCCGAGGGGGGGAAGAGGTGGAAGCATAGGATGGGGAAGAGGACAACTAATTTGTTATAACTGTGGAGAGGTGGGACACTTCGCAAGCGACTTTCTGAACCCTCCATGAAAGTCTTGCAGGTTTTGCAGGAAGTTGGATCATGTGATCAAAGATTGTCCTGTCCTGATAGCGAAGATGTAGGAAAAACATCAAACGCTGGCGTAGAATGTGCAGAGGGTTAAGGAAGAACCACGCGATGAGGGGCCTGGTATTAACATAATTACGTGTAGTGACATGGACATGGGAGGAGCTAAGGAAAAATCCACAGCCGAACCACTTATCAGAAAAGCTGCTGAAAAAAGGAGAAATCCTAGACTTACAAAAATAAAAAGAAACCTTCCTTGAAGCTTATTGAGACCTTGAAATTTGCTACAGCAACATCGGGGATGATCACCTGGTCTGGACCTTAAAACAATTCCTTTTCCATTTGGAATGGTGGCTCCGAATGGTTTAACTAAGTCCAGTTACCTTCTCTCAATCTCCATTGGCTTAAGCTATGACTTTTATCTGTCAATAGGAAAGAGAAATCATATCATTTATCTTGTCGATCGAACAAGAAAATGATCCTTAAGCTATTTGGGTTTAGCCAAGCCACAACTAAATTTTTTCCTCTTTGGGAAGAGGACTTTTTAGGGATGTAGAATTTAATATAAATGCAATATTATTCTAAGATGTAAGAAAAATAAACTATTTTAATCCTATCTCAATTAGGCAGATATAGATCTATCCCAACTGAGAGCAAGATATTTTAAATAATTGATATTTAAATATGTTTGTTTTAAATGAATATCAAGCTAACGAAGTAGTTCAATTAACTGATATTGTAAATACCAAACACATTCTATCTAGAGACCTCTTAACTGAAATAATGAATCAACAACACTAAGGAAGTAGTTCTCAAAATTATATTGATCATTTAATCAGTTACTTGAATAATTAAACAATAACATGCAGAAATAGTTCACAACATATCACTATTCAATAAATCAATTTTATAAGACATATTTCTGAGTAAATAGTTACTCAGAAATCAGAATTCAGCCCATAAGCGTAGAGATAAATAATAACATAAATTGAGGCAAATTACTCATACCGACAGAAGTACACGAGTATGCGAGTAAATTGACACATTCTTGTTATCATAAAATAAAATCAGCATTTAAAATAATAATATTATTAATACCAATTTATTAAGTCCATTTCTCTAGCTTCAGTCTCTAACGGTCTTTTACAGTGCCTAAACTTCTGCTTTCAAAATCAAAGCTAAAGTAGTGCAAGACTCTATTCATTATACGTAACTCAGAATATAAAAGAAAAACCTCAATAATCTCCAGATCTGAGATTCCTCTCCTCCCACCTACAACTCTAAATTCCTATTACAGAAGTGCTTTTAGAATTTCATAATTGCAGAGGAGAGAATCTCTTTCTACATTCTACGATCTGTTATTTATAATATTTACAAAAGAATTTTCAATAATAAAGTTTGTTCAAGAGTGGTTTTTCTCAATCAATTTTCATTGGTTCAAAAATATTATTCAATTGTTGGAGACTTCTCATTGATTGAAACCTTCTTCTTCTCATCTCTTCAACTGTTTTCCTGCAAAAACAAATCAAGAACAAAATTAAAATGCAAAAATAAAATCAAAATGTCAAATCTAGAAATTAAAATAAATCCAATTAAAACTTGATTAAATAAATACTTGAAAATGAAATATAAGCTTTATATTAATGTCTGTGATGATCTAATTGGTCAAGGATATCATTGACGAACGGATATTCCCTTAGAAGAAGTTGTGGGCAAATGAAAAATGCAGAAAATAAAACTCAGAAAAGGATTTTGTTTAAAATTTGGTGCTTGATTTTCTGCTGCATTTTAGACCCAATAAATGATCAAATATAGAAATGAAACAACTTTATAAATGTTCTTCATCATTTTATCTATCTAATGAGCCATTCTGGGCCTCATTTGGCCAAGTAAAACTCCATTTATGAGCTTCCAAAGTTGATATATTAAAATTTTCAGAATTCTAGAATTTACTTGGACTAAAAATCAAATTTTTTTAATTAATTTCTAATCCTAAATTAGATTATAGCTTTTAATTAATTAATACTAATTAATTACAATTATGTTATTAATTTGAATTTACTATAAACATAAATTAATTAATAAAAATAAATGATTTATAATTTATTTAAAATATAAATATATTATATTAATGTTATAATTTATTTATATTAAAATTATAATAAAATGATATAATAACAATATAAAATTTATAATAACAATATAATATTTATTATATATTTTAATTAAAAACCAAACATCCACGTGACAAAGAGAGCTTAGGGAGGAGGGAGGAGTATTAAGTGAAGGGATAAGGAAAGGTGAGTGGAGGGAAGAGTTAAGTGGAGGAATACGGTGGAAGGTGAGGTGAAGATGATGTGAGGGAGTGAGGTGGAGGGTGAGTGAGGTGAGCGTGAAGTGAAAGGGAGTTATAAGGAGCCAAAACTTTGGATAAATTTTAAAATCCCATTGTATAACAAAAATTGCACAACCAAAATTGCACATCGCGAATTTTTAAATGACGAGTTTTGAGATTTTAATAAAATTATGATATGCGATATGCGATATCGCAATATCACAATCGCAAAGTTTTTTGGAAGGATGTGAAGTGGGGTCCATAAGGGATTAACCATCGTACAAATTAGACTTAAGCCATTTTGCAAATTTCAAGTTTTGGGTTTGGAAATTTGTTTTAAAATAACAAGTTGGAGTATATTACCAATATTCTGAAACGTATTTTCATCCATTGTTCAATTTAGTTGGGTCATTTTGTAGGACCGTTAGTCAAAAATGAAAAATTAGTAAAAATGAAATAAAAGTTAATATTTACAATGAATAACTATTTTAACTACGAGAATTAAAATATTGGTACACTTTATATATATTTTTTTAACCCAAGCGAGAAAATGATCAACACATCAAAGGATTTTCATTTACAAACCGGTTGACCAAATGGAGTGAAACAAGTATCATTGGAAATTTTGTGAAAAAATGGATTCAATAAAAAAATCAAAATACAATTTCGAGGAAGATGAAAAATGACAAAAAATGTAGGATAGTTAATTTAATGAAATTCCTAAAAGGTGTTTAGCCAAAAATTTTGTTGAAAGGGTCCCCATTATTTGAAGTACATAAGTAAAAAATGCGAGGGGTTGTGTTTTACCACAACAATGGCAACATGCGGGAGAAGAACCAGTTATCTCTGATTAAAGATAATGAACTTAAATTTACCCAAAGGTTAAAAATAATGGAAATCACGAAATCTTCTAACAATAAAAAATTTCCATAGGTCCCATATAAATAGACTAAGCAATATGAGTTTGTAAAGACAAGTACTTAAAACATATTCGAGTAAAAGTGATCAATCCAAATTTGGGGAAATTTGTATATTTTTTTAACTTTTCTCATGTGAAAAATAGAAAAAGGTAAAGATAGGAGTTTTTGATAAAGCACATATACATTTTTTGATTGTCTCTAACATCACTTTACTACCAGTGAGTCTGAACATTACCCCAGCGAAGCTCTCTTTTATGCCATACAAGCCTAGTCCCGCTGCCAGTAAGCGTCCATAGCCCCAATGAATTTACTTGTATTTCTCATGCTTCCTCTTTTTATCACTCTTTTGATAAGCGCATTTGCAAGATTTTTATTTATGATGTATTTGAGTAAAAGAGGTGGGATGGTAATAGATATTTTATGTTTTATGGATATAGTACATTCATAATGTTTGCTCCCAATTCTTTCCCTCCAACTATCAATCATAGGATTTTATGTGGAGGGTGGGAGGGATTCACTGAATTAAACTCAAATTAGTTATTTCCTTTGAAAAAGTAAACTCAATCACTTAGAAAGGATGTGTGTTCCTCCATGAAAAATATTTAAAGCAAGATGGCTTTATGGTTCCATAAATATATGCCTTTAATGATAAATGAAATTCACTTAAATGGGTAGAGTAAAAGATTTCCCATGTATGTAAACAACTGTAAGGTAAGAGAAATTTCTTTCACATAAATCATGACAAAGTCACCAAAATCAAATCAAAACTGAAAACAAAAGAAAAATAATTCCTAAACTAAAGTAAGAAAAGAAATAAAAAAATGAAGAAAGAAAAATTGAAAGAAAAACCAAACTTAAAAGCTAAACTCTAACAAGATTACTTATATGAATTTCTCAACAAAAGATTATAAAAGAAAATAAGCATATGTAGGTTCATTCCTATGTTAAGATTTTAAAATTTTTATCTTGTACAATTATATAAAATGAGGCTCTCAAAATGTAGAAGGTGAATAGCAGTTATGATAGATAATATGTTAAATGAGAAGTTTCTGTCTATTGCAAATTTTCTTTTTCAACGTAAAACCTGCATAAAAACATCTTAACTATTTTTTGATAAAAGTAATGCTTAAAGAAACAGACTAAAGGTTTAGAAACTCCCCAGTCTAACTGATTCAATGAAGATAACTATTGCTTCTCTCAAGAATATCAAAGAGAAAAACTAAATTTTGAAAACTAATCTAGTAGAGGTGCGAATGGTTCATGAATGCCTGTAGAAAAAAAGTTCAAAATCAGCAATGACTACAACAAAAATGAAGAAATGTGAATAAATGAAAGTGGGCATATGAAACTTACCATTGAAGAACTGAATTTAATCTTACCTGAGAAATATGATTTTCTCCAATGTAAGTTAACTTTTTTCTTGAATTAGAATTAAAAGTATGAAGAAATTTTATTAACACAACATCATTATTTATTAAATCTAAAGTAAAACAAGCAGTAAACTAAAAGAAAGCAATGTTTCATGTTCAACAAATCAAAAATAAATCGAATGCATCAGAAATGAGGGTGAAATAATGTTTTTTTATGAATTGTAGTAATGAATTTTCTTTTTTCTTATACTATTCTGAATTTATATTAGCCCCAAAATATTTGTAATTGATTCAAAATCCAGAATAACATAACAGTATATAAAGAGGATTTGAATCTTTATATGATAAATATGGAGAAAAAAAAAACAGAATAGAAGAAAATTAAAAATTATGAATTAATCATCGGTACATTACCTTGCTAAATTTTTCGCATCACGAGATTCTTTGCCATGCATAATTTAAAATCTGTGACCTACACTTTTGTCGATATGTGAGTGAGGTATTTACATAATAATTTAAAAGATAATGGTGGAAAGCCAAATATCAAAATTTATTGCATCAAAAGATATTGAAGCCAAAGCTTCATTTGAGTTAGTAATGTGATATAATTATTGTGATGGAAATGTCGCGAGATGAGCATGTGCGATGGGAAACTGTAAAAGGGATGAATGCGATATTGGAGAATAGTCATATCAGAAGATTAATGCTTGTGAATGACATAAAACACCGATATAATTATTGTGATAATGAAAATGAGGTAAATGACTGATGTAACGTGACTGAAAATATCAAAATATATGTACGGAACTTTGGTTTTGTGGCCCACATAAATGGTGACCAATCATGCACGGTTTCACTTCACATCTTTTATAATTTACCTTCCCACAAATTTCAAAACTTAACTCTTTTTCAATTTTACGATTTTGCGATTTCACAATTCACAGCGAACTCCACATTACTCGTTGCAACTTTTATCGTTTAACATATTACTTATCTCGTGCGATATGCGATATGTGTATTATCGCATAACAATCTCCTTACCTTGTCATTTATCGCATTGCAACTAATATAACTTACCGAGTGAGATTTTTAACAATAACCACTAAAATTTCTGATATACGTAATATAATTTCGTTGATGCGTCGATGTGTGATGAAGAACGGATCCGATATTTTTTATTATGTGAATTTTAATTTCATATCAGATCCGGGACATTGGAAATTTTTTAAATATATTCCCCTATCAAATTTTTGATTTATAAATGGACATGATATCTGTATATAAAGAGGATTTAAATGTCATATCGGGTCCGGGTTATATGAACATCGCAACTTTTGCATTTAGTCATTTGATTGGAAAATGAGCGAGAATGAATATCAGAAGATATGTATCGAAGGTTTCTTAACGGGAATTGTTAAGAGCTACCTCTAATCAAATGTTGTGATACAGATAATGTGATATCAGAGGGAGAGATCATCGAAGATCAGAGGGAATGATAATATCGAGAAATCGGATATATTTAGTGTATGTTCATTTCAGAGCCTCCGATATGCGATTTCGTGATATATAATGAGCCATATAGGGAGCCTATGATTTCTTATACTATTTAATTCAAAAATAAAGGGAGTAATTTAATTTTACTTTAAAATAAATAGCATTTTAATAATTTAATTAACTGTCAAAAAATTAATTGAAAATTAATTTTACCAGATCTTCCTTATGAAGAGAGTTTGTGAAATATAATGATCTGATATGTTTCCTCTGACAATTAATTAAGTCTTATCAGGATTTCAATAAATATAAGAAAAATTTAGATATACTTCAAATTTCATATGAAATTAGAAATACTTCTCTGAACATGTTGCATATTTAAGAAAAGTTGGTTGCTTGCTTATCTTGAGTGTTCATAATCAAGTGAATGTAGATCTGCAAATGAAACAAAAATAGAAATAAGAAACAACCTTTGAAAGAGAAATAAACAATAGATGATGATAAACCTAAAAACACATACTTGGAATAATTTTCATTGTAAGTTTTACCTCTTTGAAGCTTCAAGTTCTCTCAAATTTTCTCAAAATTTTACATAATTTTAATATCACCTTTTTTATTTTAATCTAAAATGCTAAGTAATGAATTTTTTCAAATTGCATCCTTTCCAAAATTTCATTAGAAGGCAAGAGTGGTAAAATGAGTTCTTAGAACTACTTGTAAATTAAAAATTGTCAAGTTGTAGAAAATTATTGGAATTTCTTCATGTATGATCAATGTCATGAATTTTGAAAAACAAGAAAATTGAAGGCTTTGACAAATAAGTATGATCAAATAATTCAAGATCTTCTAAAATTCTCTAGGTTTTTTTTCTATAATTGAAATAGGATGCCCAAAATAAATTGGATTCATTAATTGTTTTATTGAAAATCTGAAATAATGAAATAAATGCAAACATAAAAGAA
The DNA here is from genome assembly GCA_034641835.2 of Pinus albicaulis. Lineage (NCBI taxonomy): Eukaryota > Viridiplantae > Streptophyta > Pinopsida > Pinales > Pinaceae > Pinus > Pinus albicaulis. The sequence continues at coordinate 620,444,374 of CM076573.1, forward strand.
AATTAATCTATTCCTATTTCTAACTCAATGAAGGAAACATAACTAGGTATAGTCATACTTCCAATATAACCATGTAATCATTTTAATTCCTGCATGTATGTACATGTCAAACATTAGTAAAATTGAAAATACAATTAAACTACAAAAACTAGATCGAAAAACAGAATGTATCTTTATTGTTAATAGATTATTCACCGTTACCTTCTCTTGAAATGTCCTTTCCAACTGAATTTCAATTGGATCATAAAAATATGAATGGATTTCCATTATTGAGTTGGAGAGGTTTAAAAGAGAAGATGACAAGCCAAATTGTAGAAATGGCCTTTCAGAAAGAATGGTCTGTGTGATTTTGTTAGTGTTATGTTTAAGTGCTAAATTATTAACGATCTTCCGTGAATGAAAACTTTCCAAATGTCTTTCAAATTGATCAATGACAAACAGATAGAAGTCTGATAGATCCAACAGAAGATTATTAATTAAATTAGATTTATGGTCATAAAGTAAAAATATACTCTCTTGTTTGCACTGCTTTTGAGAGGTAAGAAGTAATTGATAAGAAATGAACATCAATTGAAATTGGAAGTTTGATAACTTTTGATGTTCACAATTATAATTTGGATCTTCATTTTTCCCTTGAGGTAATGCATCAATTGAGTGTTCAATATTGAACTTCTCAATATGCCATCACAAAGTATCTAAAAATATAGGAGTAAAAACAGAAAATAAATCTGAAGACATTCATTAAAAGTCCCTTCGATCTTATTCAATGTATCGAAACAAGAAGGAATATTAAGCTCATGTTCATTAATGCCAGAAAAATGATCATTAATTAATTCTCTATCTTGATAAAAACTAATTGGAAATTCATTGAGATCAGCCTCTTTGTTTTCTGAAATATCTTTAATGTGAAGAGAGGTTAAATTACTATTAGAAAACTAGTCAGGATAAAGAGAAAAATATGAATCTGAAACAATGCATTTAAAAATGTCTTTGTTTGAAAACTCTTGTGCATTTTCTTCATTGAAAATTTCAGATTTAAGATCATTTACTTGGCTCCTTATGCTTTCTCGAAGAATTTTGTTTTGTTGATCTGAATTTGGAATTTTCTCATCATGAAAGAATTTAGAAATTTGTACAACAAATTGCGTATTAGGGGAAAATTTAATCACTGCTGGTACTTGCCAGATTATGATCTGACTTTCTGATTCTAATTCATACCTATTTTCAGACTGTAAAACGGTATTTTCTTCAAGATTGTTGCTAATATCTTCTTGCGGTTTTTTAGTAAACTTTTCCAAGCTTTGTGATTGAGATTCATTGACATATGAAGATACACCTTGATCTTTATCAATACTGTAGGAAGTGTACAGTAAATGAAGGAATTGATTATACACAATTGAGACATCTTCATCATTATTTGTTTGTACCTCCATATTGGAATTTTTGCTTATGTTAATGAAGTTAGAAGGATATTGATCAAAGCTTCAACTAATTTCACGTTGATTATGAATGGAAGGAAGAGATAAAATATGTTCAAACCAATCTAATAATTCTTTTTTTGAAGGTTTATCTTCATTTTTAAATTTTGAACAATTTAAACGAAACCTAATAGTAAAATCAATTAAAGACTCACCTTACAACCTTCATAGATCTTCAAGATCATCACATACCTATTTGTAGATATATCCATCAAATTTACAAAGGAAGATTGTAATAAATTGTTCCCAAGTGTGGATTGATGCAACTGGAAGTGATTGACATAGCTTTTGGCTTTTTCCAAAAATCTAAGAGTAAAAATCCTGCATAAAATATCTTCATCAATATCATGAAAAGTAGAATCTGAAAAAATTTGAATAAATTGTAAAGTACGATCAAATGCAGAAGTATTCATCTTACCGTTAAAATTTATCTGAGACAAGTGTCTTACTATTTCTAGTGGAGTATCAGAAGATGCTTGTCTAGAAATACAACTCCAAATTGGAAGTTTTAGAGGATCCATTGTAATAAAAATAAAATATTAGAATACAATGGTTCCAAAGGAAAACAAGTCTCAGGCCCTCCTTCTAGTGCCAAAATGTTGAGGCCTCGAAATTCGCTGCAACAACAGAGGGGATGACCACCTAGTCCGGACCTTAAAGAAGTTCCTTTTCCGTTTGGAATGGTGACTCTGACTGGTTTAACTAGGTCCAGTTACCTTCTATCAATCTCCATTGGCTTAAAATATGACTTTTATCTATCAATAGGAAAGAGACATCATATCATTTTTCTTTCCGATCGGACAAGAAAATAATCCTTAAGTTAATTTTGGCTTAGCCAAGCCACAACTAAAGTTTTGCCTCTTTGGGAAGAGGACTTTTTAGGGATGTAGAATTTAATCTAAATGCAATATTATTCTAAGATGCAAGCAAAAGAAACTATTTTAATCCTATCTCAATTAGGTACATATAGATCTATCCCAACTGACAGTAAGATATTTTAAATAATTGAGATTTAAATATGTTTGTTTTAAATGAATATCAAGCTAACGAAGTAGTTCAATTAACTAATATTGTGAATACCAAACACATTCTATTTAGAGACCTATTAACTTAAATAATCAATTAACAACACTAAGAAAGTAGTTCTCAAAATGATATTGATCATTTAATTAGTAACTTGAACAATTAAACAATAACATGCAGAAATAGTTCACAACATATCACTATTCAATAAATCAATTTTATAAGACATATTTCTGAGTAAATAGTTACTCGGAAATTAGAATTCATCCCATAAGATTAGAGATAAATGATAACATAAATTGAGGCAAATTACTCTTACCGAAATAAGTACACGAGTATGCGAGTAAATTGACATATTCCTGTTATCATAAAACAAAACTAGCATTTAAAATAATAGTATTATAAATACCAATTTATTAAGTCCATTTCTCTAGCTCCGGTCTCTAACATCCTTTTACAATGCCTGAACTTCTGCTTTCAAAATCAAAGCTAAAGTAGTGCAAGACTCTGTTCATTATACATAACTCAGAATGTAAAAAAAAACCTCAATAATCTCCAGATCTAAGATTCATCTCATCCCACCTACAACTCTAAATTCCTATTACAGAAGTGTTTTTACAATTCCAGAATTGCAGAGGAGAGAAGCCCTTTCAACATTCTATAATCTGTTATTTATCATATTTACAAAAGAATTTTCAATAAGAAAGTTTGTTCAAGAGTGGTTTTTCTCAATCAATTTTCATTGGTTCAAAAATATAATTCAATTGTTGGAGCATCCTCATTTATTGAAAACTTCTTCTTCTCATCTCTTCAACTGTTTTCCTGCAAAAACAAACCAAGAACAAAATTAAAATGTTAAATCTAGAAATTAAAATAAATCCAATTAAAACTTGATTAAATAAATAATTGAAAATGAAATCTAATATTTTTTTTTATGCCCGTGATGATCTAATTGGTCAAGGATATCATTGACGAATGGATATGTTCTTAGAAGAAGTTGTGAGAAAATGAAAAATGTAGAAAATAAAATTGAGAAAATGATTTTGATTAAAATTCGCAACTTGATCTTATGCTGAATTTTAGACCCAATAAATTATTAAATATAGAAATGAAATAACTTTAGAAATTTTCTTTATCATTTTATCTATCTAATGAGCCATCCTGGACCTCATTTGGCCAAGTAAAACTCTATTTATGAGCTTCCAAGATTGATATATTAAAATTTCCAGAATTCTGGAATTTCTATTACTTGGGCTAAAAATCATAATTTTTTAATTAATTTCTAATCCTAAATTAGATTACAGTTTTTATTAATCAATATTGATTAATTAAAATTATGTTATTAATTTGAATTTACTATAAACATAAATTAATTAATAAAAATAAATAATTTAAAATTTATTTAAAATATAAATATATTATATTAATGTTATAATTTATTTATATTAAAATTATAATAAACTCCAGATGTGGATTTTAGTTTGGGGTGATGGGATGTCAATCCCTACGTGACTCCTGAAGGAGCTCGCGTGCGGTGGCCATATGGCCCCCTGCACATTCATTAACGATGCCATTACTTCGCCAGCTCACATGGCATTTACTCCTCCTGCTCGGATGTTACTTCAACCCGCTCTGCTCGTTCGACCTACGATGGCGTTTGTCTTCGGCTGTTCGGCATGCTGCTGTGACAATTTTGGTTCCCCGCCTCCTTTGAGTGGTGCCTGCCCTCCTGGTTGTGCTGAGCCTAGCGCTCGCACACAAACAGAACGCCGTTGCACACTCCTTGGATGCCTAGAAACGCTGTCGGGACACCATTTCTCTTAGAGTGTTTTTTCTTGTGCCAACTCCTTTCATCGTGCTCAGTCTGCCGATAATTGTAGGTTTCCTTTGCTATTTTCTGCTCTAACTGTCATAGGCACTCTCATCCCGGCTCTACTTCCATGCCGCGCCTCTGCCATAGAATGAGATGTCGGCGTGGCTCTAGTCGGGGCCGTGCTGCCCACTCTCAGCCCTCTACCAGTTCGAACTCGAATTCTTCCTCAGAAGAAGTGACGCAGGTTCATCTCCTAGAGACGCACAGTATTAGAGGTCGAGCGTGCCACATATAAAGTGTCCATTTCACCTAGCCAACTCCACCTCACTCTGTTGACCCTCCCAGACCTGCAATTCCCCCTACCTCCTATGAGTCTGCTAGTATTCCCCTGCATCAAACTTCTCAGGGAGCTGATTTCCGCTTTGAATGTTCTCTAGATAGGCCCATTATCACTACTTTTGTCACTGTGACTCTCATAGAAGAGTCTGTTCACCATGTCCCCTCCCCTGCAGCCTTCCCCCTTCCCACTCTAGTCAAGAAAGATGCCATGAGCTTGGAGACGCCTGTAGGTATCGTTCAATCTGCCCAGAACAAAGAGGACAAGCTGGAAGATGCTGCTGACAAGAAAGATGTTCCTAAAGAAGACATGGAAGATAGCAGGGATGAATATTGGTGCATAATTGTGGAGGAGCCACCGTCCCCAGCTCATGATCAGTGATTCTCTCAGCCTTCAGCTTTCATTGGTACTACTGTTCAATCATTTTGGGAATTTTTTGTTTACATGTTTCAAGGCTCAGCTAAAAAAGCTGAATGTTATCTTTAGCTTATACTTTTCTGTTAGGTTAAAATGTATGGACTTTGGGCCAGTTTCCCTTATGAGGGCGGCCAAACTTCTTCTTAAAGGATTGGTTTCCCTCTCAGGGCAGTCCAGACTTTTTTTTGTACATCATGACTATCAAGCCCAGCGTTAAGACTTTCACAGATGACGCTAAGGCAATTTTGTACCAGTAATTTATATAAATAGAATTAGTATTATTTAAAAAATATATATATATATATATATAATAAAATATTATAATTAAAATATAAATATTATAATAAAAATATAATATTTATTAAAAACCAAACATCCACGTGAGAGAGAGAGCTTAGGGAGGAGGGAGGAGTATTAAGTGAAGGGATAAGGAAAGGTGAGTGGAGGGAAGAGTTAAGTGGAGGAATAAGGTTGAGGGTGAGGTGAGGATGACATGAGGGAGTGAGGTGGAGGGTGAGTGAGGTGAGAGGGAGTTATAAGAAGCCAAAATTTTGGATAAATTTTAAAATCCCATCGTATAACCAAAATCGCACATCGATTCTTTTTAAATGACGAGTTTTGAGATTTTAATAAATTTGCGATATGCAATATCGTAATATCGCAATCACAAAGTTTTTGGAAAGATGTGAAGGGGTGTGAAGTGGGGTCCATAAGGGATTAACCATCTTACAAATTAGACTTAAGCCATTTTGCAAATTTTGGATTTTGGGTTTGGAAATTTGTTTTAAAATGTTGGAACACCTAATCCTCATGGGTAGGTGTGGAATGCGAAAAGTCACAATGGAGTCCAAGTGACCTTGGAATGTGAAACCAAGAGTAACACCATTGTATTACAAATGTACATCATGTATAATGGAAAAATAAGAAAGCCTCACACTTATCCTTCATTATGTGTTGAGTCTTTTGTGTGTGTGTGTTCATCTTTCTCATACACCATGTGTGTGCTTAACATGGTGTTTAACATGGTATCAGAGCGGGCGATTGCTGGCCCTGCTCCAAATTGAGTGAGCCATTTGTGTTGATGGCCTGTGCATATCTGCAAAAATTCTTGACATTTTTGCAGCACTCAGAGTTTCTGCTGCAGTGTTTTTGCCACCATTCAGAAAGTGGTTTTGGAGAAGGAGTAGCATTCAAAAATTGGCAGCATTTAAGCATTGGCTTTGAAGAAAGGCAGCACTGCCCATCTAAAGGTTCTCATTATAATTTTTCTCTGCAATTTCTGCTTATTAAAATCTGCATTTTCAAGAGCTGTTGGAATACTGTTTAAAGAGGGTTTCTGAGAGAAAAATTTCTGAGTTATTCATTGAAAAATATCTGCAAATTTCTAGGTTTTATTGGCAATCTGTTGTTGCATTTCAGTACTTAAAATTCTGCAGTTGCCCTCATTTCTTCATTTTCCGCTGCTGGATTTGTTTCTACTGTATATTTGAAAGGAAAAAAATTCTGCTGCTGTGTAATACTGCTTGAAATCCTGCATTTCTGACGAAATTTCCTGTTGCTGCTTCAAAGTCTCGAATATTAGTTTTACTCATCTGCTGCTGGAAGAAAATCTACATTTTCTATTCTTCTCTTCTGTTTTAAAATAAAAATAAAATTAAATAAAATTAAAAAATTAAAAATTAAAATTAAAAATTTTAAAAAAATCAATTCAAGCTCCATTGCAATCTGACCTCCCAAACCACACACCACCTCACCCCCCGCTCACAAACACCTCCCTCTACATGGAACGCTCATCCCACAACGCCCCTGCAACCCATACCCTCACCTCCGCCTGCGCTTAACAATACGCCCTTTTGGCTCTCCTAAACCTCACGGTATTCACTCACAGCGCCAATCCCACACTCCCGCCTACCTTTCCCCTCTCCCTACGCCACTCCCCTACCCGCTGCATAAACCCACTACTCGGCACTCTGCGTTGCCCTCTTCACCTGCAGCACTCACTCACATTAACACCGCCCACTAACCTGCACTCCCATCTCCTACGGCTACGCCTCTACCTGCAACACACTCTTCTCAATGTCACACCCTTACGCTCTCACCTTACGCTGCTAACCCCTGAAACTCTTAACTCCGCCTACCCCGTCCCTCACTCCTGCGCTCCCACACTACGCCTTCTCCTTACGGCCCTATCCCCACCAAACCCACCTGCCCATACGATCGACCTCACTCTACTCCTACGCTCGACCCCCCTTCCCTCGAGCTATCCCTCTGCATGCAAACGCACCCACTCTCCATTTAAATTCATTTTTAATTTTTTGCATTTAATTTCCCTCCCTCCATTTTAATAACCCCCCTCTTCAATATACAAAACGCCTTTCAAAATTTCGATTTTTTTAATTTTTTAATTCCCCTTCCCATATAACACTCCCCCCTCCCCTCTCAATAAATTAATCCCTCCTTTTAATAAAATTCCCTCATAAAATTACTTTCCCATATAATAGCCCTCCATTAATAAACCCTCTTCATACAATATCCTTTTCTATTATTCCCTTCCCAATTTTTTAATTAATCCCAATTAATTTATTTTTTAATTAATTTAAAAAACAAAAACAACAGAGAGAGAGGAAAAAGAGAGAAATGAACAGCAAAAATGAAGGAATTGACATATGAAGCAAATGGACTAAATATATAGAGAAAATTGCAGATTTGACATTGTGATTTGTGGCATTGATTTGATGGGTGATTTTTCTGAAAGAAATTGACATTTGAAGACAAGTTTGCCATCATTACAAAACAACTCTTTGAAGAAAATTTAGTTGCCATAAAGAGATTCTTGCACGTGTTTTCAGCTACACATTTACAAATATTTTGCAGAGATATGTATTGAGCTAACATTGTATTTTGAGTGGAATTTTCCTCTTCATTCATAGTTGGAATCAGTGAATTTGAGTTGTTGATGTAATTCATTGTTGATTTCCCTCCATCATTTGAGGAGCAGATTTTTTACTTTGAGATTTCCATAGTTGGAAATTCTTTGGAGTCATTTGTATTTCTTGAAATAAAGTTGAATCATATTGTAAACGGGTGCATTTTCGGTTGAAGCCGACACCCTTTCATTTTTTGAGCCTAAATTGTTGAAAATGGCTAAAATCAATGAGGCATTAGTGTTGTTGAATAACCTCATTCATTCCAATGTTGATGACATGATAAAAATGAGCAAGGATGTTCTTTGTAATATTCAAAGTTGTTTGCTAGATGTACAAGAAAAGATTGAGTTTTTGAGATTGGAATCTCAGCTTCAACAAGACGAACTTCAGCAAAAGAGTCACCATTCTGAACCTGTTTCTGTTCAGAAGATTGAGAAAGACTCCCATCAGCAGCAAGTCAGTAAAGTTGCAGTTGATTCCCATTCAGTTCATTGTACTAGAGCAGATTTACATGCAAATGCAGCAGCTCAGCCTGCACTTCTCAAGCCCATCATCAGACCTTGGGAAGAGCTTGTCCACAACAAGCACAGAACTGGTCTTGGATATGACAAGGATGTGACCTTTCATATTCTAGACAACACCAAGCCCATTCAATTTCATAGTGCCGGATTCCTATATGGCAGTTCACCTGCAACTATTCTAGATCCTGCTCCACAACAACAATCACAGATCGTAAAATTCCAAAACTGTGATCGAGTTGGCCATATGAAAGATCACTGTTTTGATCTTCATCCATGTAAGCATTGTGGTTGGCACACTCATTCTTTAGACAGATGCTTCAGACACAAGCCTCCTGCAAGAACCAAGATTCATCTTGGATGGATCGCTTCTTGGCAATGGGCATCAGCAGCCAAGAAGATGTTTATGACACATGTTAGAACTTGTTCAAGAATATTGGGCAAAATTGCAGTTGAGTTTTCGCCATCATCTCACCTTGTCCCTGACAGGGGGGGAAATGGTGGTCATGTACAAGCTTTGACGACAAATCAAGCGAGCCTGAGCCACAATCTCTCATTCCATGTTCAGAGTTGTAGCCAGAGACACAGCAGTTCAAGTGAGCCTGAGCCACAATTCGTCATTCCAAATTCAGAGATCTAGCCAGAGAAACGGATGGCCATGAGCATGCCTTCGGTTGGTGGATAACCTAAAACCATCATCTTGGGTTGGTGGATAACCTAAAACCATCACAGGTAGTATACCTCCCTTCTTTTAGGTCGAAGGTCTCCCTTTCATATATGAGGAACACTTCCTCTAGCAGAAGCCTTTAGCTTAGCAGCCTTCAGCTTCTTGCCATCTTTGGTTGAGTTCCAGGAAATGCTTCAAGCATTCCAGAGTTGTTGGTAATCCTAAGACCATCACAGTTAGTAGACCTCCCTTCTTTTAGGTTGAAGGTCTCCCTTTTTTTATGAGGGACAATTCCTCTAGCAGAAGCTTTCAACTTCTTGCCAGTTTTGGAAGAGTTCTGGGAACTGCAACAAGTTTTGCATTCTAGTGTTGGTGGTCATCCTTAAACCACCTCTTTTTTCCAACATTTCATATAGTTGATTCAGCCCAAGTGTTGCCATGCATACTTTGTATATTTGTATTACAACTCTCTTGTTGGACTCACACATACCCCTTCGGATTAATGGGGGATGTTGGAACACCTAATCCTCATGGGTAGGTGTGGAATGCGAAAAGTCACAATGGAGTCCAAGTGACCTTGGAATGTGAAACCAAGAGTCACACTATTGTATTACAAATGTACATCATGTATAATGGAAAAATAAGAAAGCCTCACGCTTATCCTTCATTGTGTGTTGAGTCTTTTGTGTGTGTGTGTTTATCTTTCTCATACACCATGTGTGTGCTTAACATGGTGTTTAACATAAAATAACAAGTTGGAGTATATTACCAATATTCCGAAACGTATTTTCATCCATTTTTCAATTTAGCTGAGTCATTTTGTAGGACCGTTAGTAAAAAATGAAAAATTATTAAAAATAAACTAAAATTTAATATTTACAACGAATGACTATTTTAACTACGAAAAGTAAAATATTGGTACACTTTAAATATTTTATTTAACTCAAGTGAAAAAATGATCAAAACTTCAAAGAATTGTCATTTACAAACTGGTTGACCAAATGGAGTGAAACAGGTATTGTTGGAAAGCTTGTGAAAAAAAAGATTCAATAAAGTAATCAAAACAAAATTTTGAAGAAGGTGAAAAAATGACAAAAAATGTAGGATAGTTAACTTAATGAAATCCCTAAAAGGATTTTAGCCAAAAAATTTGTTGAAAGGGTCTGCATTATTTGAAGTACGTAAGTCAAAAATGGGAGGGTTGTGTAATACCACAACAATAGCGACATGCGGGAGAAGAACCAGTTATCTCTGATTAAAGATAATGAACTTAAATTTACCCAAAGGTTAAAAATAATGGAAATCACGAAATATTCTAATAGTAAAAAATTTCCATAGGTCCCACATAAATAGATTAAGCAATATGAGTTTGTAAAGATAAATACTTAAAACATATTCGAGTAAAAGTGACGAATCCAAATTTGGGGAAAATTGTATTTTTTTTTTTTAATTTCCCTCATGGGAAAAATAGAAGAAGATAGAGATAGGAGTTTTTGATAAAGCATATATCCATTTGTGATTGACTCTGACATCGCTTCGCTGCCAGCGAGCCTAAAAAATACCCTGACGAAGTTGTCTTTTATGCCCTACAAGCCTACTCCCACTGCCACCAAGTATCCATAGCCCCGACGGGTTTACTTGTATTTCTCATGCTTCCTCTTTTTATCACTCTTTTAATAAGCGCATTTGCAAGATTTTTATTTATGATGTATTTAAGTGAAAGAGGTGGGATGGTAATAAAGATTTTATGTTTAATGTACATAGTACTTTCATAATGTTTTCTCCAAATTCTTTCCCTCCAACTATCAATCAGAGGATTTTATGTAGAGGGATGGGAGAGATTCATTGAATTAAACTCAAATCAGTTCTTTCTTTTGAAAAATTAAACTCAGTCACTTAGAAAGGATGTGTGTTCCTCCATGAAAATTATTTAAAGCAAGATGGCTTTATGGTTCCATAAAGATATGTCTTTAATGATAAATGAAATTCACTTAAATGGATAGAGTAAAATATTGCTCATGTATGTCAACAACTGTAAGGTAAGAGAAATTCCTTTCACATAAATCATGACAAATTCACCAAAATCAAATCAAAACTAAAAACAAAAGGAAAATAATTCCTAAACTAAAGTAAGAAAAGAAATCAGCAAAATAAAATAAAAATTGAAAGAAAAACAATACTTAAAAGCTAAACTCTAACAAGATCAGTTATATGAATTTCTCGACAAAGGATTATAAAAGAAAATAAGCATATGTACGTTCATTCCTATGTTGAGATTTTAAAATTTATATCTTGTAGAGTTATATAAAATGAGGCTCTCAAAATGTAGAAGGTGAATAGTAGTTATGATAGATAATATGTTGAATGAGAAGTTTTTGTCTGTTGCAAATTTTCTTTTTGAAGATAAAACTTGCATAAAAGCATCTTAACTATTTTCTAATAAAATAAATGCTTTAACGAAACAAACTAAATGTTTAGAAACTTCCCGGTCTTGCTGATTTGATGAGGATCATTACTACTTCTCACAAGAACCTCATAGGGAAAAAGAAAATGAACTTTGAAAACTAATATGGTAAAGGTTTGAAAGGTTTATGAAGACCTGTAGAAACAGATTTCAAGAACAGCAAAAATTAAACTGAAACAAAAGTAAATAAATATAAGTAAATGAAAGTGGGCATGTAAAACTTACCATTGGAGAATTGTATTTAATCTTACCCAAAAAAAGATGATTTTCTCCAATGCAAGTTAATTTATTTATTTAATTATAATTAAAATCATGAAGAATTTGAATTGACACAAAATCATTATTTATTAAATCTAAAGTAAAACAAGTAATAAACTAAAAGAAATCAATGAAATCAATGTAATCAGAAATAAATCGAATCCATCAGAAATGAGGGTGAATATGTGCTTCTTTATGAATTGTAGCGATGAATTTTCTTTTTTATTCTTCCATTCTGAATTTATATCAGCCCTAAAGTATTAAATTTGATTCAAAATCCTAAATAATGTAATAGTATATAAAGAGGATTTGAATCTCTATATGATAAGTATGGAGAGATTCAGAATAAAAGAAAAAATTAAAAATATGAATTTAATCATCGACACATTACCATGTTGATTTTTTCGCATCGCGAGATTCTTTTCCATACATAACTTAAAAACTGTGACTTCCATCTTTGCGAATTTGCGATTGAATTTTTTATAATAATTAAAAAACAATGGTGGAAATTCAAATATCGAAATTTATCACTTCAAAATATCTTGAAGACAAAGCTTCATTTGAGTTTAACAATGCAATATAATTATTGTGATGGAAATGTCACGAGATAAGCATGTGTGATGGGACACTGCAAATGGATGAATGTGGTTATCGGAGAATAGTCATATCGGAAGAAACTTTTGAATGAAATTAAATGCCGATATTATTCTTTCGATAATGAAAATGTGGTAAATGGCTGATGTAACATGACTGCAAATATCAAAATATATGCACAGAAGTTTGGTTTTGCGGCCCACACAAATGGTGACCAATCACGCATGGTTTCACTTTGCATATTTTATAATTTACCTTTCAGCAAATTTCAAAACTTAACTCTTTTTAAATTTTGTGATTTTGCGATTTCGCAATTCGCAGCAAACTCCACATCGCTCGTTGCAACTTTTATCATTTAACATATTACTTATCTCATGCGATATCTGAAATGTGTATTATCGCATCACAATCTCCTTACCTTATCATTTATCACATCGCAACTAATATAACTTATCGAGTGAGGTTTTTAACAATAACCACTAAAATTTCCAATATGCGAAATGTAATTTCGTTGATGCGCCGATGTGCGATGAAGAATGTATCCGATATTTTTTATTATATGAATTTTAATTTCATATCGGATCTGGAACATAGAAATTTTTTTAAGTATAATCCTCTACCAAATTTTCGGTTTATAAACGGACGCGATATCTGTATATAAAGAGGATTTAAATGTCATATCGGGTTCGAGTTATATGAACATCGCAATTTTCGTAAAGTCATTTGATTGGAAAATGAGCGAGAATGAATATCAGAAGATATGCATCGAAGGTTTCATAATGGGATTGTTAAGAGCTGCCTATGATCAAATGTTGTGATACAGATAATGTGATATCAGACGGAGAGATCATCAGAGATCAGTGGGAATGAGAATATCGGGAAATCAGATATATTTAGTGTATGTTCATTTCAAAGCCTCTGATATGCGATTTCGCGATATATAATGAGCCATATAGGGAGCCTATGATTTCTTATACTATTTAATTAAAAAATAAAGCGAGTAATTTAACTTTGCTTTAAAATAAATAACCTTTTAATAATTTGATTAATTATCAAAAAATTAATTGAAAAATAATTTTACCAGATCTTCCTTATGAAGAGAGTTTGTGAAATATAATGATTTGATATGTTTCCTCCAACAATTCATTAAGTCTTATAAGGATTTCAATAAATATAAGCAAAATTTAGATATCCTTCAAATTTCAGATGAAATCAAAAATACTTCTCTAAACATGTTACATATTTAAGAAAAGTTGTCTGTTTGTTTATCTTGAGTCTTCATAATCAAGTCAATGAAGATCTACAAATGAAAAAAAAATAGAAATAAGAAACAACCTTTGAAAGAAAAATAAACAATAGATGATGATGAACTTGTAAACACATACCTGAAATAATTTTGATTGTAAGTTTTACCTTTTTGGAGCTTGAAGTTCTCTCAAATTTTCTCAAAATTTTGCATAAGTTTAACATCACCCTTTTTTTTTAATCTAAAATGCTAAGTAATTAATTTTTTCAAATTTCATCATTTCCAAAATTTCATCAGAAGTCAACGGTGGTAAAATGAGTTCTTAGAATTACTTGTAAATAAAAAATTGTTAAGTGGTAAAAAATTCTTGAAATTTCTTCATGTATGATCAATGTCATGAATTTTGAAAAACAAGAAAATTGAAGGCTTTGACAAATAAGTATGATCAGATAATTCAAGAGCTTCTAAAATTCTCTAGGTTGCTTTTCTAAAATTGAAATAGGATGCCCAAAATAAATTGGATTCATTACTTGTTTTATTGAAAATATGAAATAATGAAATAAATGCAAATCTAAAAGAAAATTAATCTATTCATATTTCTAACTCAATGAAGAAAACATGACTAGATATAGTCATACTTCCAATATAACCATGTAAGAATTTTAATTCCTGCATGTATGTACATGTCAAACATTAGTAAAAATGAAAATATAATTAAACTACAAAAACTAGATCTAAAAGCAAAATGTATCTTTATTGTTAGTAGATTATTCACCGTTACCTTCTCTTGAAATGTCCTTTCCAACTTAATTTCAATTAGATCATAGAAATATGGATGGATTTCCATTATTGAGTTGGAGAGGTTTAAAAGAGAAGATGACAAGCGAGGTTGTAGAAATGGTCTTTGAGAAACAATGGCCTGTGTGATTTTTTTAGTGTTATGTTTAAGTGCTAAGTTATTAACGATCTTTCGTGAATGAAAACTTTCCAAATGTCTTTCAAATTTATCAATGAAAAACGGATGGAAGTCTGATATATTCAATAGAATATTATTAATTAAATTAGATTGCTGGTCATAAAGTAAAAATATACTCTCTTGTTTGCACTACTCTTGAGAAGTAAGAAGTAATTGATAAGGAATGAATATCAATTGAAATTAGAAGTTTGATAACTTTTGATGTCCACAATTATAATTTGGATCTTCATTTTTCCCTTGAGGTAATGCATCAATTGAGTGTTCAATATTGAGCTTCTCAATATGCCAACACAAAGTATCTAAAAATCTAGGACTAAAAACTGAAAATAAATCTGAAGTTAAAAATAAATGTTGAAATAATAACAAAATTGAATGATGGTTTACACTAGTGTTATAATTATTGTTACAACACAATTGGGAGAGACTTAAAGTAATTTCCTCTTCACAAGAATTGGGCAGAATAATGCAATTAGAATTATTTTTTATACCCACTTGTGAATTAGAGAGAAGAATATGTCTCTAAATAGGAATGTGAGCTTGATGATCACATAAATCATAGATTGGAATGGTTTCTTGAATGCTAAAATCATAAGTATGATTATTTGTTTGAAAATGAGAACTATTTTGAAAAATTTATAAATTATATTGTTCTTCATCTTTACATGTGATTAGACTTTGATTATGAGGATTTAATTGTAAAGAAGACAAATCGATATCCTCAATGTCAAAGTAGCTATCATAAATGACCTCAAGACATTCATTAGAATTCTCTTCGATCTTATTCAATGTATCAAAACAACAAGGAATATTAAGCTTATGTTCATTAATGCCAGAAAAATGATCATTGATTAATTTTCTATTTTGATCAAAACTAATTGAAAATTCATTTAGATCAGCCTCTCTATTTTCTAAAATATCTTTAATGTGAATAGACGTTAAATTACTATTAGAAAAATTATCAGGATAAATAGAAAAATATGAATCTGAAACAATGCATTTGAAAATGTCTCTGTTTGAAAACTCTTGTGCATTTTTCTCATTACAAATTTCAGATTTAAGATCATTTACTTAACTACTTATGATTTCTTGAAGAATGTTGCTTTGTTGATCTGAATTTGGAATTTTCTCATCATGAAAGAATTCAGAAATGTGTATAACAGATTACGTATTATGGAAAATTTTAATCGTTGCTGGTACTTGCCAGATTATGATTTGATTTTCTGATTCTAACTCATACCTATTTTCAGATTTCAAAATGGTATTTTCTTCAAGAGTGTTGCTAATATCTTCTTGCAGTTTTTTAGTAAACTTTTCCAAACTTTGTGATTGAGATTCATTGATTTGTGAAGGTGCACCTTGATCTTTATCAATACTGTAGGAAGTGTAAAGTTGTTGAAGGAATTGATTACACACAATAGATACCTCTTCATCATCATTTTTTGTACCTCCATATTGGAATTTTTACTTATGTGAATGAAGTTAGAAGGAGATTGATCAAATCTTGAACTAATTTCACATTTATTATGAATGTAAGGAAGAGAGAAAATATGTTCAAACCAATTTAATAATTCTTTTTTCGAAAGTTTATCTTGATTTTTAAATTTTAAACAATTTAAATGAAACCTAATGGTAAAATCAATTAAAGACTCACCTTCAAACCTTTGTAGATCTTCAAGATCATCACATACCTATTTGTAGATATATCCATCAAATTTACAATGGAATATTGTAATAAATTATTCCCAAGTGTGGATTGATGCAACTGGAAGTGATTGACACCAGCTTTTGGCTTTTTCCAAGAATATAAGAGTAAAAATATTGCATAAAATATCTTCATCAATATCATGAAAAGTAGAATCTGAAAAAACTTGAATGAATTGTAAAGTATGATTAAATGCAGAGGTATTCATCTTAAGGTTAAACTTTACCTGAGACAAGTGTTTTACTATTTCTATTGGAGTATTAGAAGATGCTCATTCATAAATACAAATCCAAATTAGAAGTTTTAGAGGAGCCATTATAATAAAAATAAAATATTAGAATACAACGGTTCAAAAGGAAAACAAGTATCAGGCCCTCCTTCTAGCGCCAAAATGTTGAGCCCTTGAAATTCGCTACAACAACATGGGGGATGACTACCTGATCCAGACCTTAAAGAAGTTCCTTTTCCGTTTGGAATGGTGGCTCCGACTGGTTTAACTAGGTCCAGTTACCTTCTCTCAATCTTCATTGACTTAAAATATGAATTTTATCTATCAATAGAAAAGAGACATCAGATCATTTCTCTTGTCGATCAGACAAGAAAACGATCCTTAAGCTAATTTGGGCTTAGCCAAGCCACAACTAAATTTTTACCTCTTTGGGAAGAGGACTTTAGAGGGATGTAGAATTTAATCTAAATGCAATATTATTCTAAGATGCAAGCAAAAGAAACTATTTTAATCATATATTAATTAGGAAGATATAGGTCTATCCCAACTGAGAGCAAGATATTTTAAATAATTGAGATTTAAATATTTTTTTTTTAAATGAATATCAAGCTAACGAAGTAGTTCAATTAACTAATATTGTGAATACCAAACACATTCTATCTAGAGACCTCTTAACTGAAATAATCAATCAACAACACTAAGGAAGTAGTTCTCAAAATTATATTGATCATTTAATTAGTAAATTGAATAATTAAATAATAACATAAGGAAATATTTCACAACATATCACTATTCAATAAATCAATTTTATAAGAAAGATTTCTGAGTAAATAGTTAATCAGAAATCACAATTTAGCCCATAAGAGTAGAGATAAATAATAACATAAATGGAGGAAAATTACTCATACCGAAAAAAGTACACGAGTATGCGAGTAAATTGACACATTCCTGTTATCATAAAATAAAACCAGCATTTAAAATAATAGTATTATAAATACCAATTTATTAAGTTCGTTTCTCCAGCTCCGGTCTCTAACCGTCTTTTACAATGCCTGAACTTCTGCTTTCAAAATCAAAGCTAAAGTAGTGCAAGACTCTGTTAATTATACATAACTTAAAATGTAAAAGAAAACCCTCAATAATCTCCAGATCTGAGATTCCTCTCCTCCCACCTACAACTCTAAATTCCTATTATAAAAGTGCTTTTAAAATTCTAGAATTGCATAGGAGAGAAGCCCTTTCTACATTCTACAATATGTTATTTATAATATTTACAAAAGAATTTTCAATAAGAAAGTTTGTTGAAGAGTGGTTTTGCTCAATCAATTTTCATTGGTTCAAAAATATTATTCAATTGTTGGAGCCTTCTCAGTTATTGAAACCTTCTTCTTCTCATCTCTTCAACTGTTTTCCTACAAAAACAAATCAAGAACAAAATTAAAATGCAAAAATAAAATCAAAATGTGAAATCTAGAAATTAAAATAAATACATTTAAAACTTGATTAAATAAATAATTGAAAATGAAATATAAGCTTTCTATTGATGCCCATGATGATCTAATTGGTCAAGGATATCATTGACGAATGGATATGCTCTTAGAAGAGGTTGTGGGCAAATGAAAAATGCAGAAAATAAAACTCAGAAAATGGTTTTTTTTTAAATTCGGAGCTTGATCTTCTACTGAATGTTAAACCCAATAAATGATCAAATCTAGAAATGAAACAATGTCATAAATGTTCTTCATCATTTTATCTATCTAATGAGCCATCCTGGGCCTCATTTGACCAAGTAAAACTCCATTTATGAGCTTTCAAAGTTGATATATTAAAATTTCCAAAATTCTAGAATTTTTGTTACTTGGGCTAAAAATCATAACTTTTTAATTAATTTCTAATCCTAAATTAGATTACAGTTTTTAATTAATTAATACTAATTAATTACAATTATGTTATTAATTTGAATTTACTATAAACATAAATTAATTAATAAAAATAAATTATTTAAAATATAAATATATTATATTAATGTTATAATTTATTTATATTTAAATTATAATAAAATATTATAATTAAAATATAATATTTATTATATATTTTAATTGAAAACCAAACATCCACGTGAGAGAGAGAGAGCTTAGGGAGGAGGAAAGAGTATTAAGTGAAGGGATAAGGAAAGGTTAGTGGAGGGAAGAGTTAAGTGGAGGAATAAAGTGGAGGGTGAGGTGAGGATGACATGAGGGAGTGAGGTGGAGGGTGACTGAGGTGAGCATGAGGTGAGAGGGAGTTATAAGGAGCCAAAACTTTGAATAAATTTTAAAAGCCCATCGTATAACCAAAATAACACATCGCGACTTTTTAAATGACAAGTTTTGAGATTTTAATAAATTTGTGATATGCGATATCGTAATATCGCAATCGCAAATTTTTTTGGAAGGATGTGAAGGGGTGTGAAGTGGGGTCCATAAAATATTAACCATCTTACAAATTAGACTTAAGTCATTTTTCAAATTTCAGGTTTTGGGTTTGCCAATTTGTTTTAAAATAACAAGTTGGAGTATATTACCAATATTCCGAAACGTATTTTCGTCCATTGTTCAATTTAACTGAGTCATTTTGTAGGACCGTCAGTAAAAAATGAAAAATTAGTAAAAATAAACTAAAATTTAATATTAACAATGAATGACTATTTTAACTACGAGAATTAAAATATTGGTACACTTTATATAGTTTTTTAACCCAAAAGAGAAAATGATCAAAACTTCAAAGGATTGCCATTTACAAACCGGTTGACCAAATGGAGTGAAACAAGTATCATTGGAATGCTTGTGAAAAAACAGATTCAATAAAGAAATCAAAACAAAATTTCGAGGAAGATGAAAAAATGACAAAAAATGTAGGATAGTTAACCTAATGAAATTCCTAAAAGGTGTTTAGCCAAAAATTTTATAGAAAGGGTCCCCATCATTTGAAGTACATAAGTAAAAAATAGGGGGGTTGTGTTTTACCACAATAATGACGACATGCAGGAGAAGAATCAGTTATCTCTGATTAAAAATAATGAACTTAAATTTACCCAAAGGTTAAAAATAATGGAAATCACGAAATCTTCTAACAGTAAAAAATTTTCATAGGTCCCACATAAATAAATTAAGCAATATGAGTTTTTAATGATAAGTACTTAAAACATATTTGGGGAAATTTGGGGAAATTTGTATATATATATATTTTTTTTTCCTCATGTGAAAAATAGAAGAAGGTAGAGATAGGAGTTTTTGATAAAGCATATATCCATTTTGTGATTGTCTCTGACATCGCTTCGTTGCCAGTGAGCCTGAACATTACCCCGGCGAAGTTTTCTTTTATGTCGTACAAGCCTACTACCACTGCCAACAAGCGTCCATAGCCCCGATAGGTTTACTTGTATTTCCTATGCTTCCTCTTTGTATCACTCTTTTGATAAGCGCATTGGCAAGATTTTTATTTATGATGTATTTGAGTGAAAGAGGTGGGATGGTAATAGAAATTTTATGTTTAATGGACATAGTACTTTCATAATGTTTTCTCCAAATTCTTTCCCTTCAACTATCAATCAGAGGATTTTATGTGGAGGTGTGGGAGGGATTAATTGAATTAAATTCGAATCATTTATTTCCTTTGAAAAAGTAAACTCAATCACTTAAAAATGATGTGTGTTCCTCCATGAAAAATATTTAAAGCAATATGGCTTTATGGTTCCATAAAAACATGCCTTTAATGGTAAATGAAATTCACTTAAATGGATAGAGTAAAAGATTTCCCATGTATGTCAACAACTGTAAGGTAAGAGAAATTCCTTTCACATAAATCATGACAAAGTCACCAAAATCAAATCAAAACTGAAAACAAAAGGAAAATAATTCCAAAACTAAAGTAAGAAAAGAAGTCAGCAAAATAAAAATGAAGAAAGAAAAATTGAAAAAAAGACAAAACTTAAAAGCTAAACGCTAACAAGATCGCTTATATGAATTTCTCAGCAAAGGATTATAAAAGAAAATAAGCATATGTACGTTCATTCCTATGTTGAGATTTTAAAATTTTTATCTTGTAGAGTTATATAAAATGAGGCTCTCAAAATGTAGAAGGTGAATAGCAGTTATGATAGATAATATGTTGAATGAGAAGTTTTTGTCTATTGCAAATTTTCTTTTTCAAGACAAAACCTGCATAAAATCATATTAACTATTTTCTAATAAAAGTAATGCTTTAAGAAACACACTAAAGGTTTAGAAACTTCCCAGTCTTGTTGATTTAATGAGAATCATTACTACTTCTCACAAGAATCTCACAGGGCAAAAGAAAATGAACTTTGAAAACTGATCTAGTAGAGGTGTGAAAGGCTTATGAAGACCTGTAGAAACAGAGTTCAAGATCAGCAAAAATTAAACTGAAACAAAAGTAAATAAATATAAGTAAATGAAATTGGGCATGTAAAACTTACCATTGGAGAATTTTATTTAATCTTACTCGAAAAAAGATGATTTTCTCCAATGCAAGTTAACTTCTTTATTTAATTATAATTAAAATCATGAAGAATTTGTATTGACTCAAAATCATTATTTATTAAATATAAATTAAAACAAGCAGTAAACTAAAAGAAAGCAATGTTTCATGTTCAAGGAATTAGAAATAAAACAAATCCATAAGAAATGAGGGTGAATATGTGCTTCTTTATTAATTGTAGTGATGAATGTTCTTTTTTATTCCACCATTCTGAATTTATATTAGCCATAAAGTATTAAAGGTTATTCAAAATCCTGAATAATGTAACAGTATGTAAAGATGATTTTAATCTCTATATGATAAGTATGGAGAGAAATTCAGAATAAAAGAAAAATTTAAAAATATGAATTTAATCATTGGCACATTACCATGCTGATTTTTTCGCATCGCAAGATTCTTTGCCATAAATAACTTAAAAACTGTGACTTCGATATTTGCCAATATAAAATTGAATTTTTTTATAATAATCAAAATACAATGGTGGAAATTCAAATATTGATGTTTATCACTTCAAAATATCTTGAAGACAAAGCTTCATTTGAGTTTAGCAATGCAATATAATTATTGTAATGGAAATGTCACGAGATGAGCATGTGAGATGGAAAACTGCAAATGGATGAATGTGATTATTGGAGAATAGTCATATCGGAAGCAAATTGTGAATGAAATTAAACATTGATATTATTCATATGATAATGAAAATGTGGTAAATGACTGATGTAACGTGACTGCAAATATCAAAATATATGCACAAAAGTTTGGTTTTGCAGCCCACACAAATGGTGACCAATTACGCACGGTTGCACTTCGCATCTTTTATAATTTACCTTCTAGCACATTTAAAAACTTAGCCCTTTTTTAATTTTATGATTTTGTGATTTCACAATTCGCAGCGAACTCCACATCGCTCGTTGCAACTTTTATCATTTAACATATTACTTATCTCGTGTGAAATGTGATATGTGTATTATCGCATCAAAATCTCCTTACTTTGTCATTTATCGCATCGCAACTAATATAACTTACCGAGTGAGGTTTTTAACAATAACCACTAAAATTTTCGATATGCAAAATGTAATTTTGTTGATGCACCGATGTGCGATGAAGAACGGATCCAATATTTTTTATTATATGAATTTTAATTTCATATCGGATCCAAGACATCGAAATTTTTTTAAATATATTCCCCTACCAGATTTTTGATTTATAAAAGGACGTGATATCTATATATAAAGAGGATTTAAATGTCATATCGGGTCCGGGTTATATGAACATTGCAATTTTTGCAAAGTCATTTGATTAGAAAATGAGAGAGAATGAATATCAGAAGATATGCATCGAAGGTTTCCTAACGGGAATTGTTAAGAGATGCCTTTGATCAAATGTTGTGATACAGATAATGTGATATCAGACGGAGAGATCATCGGAGATCGGAGGGAATGAGAATATCGGAAAATTAGATATATTTAGTGTATGTTCATTTCAGAGCCTCCGATATGTGATTTCGCGATATATAATGAGCCATATAGGGAGCCTATGATTTCTTATACTATTTAATTCAAAAAGAAAGCGAGTGATTTAACTTTGCTTTAAAATAAATAACCTTTTAATAATTTAATTAACTGTCAAAAAATTAATTGAAAAATAATTTTACCAAATCTTCCTTATGAAGAGATTTTGTGAAATATAATGATCTGATATGTTTCCTCTGACAATTCATTAAGTCTTATAAGGATTTCAATAAATATAAGAAAAATTTATATATCCTTCAAATTTCAGATGAAATCAAAAATATTTTTCTGAACATGTTGCATATTTAAAAAAAGTTGGCTGCTTGCTTATCTTGAGTGTTCATAATCAATTCAATGAAGATCTACAAATGAAACAAAAATATAAATAAGAAACAACTTTTGAAAGAAAAATAAATAATAGATAATGATGAACCTGTAAACACATACCTAGAATAATTTTGATTGTAAGTTTTATCTCTCTGAAGCTTCAAGTTCTCTCAAATTTTCTCAAAATTTTTCATAAGTTTAATATCACCTTTTTATTTTAATCTAAAATGCTATGTAATGAATTTTTTCAAATTGCATCCTTTCCAAAATTTCATCAGAAGGCAAGAGTGGTAAAATGAGTTCTTAGAATTACTGGTAAATCAAAAATTGTCAAGTGGTAAAAAATTCTTGGAATTTCATCATGTATGATCAATGTCATGAATTTTTAAAAACATGAAAATTGAAGTATTTGACAAATAAGTATGATCAGATAATTCAAGAGCTTCTAAAATGCTCTAGGTTTCTTTTCTATAATTGAAATAAGATGCCCAAAATAAATTGGATTCATTACTTGTTTTACTGAAAATCTGAAATAATGTAATAAATGCAAACATAAAAGAAAATTAATATGTTCTTATTTCTAACTCAATGAAGGAAACATGACTAGGTATAGTCATACTTCCAATATAACCATATAAGCATTTTAATTCCTACATGTATGTACATGTCAAACATTAGTAAAAATGAAAATATAATTAAATTACAAAAACTAAATCTAAAAGCAAAATGTATCTTTATTGTTAGTAGATTATTCACCGTTACCTTCTCTTGAAATGTCCTTTCAAACTGAATTTCAATTGGATCATATAAATCTGGATGGATTTCCATTATTGAGTTGGAGAGGTTTAAAAGAGAAGATGAGAATCCAGGTTGTAAAAATGGTCTTTCAGAAACAATGGTCTCTATGCTTTTGTTATTGTTATGTTTAAGTGCTAAATTATTAACGATCTTCCATGAATGAAAACTTTCGAAATGTCTTTCAAATTGATGAATGAAAAATGGATGGAAGTTAGATAGATCCAACAAAATATTATTAATTAAATTATATTGCTGGTCATAAAGTAAAAATATACTCTCTTGTTTGCATTGCTCTTGAGAAGTAAGAAGTAATTGATAGGGAATGAACATCAATTGAAATTGAAAGTTTGATAAATTTTGATGTTCATAATTATAATTTGGATCTTCATTTTTCCCTTGAGGTAATGCATCAATTGAGTGTTCAATATTGAGCTTCTTAATATGCCAGCACAAAGTATCTAAAAATCTAGGACTAAAAACATAAAATAAATATCAAGTTAAAAATAAATGTTGAAATAATAACAAAATTGAATAATGGTTTACACTAGTGTTACAATTATTGTTACAACACAATTGGGAGAGACTTAAAGTAATTTCCTCTTCACAAAAATTGGGCAGAATAATGCAATTAGAATGATTGTTGATACCCACTTGTGAAATAGAGAGGATATGTCTCTGAATAGGAATGCGAGCTTGATCATCATATAAATCATAGATTGGAATGGTTTCTTGAATGCTGAAATCATAAGTATGATTATTTGTTTGAAAATGAGAATTATTTCGAACAATTTCTAAATTAGATTGTTCTTCATTTTCACATGTGATTAGACTTTGATAATAAGGATTTAATTGTAAAGAAGACAAATCAATATCCTCAATGTCAAATTAGCTATCATAAATGACCTCAAGACATTCATTAGAAATCTCTTCGATCTTATTCAATGTATCGAAACAAGAAGGAATATTAAGCTCATGTTCATTAATGCAAGAAAAATGATCATTAATTAATTCTCTATCTTGATAAAATCTAATTGACACTTCATTTAGATCAGCCTTTCTATTAGAAAAATTATCAGGATAAAAAGAAAAATATGAATCTGAAACAATGCATTTGAAAATTTCTATGTTTGAAAACTCTTGTGCATTTTTCTCATTGCAAGTTTTAGATTTAAGATCATTTACTTCGCTACTTATGCTTTCTTGAAGAATGTTGATTTTTTTATCTGAATTTGGAATTTTCTCATTATGAAAGAATTCAAAAATTTGTACAACAGATTGTGTATTATGGAAAAATTTAATCGCTGCTAGTACTTGACAGATTATGATCTGATTTTATGATTCTAACTCATACCTATTTTCAGATTTTAAAATGGTATTTTCTTCAAGAGTGTTGCTAATATCTTCTTGCGTTTTTTAAATAAACTTTTCCAAACTTTGTGATTGATATTCATTGACATGTGAAGGTGCACCTTAATCTTTATCAATACTGTAGGTAGTGTATAGTAATTGAAGGAATTGATTATACACAATAGAGACCTCTTCATCATCATTTGTTTGTAACTCCATATTGGAATTTTTACTTATGTCAATGAAGTTAGAAGGAGATTGATCAAAGCTTGAACTAATTTCACATTGATTATGAATGGAAGGAAGAGAGAAAATATGTTCAAACCAATCTAATAATTCTTTTTTCGAGTTTTATCTTCATTTTAAAATTTTAAACAAATTAAATGAAACCTAATGGTAAATTCAATCAAAGAATTACCTTCAAACCTTCATAGATCTTCAAGATCGTCACATACTTGTTTGTAAATATATCCATCAAATTTAAAAAGGAAGATTGTAATAAATTGTTCCCAAGTGTGGATTGATGCAACTGGAAGTGATTGATACCAGCTTTTGGCTTTTTCCAATAATGTAAGAGTAAAAATCCTGCATAAAATATCTTCATCAATATCATGAAAAGTAGAATCTGAAAATTTTGAATGAATTGTAAAGTATGATCAAATGCAGAAGTATTCATCTTACCGTTAAAATTTACCTGAGACAAGTGTCTTACTATTTCTGGTGGAGTATTAGAAGATGCTCGTCCAAAAATACAACTCCAAATTGAAACTTTTAAAGGAGCCATTGTAATAAAAATAAAATATTATAATACAACAGTTTCAAAGGAAAACAAGTCTCAGGCCCTCCTTCTAGCGCCAAAATGTTGAGGCCTCGAAATTCGCTGCAACAACATGGGGGATGACCACCCGGTCTAGACCTTAAAGAAGTTCCTTTTCCATTTGGAATGGTGGCTCTGACTGGTTTAGCTAATTCCAATTACCTTCTCTCAATCTCCATTGTCTTGAAATATGACTTTTATATATCAATGGGAAAGAGACATCAGATCATTTCTCTTGCCAATCGAACAAGAAAATGATCCTTAAGCTAATTTGGGCTTAGCCAAGCCAAAACTAAAGTTTTTTCTCTTTGGGAAGAGGACTTTCTAGGGATGTAGAATTTAATCTAAATGCAATATTATTCTAAGATGCAAGAAAAAGAAACTATTTTAATCCTATCTCAATTAGGCAGATATAGATCTATCCCAACTAAGAGCAAGATATTTTAAATAATTGAGATTTAAATATGATTGTTTTAAATGAATATCAAGCTAACGAAGTAGTTC
This sequence comes from Pinus albicaulis, assembly GCA_034641835.2. NCBI lineage: Eukaryota > Viridiplantae > Streptophyta > Pinopsida > Pinales > Pinaceae > Pinus > Pinus albicaulis. The sequence goes on from CM076573.1 coordinate 620,470,866, forward strand.
AATTAACTAATATCGTGAATACCAAACACATTCTATCTAGAGACCTCTTAACTAAAATAATCAATCAACAACACTAAGGAAGTAGTTCTAAAAATGATATTGATCATTTAATCAATAACTTGAATAATTAAACAATAACATGCGGAAATAGTTCACAACATATCACTATTCAATAAATCAATTTTTTAAGACATATTTTCAAGTAAATAGTTACTCAGAAATCAAAATTCATCCCATAAGAGTAAAGATAAATAATAACATAAATTTAGGCAAATTACTCATACTGACAGAAGTACACGAGTATGCGAGTAAATTGACACATTCCTGTTATCATAAAATAAAACCAGCATTTAAAATAATAGTATTATAAATACTAATTTATTAAGTCCATTTTTATAGCTCCAGTCTCTAACAGTCTTTTACAATACCTGAGCTTCAGCTTTCAAAATCAAAGCTATAGTAGTGCAAGACTCTGATCATTACACATAACTCCGAATGTAAAAGAAAAACCTTAATAATCTCCAGATCTGAGATTCCTCTCCTCCCTCCTACAACTCTAAATTTCTATTACAGAAGTTCTTTTACAATTCCAGAATTGCAGAGGAGATAAACCCTTTCTACATTTTACAATCTATTACTTATAATATTTACAAAAGAATTTTCAATAAGAAAGTTTGTTGAAGAGTAGTTTTTCTCAATCAATTTTCACTGGTTCAAAAATATTATTAAATTGTTGGTGCCTTCTCATTGATTGAAGCCTTCTTCTTCTCATCTCTTCAACTATTTTCCCGTAAAAACAAATCAAAAACAAAATTAAAATGAAAAAATAAAATCAAAATGTCAAATCTAGAAATTAAAATAAATCCAATTAAAACTTGATTAAATAAATAATTGAAAATGAAGTCTAAGCTTTCTATTGATGCCCGTGATGATCTAGTTGGTCAAGGATATCATTGACGAATGGATATGCTCTTAGAAGAAGTTGTGGGAAATTGAAAAATCCAGAAAATAAAACTCAGAATATGATTTTGTTTAAAATTCGGAACTTCATCTTCTGCTGAATTTTAGACCCAATAAATGATAAAATCTAGAAATGAAACAACAGCATAAATTTTTTTCATCATTTTATCTATCTAATGAGCCATCCTAGGCCTCATTTGGCCAAGTAAAACTCCATTTATGAGCTTCAGAATTTTATATATTAAAATTTCCAGAATTCTGGAATTTCTGTTACTTGGGCTAAAAATCGAAATTTTTTAATTAATTTCTAATGCTAAATTAGTTTACAGTTTTTAAGTAATTAATACCAATTAATTAAAATTATGTTATTAATATGAATTTACTCTAAACAGAAATTAATTAATAAAAATAAATTATTTAAAATTTATTTAAAATATAAATATATTATATTAATATTATAATTTATTATTTTATTAATTTTATAATTTATTTATATTAAAATTATGATAAAATATTATAATTAGAATATAAAAATTATAATAAAAATATAATATTTATTATATATTTTAATTAAAAACCAAACATCCACGTGAGAGAGAGAGCTTAGGGAGTAGGGAGGAGTATTAAGTGAAGGGATAAGAAAAGGGGAGTGGAGGGAAGAGTTAAGTGGAGGAATAAGGTGAGGATGACGTGAGGTGGAGGGTGAGTGAGGTGAGCGTGAGCTGAGCGGGAGTTATAAGGAACCAAAACTTTGGATAAATTTTAAAAGCTCATCGTATAACCAAAATCGCACATTGCGACTTTTTAAATAACGAGTTTTGAGATTTTAATAAATTTGCGATATGCGATATCACAATATCGCAATTGCGAAGTTTTTTGGAAGGATGTAAAGGGGTGTGAAGTGGGGTCCATAAGGGATTAACCATCCTACAAATTAGACTTAAGTCATTTTGCAAATTTTGGGTTTTGGGTTTGGCAATTTGCTTTAAAATAACAAGTTGGAGTATATTACCAATATTCCGAAACATATTTTCATCCATTGTTCAATTTAGCTGGGTCATTTTGTAGGACCGTTAGTAAAAAATGAAAAATTAGTAAAAATGCACTAAAAGTTGATATTTACAATGAATGAACATTTTAATTACAAGAATTAAAATATTGGTACACTTTATACATTTTTTTTAACCCAAGCGAGAAAATGATCAAAACTTCAAAGGATTGCCATTTACAAACCGATTGACCAAATGGAGTGAAACAAGTGTTGTTGGAAAGTTTGTGAAAAAATGCATTCAATAAAGCAATCAAAACAAAATTTCGAGAAAGATGAAAAAATGACAAAAAATGTAGGATAGTTAACTTAATGAAATTCCTAAAAGGTGTTTAGCCAAAAATTTTGTAGAAAGGGTCCCCATTATTTGAAGTACATAAATAAAAAATGGGGGGGGTTGTGTTTTACCACAGGTAAGTTGGAAAATAATTTACCAAGAATACGACGTCTACCTCCAGGACCCCAACAAACCTGAAAGCAGATGAAGAAGTGAAGCCGTTCCTACAGGAATGTAAGAAGTTACTACGCAACCAGAATGTAGTCGATAACCTCCAAGCATTGATTTAAAGTTGCACAGAAAAGATTGTGCCACCCACCGTAGTAAGAGATGTCAACAAAATTTATAACCATAAGAAGAGGACTGGTCGGGAAATGTGGCTAACTGCACAGATCGTAGATTATGAAATGGATCAGGTCATCCTTGATCTAGGATCCGATGTGAATGTCCTGCCTAAACAGACTTGGCAGAGGATGGGAGAGCCCAAGCTAGAATGGTGTACTATACAGCTCTGCATGGCGAGCCAGCAGAAGATCACACCGCTAGGAAGGCTATCAAATGTTATGGTAGACATCGCAAGAGTTAAGGTATACACAGACTTTTAGGTGATTCAAATTGTAGATGATGCAAACCCTTAACCTCCGCTCTTGGTGCTGGATTGGGCTATCGACATGGGAAGTATTATCCACTTAAAAAGGCGAACCATGGTTTTTGAAAACTAGGGTATGCATGTAATAGTCCTTCTAGATCTGGCAGAGGGAAAGTAGTATACAGAACCAGTGTGTGAAGGGGATGATGTTGATCAGATATACAAGCCAACTACCCGGAACGAGGATTGGATCAACCCTACCACGGATGGCATGCTTTGCCGGGAGAAGGACAACGAGTGTCTCTCATACTCATACGAGGAGATAGAAAATTGGCAGAACCGGTTGCACGATGTATCTACGCTACGATGCCTGAAGATCACAAACAGCTTCCGCTGCATCTCCTCAGAGGCAAGAGAGTTGCCCTATTTTGATGATTCTAGTAGTGTTAGGGACTTTCTTAGAGAATTTGAAGCAGAAGTCCGAAGGAAACGGAGGATGTGGGCGCTTAACCTAGCTATGTGTGCAACCCCTGCATGATGGTGGGAAACTCATAAGGGGACTTTCCAAGATTGGGAGTAATGTCGCAAAATGCTGATCCTAAGATTCGAACCTCTGGTCAACCTACCTGTGGAGATTTTCCTCAAACGCGGGGACCCGTGCAAGCACTTGTCGGTACAGATGGAAGCATGGTGCGAAGGGACTTGGGATGACTAGGTCCACATGTTTATCCACGCCTTGGGACCTATCCCCACCACATGGTACTTGGATATAGAGCTACACCAGCGTTGTTGGCTTAAGGGGTCCTAACCCAGGTTCGGATTTTAAGGTTTGCCAACAAACCCCTATACTACTGGCCCTTTCGACAATGACCTATTTGCATAGGCCAAGGTCTCACTTGAAGTAGTATGGGAGGGTGCTAGAACCAGGTTTCCACACCCTGGGAGAGAGTAGGTAATTTTAGGTAGATATAGGTTGCAGCTTATTGGGTTTGTACAGAATAAGTCTATTCGCAGCTCTTTAAGCAGTGTAATCAAAAAATAACCATAACAAAGCTATTATCATCAACAAAATTAATCAATACATTCGTATCCACATACACATTACTAAAAACCATCACACAATGCTATAATCACAGCTAATATCAGGTCACAGATGTATTCGCACTAATTTCAGATCACAGATACATTCGCAGCTTAAAGAAATGTCACAGATGCGCTTTAGCAATAAACATAATCTATTCAGATAACACACCGATACTTTAACTATATTTCACATTCATTAGCATCAAAGATCCACTTACAACCCAAACATAGCCCGCACACACAGCCTAATGGGGTCCGCACACAGCAGGACTGAGGATCTCTGTGCACACAGCCAACAAGAGTCCTTACCCAAAACAACCCAAACAAATCCTAACAGTTCGCACGTAGCATCAATCTATTTACTTACTTACTTACTAGACCCAACTATCTATCTATTTATATATCGTATCCTTTTCTATCCTATGGTCCGCAAACTGTGGTTTACAGACCCTAGAGCTACCCTTTAACCGATTACAAAACATTAGGGGCTTTGGCCCACCCAAAAACCCCTACGCAGGACCGGCTATTACAAAATTATACAAAAACACAGGTCAAGGAACCCTGTTCCAACAGGCCCCCAACACAATCTTGTGACTTGTCCCGAGTCATTACGGCCGTGGTGTTTTCATCTTCGCCTGAAGATTCCTGATCGCATCAACTAGCAGGGGCATCACTCCTTCACTCTGCGCAGCAGCATTCTAAGAAATATCCACCAATTTCTACGAAGTTGGACCTTCTGTAGCAGCAGTGACACTCTCCAAAGTTTGGTTCATCTGCTTAACTGTGATATCAATGTCTTGAGAGAGCTTGAGGGCTTCATCGGCCCAAGGCGTAGGTGGTCGCTGAGAAACTTATTTATGTGGCGGATCTCTTCAATGTCATCTCTAATTTTCAAATCACACCATCGGTTGTGGGATTGATCCAATCCTTGTCCGGAGTGGTTAATTGATAAATGTGATCCACATCCTCTTCTTCGCACACTAGTTCTGTATACCTCTCTCCTTCCCCAGGGTCTAGTGGGACTATCACCCTCATACCCTCACTCTCAAAGACCATGTTCCTTTTCTTTATGTTGATAATGCTTCTCATGTCTATTTCCCAATACAGTCCTAGGAGCGCAGGATAAGGGTCCGCATCTTCCACAATATAAATTACCTCAAAGTCGGTGCATACCTTAACTTCTACGATATCAACCATAATCTTTGACAGCCTCCACAATGGTATGATCTTCTGTTGGTTGGCCATGCGCAGTTGGATAGTAGACCATTCCAACTTAGGCTCTCACATTTACTGCCAAGTTTTCTTGGGTAGTACGTTTTCATCTGACTCCAGGAATAAGATTACCTGATCCATTTCATAGTCGCCAATCTGCACTGTCACTCGCATTTCCCGACCAGTGCGTTTCTTATGCTTGTAAAGTTTTTGCACATCCTTAACTTCCGTGGGAGGGTTAGTTATTTCTGTGAAGCTTTCTAATAGTGCTTGAAGATTTTCTACTACCTTCTGGTTGTGTAGAAGCTTCATACATGCCTGTAGAAATGGTTTAACTTCGTCGTCTATTCTTAGGTTTGTTGGAGCCTTAGAAGTAGACACCTCATCCTTAGTAAAGTCTTTATGAGCTGCGACAAAGGTTTCCTTCTTCTTCTGTAGGTGCAAGCTTTCTTGCTTAACAGCTACTTTCCGGATAAGAGGTTCAGTTAAGGCTTTCTCCTTAGCTCGCCTAGTAGCCATGCCACTGCGCATTATGATATTAATACCTGGTCCTCCATCACACGGTTCCACCTTAACCCTCTGCACATTCTACGTAGGTGTCTACTATTTTTCCTACATTTTAGCTATCAAGACTGGACAATCTTCAATCACATGGTCCAATTTTCAACAATATCAGCAAGATTGTCTCACAGGGTTCAGACAGACCCTTGCAAAGTGCCCTATTTCTCCACAGTTGTAACAGATCAATTGTCCTCTTCCCCGACCTACGCCTCCACCCCTTCCCCCTCCCCTGCCCCTGGCTGGGGATCCTCCTCTGCTTGAGGGAGATAGTGGGGAAGAAGGGTCACCCTGTACCCTGTATAGGTTTCATCAATCTATCATATATTCATAGGTACGACAGTTATGCTCGTCATGTCCCATAGAGGAGCAGAATCAACACCATTGTTGCTTCAATTATGGAGCATATGCACCAAGGTGGGGACAGTGGTTGGTATCATGTAGTCTAGCTATGTGGTAGTCAGCGGACCATATCGCTGGACCACTTGGTCCCGCAGCTTCTTTGGGACACAACGGGATAGGTCCCCCATCCTGCATGTGGTCCTCTATCAAGCGACACTAATCCTTGGTGTGGCCGGACACCCTACATCTTATGCACCATATTTCTGGGCTAGCCTATTTCCCTCGTTCTTTTTCGCAGATTCTATATTTCAAGGTGCATTGCCTCCAACTGTCCTTGGATCTGTTTCACCCCAAACTGGGCATCATCTCTTGGCACATCTTCCATTTTCATAGCAATTTCCAAGGCTTTCTCTTGCATCTCAATCACCTACTGACCCATAGGCCCGCGCAGGTGACGTAGCAACATAGCAACAAACCGTTTCTTCTGCTATCTATAATCATACTAAAATTCTCCGTCTCTGATAACCTTCTTTAACCGCTGATCAAATTCCCATACAGACTTAGTGGGTCCTTGTCTAAAGTATTTTAGGTCAGTTAGTAGCTGTGAGTAGGACTTAGGCTTTTGGAATTGTCATTTTAAGGATGTCTTAATCTCCTAAATAGATGGATCCGCATGTTGTCCTACGTATCCCATATACCAGTCCAAGGCCCTTCCTTCAAAGGCGAGGGATAGCTGTGCTCTCTTTGCAACATCAATACCCACATTCTTCGTAGTCCATACTGATTCTTCTACAAACCAAAATCGGTCCATATCTTCATCTCCTCCACCCTTGAAGGTGGGTAGCTTCATGTGCTTGGCCATATTTTCTTCTGGTGGTGGCGGAGGTGTGGGTGAGTTCTTAGCCTTATGCTACTTGAAGGTGGTGTAGCTGGAGGACTATTTCCTTCGTGCACAGCTGATTCTTTTAATGGACTGTAGATGGATCTATCTCCTTCTCGATTGGTTTAGTAGTACTTACCACTTCATGTTGTACTTTCACTCTGATCAGAGGTCATTCATTCGGTGTGGCTACACAGAACACCCTTTTCACAGAGTAACATTTTGATTAACAATGGCAATGTTTTCAAGAACTTACCATAGAAACATTTGAAGAACCTCTACTCTGCCTCAGAATAGGATACGAACTGATCGACTGCAAATTCTATCACGAATCCTCCCAGTACGCTATCCACCCAGTGATATACTGTACAGGTGATTGTATTGTCGGTCCTCTCCAACTGTCGAAACAATTAGGGTGTCCACTGCATAACCTAATCGTCCTTCCAGCATGTTTGGAATTCTACGAGCCTTGCCAACCACTCCTGAAGCTCATGAAAAAGGGTTACAAAGAAGATCTCATAGACTTCAGTGAAGATGTACTTGTTCTTCCACTTCTCAACTGTCAGCTTCGTGCTACGATTCTCCTTTATATAAAATTCCTGAATCTTTCTTTCAAACCACTCTTCAATTTCTACCCTTTTAGGTCTCCAATGACCTCGTGGCATTACCCGATCTCTCTCTCAAAATGATCCCGGTCCTGGCAACGGAACCATTTGTTGGCTTAAGGGGTCCTGACCCAGGTTAGGAGGTTAAAGTTTGCCAACAAACCCCTATACTAATTGCGCTCTCGACAGTGACATACTTGCGCAAGCCAAGGTCTCACTCAAAGTAGCATGGGAGGGAGCTGGAACCAGGTTTCTACACCCTGGGAGAGAGTAGGTAATTTGAGACAGATCTAGGTTGCAACTTATTGGGTTCATACAGAAAAAGTCTATTCGTATCTCTTTAAGCAATGTAATCAACACATAGCCATAACAAAGTTATTATCATCAACATATTTAATCAATTCATTCACATCCACGTGCGCATTACCAAATACCATCACAGAGCATGATAATCGCAGCTAATATGATATCACAGATGTATTCACACTAATTCCAGATCACAGATACATTCATAGCTTAAATAAATGTCACAGATGTGCTTCAACAGTAAACACAATCTATTCAGATAACACACCGATGCTTTAACTATATTCCGCATTCATTAGCATCAGAGATCCACTTACAACCCAAACATAGCCCATGCACATAGCCTAGCAAGGTGTTAGCCATCAGTATTTTTTACATGTTAGTGATGACTATATCTACAGCTGAGTTTCTAGAAACTGATTTCCTTATGTCAATATGTCATCTAGAAAACCCTCATAAAACTTTTTTTGCCCTTTCTACTTTTCAGTCCACCCATGTCAAAATCAAAACCTCATTATCACTATCCTATCTATCTTCAGCCCTATTGGTCTGCCCATCAGCTCCAAAAGGAAAAGTCCAAGTCTGTTTCAAAAGCCTCCCCTATGTTAGGAAGTGGCGCTTTAAGACATTTCACCCTTGGCAATCGTCAAAAAGCCAAAAAGCCTCCATCTGCTACAGAACTACCATGACTGACCTCCCACTCTACAAATAAAATTGACAAACAGCTCTAAGTCGCGCCACTTACACCCCTAGGTCTCAGCACTGCACAAACCACAGTCTCAAGCTGACTATTAGGTGTTTCACAGTGTTTTATGGATTCTACAGAGGCAGGAAATATAACTTCATCTCAGGAGGAAATGCTTGAATATACAGTTAGAAGAACAACTGCTTCTAAATGTAACATGAGCCTGAGATGAATCTGCAAAACAAAGTGTCACTCATCAAGATCTTGCAGCCTCTTTTCAGCATGAAAATCACAATAAGAGAAAGACACCACTGTCACAGCAAACTGGTAATTTTTCATGGCCCAGAACCTCCTTCATTTACAAGCAGAGGGTTAGGGTGCCTCCTTCATCTACAAGCAGAGGGCGCTGGCCAGTATTGATTTTAAGGATTGCAAAAGTCCAGGTTTGTTCTTGACTGAACAGTGAAAGGATAACTCTAGGTTTTCTGAATATGAGTAATGGTCATAACAAGGATAGAGTCTGAAGTATGCAAATTCAAAGGAAAATAGAGTTTGGTCTTGTAAAGGAAGTCATGAGAAGTTTTCAAATCATGTGAAATGATGAAACTTTAGAGAGGCATATCATTGGTAAAAACCATTCTGATCATAAGCAACCTACTTTTCCACAAGACTAAATTGAAGAGATGCTGACAAATCATGTCATCACACAGGCAGAAGAAAGGTGTTTGTTTTTCAAAGGGCGCTGACCTACATAGTCACACAGACTTTCTTTCAAATAATCTGGCATAAGATGACCAAAGCAAATAATGACATCTCAGTTCCCCTCAAAGCAGTACAGTGAGACAGTGACACTTTGACTAGGGTTTTTCTGAAGCACAGTAGTGTTTGCAAGCAAAGGTGCCAGTATTGATGTTTTTCAAGTTGGTTGCTTACCATCATAATCCTAGCAAACCCTTGTCAGACAGCCTTATCAAACAATCTTCAGATACTTTTCCAAGTGAAGGGTCTCCTCCATTTGTGAACAGATGGCCAAGGCATTAAGTGTTGTTGAAAACTGATTGGTCAAAAGGTGCAGTGGAAAGATACAAAGAAGGAAAATAGAAGTCTTTACATAGGTAAAAGATGGTGTTTATGTTTCAAAATATATTGTTTTTTCTATTCATATGGAAATGTCTGTCAAACTATACCTATAGTGGACAGGAGACAATATTGAATATATACAGGCCATTGATACAAAAAGGGTAGTTTCCTTAGGAGAAGTGGCCACACAGTCACTTTACTGTCACATGCCAAGAAGTCTAAAAGAGCTCCTTTTTGAGTAAACAGAGAAATATGGCATGACTGGATGCAACCAAAATAGAGCACTTACAATCAAAAAAGGGAACTTATGGATCACCTGGAAGCAGAGACTGACACCATGTATAAGAAAACTTTTGTCAAAGTTGCTCATTAAATAACTATCAAAGCAGACAAAAAGACAAGAGTTTCGGAAATAAGTTTTATTAGGCCTGCGCACCAAAACCCAAGAAGCGCTTCACTATTACAAACCAAGTGAAAAAGAATTGCAAAGGGAATTCCTTCTTTTTCTATAGAAGGAGGATGATTGAAATTAAAATTAATACAATTGTATTTTTGTATCTACAGTCAAAAGACACCTACATGAGTCTGTCAAACCTAGCTTAAAAGGAGGAGGTATTTTTTCAAAGCATGGAACAGTCAGGACATTTTATCACAAGTCATCATCTGGGTTTTTGAAGACTCTGGAAAGCAGGAAAAGAAATCAGCTGCAAATGTGGGCACTGCAGTGAGGTAAATAAGCTGAAGAAGCCGTCAAAGACCAAGGTCACAAACAAGTTGACAAAACAAGCCCCGTCCTTCAGAACAAATCGTATTCGTGCATCTCTCGATGCTGTTAAAGTGGGGTTACCTTACATCGTAATAGCACCAAGATCATTTCTGATGAGGACAGAGACGATGAAGGTCCCAAGGAATGTTTTTCAAAGTTGAAGTTTGGTGTTAAAGTTGTCACCCAAGGAACAAAACTGGCAAGAAATCACCCTTTGAACACCTGTCCATAAGTAAAACAGAGTTCTGGCTTTTAAGTTTTTTTTGTTTGTTATAAAAGCATTGGTCCATGATTGACACGGTCCAAAAGTATAGAGATCTCCAGCGCATATATTGATTATAAACCCAAGTTGCAAATGCACCAAGGTTGTTGGTAAAAAGGATCAAAAGGGCTGTAAACACCTTGCAAAAGCCAACCAAACAATTTCATTTTGCATTTTGAAAACAGAAATGACCGTCGCAGAGTTTGAAACGACATAAGAGCAAAGTCGAGGATTATTTTTTCATTTTCAAACTTCAAAACAAAGCTCTATACCACCCTCAGCATCAAAACAAGACGTTCGGGTCAGATTTGCAAAAGTTTGCACCGATAAACACAGCGCGACGCGCCTGGAAACCCGCGTGACGCGCCTGGGAACGATTTTACACTGGCGGTCAGTGTATGCGCGACGCGCCTGTACACGGTGCCCGCCTGACCCAACAGAGCCACCCGAGCGTTTGTTGTGCGCCGTTCTTTCCCTGAAGAGTGCCGCGCAGGCCCGAAGACTTCCAGAGCTATCTTCGGCTCACCACAAGAGACTCCCATCAAGTTTGGAGGTATTTGCACATGTTTTTCCCCCTCGGTTTTGAAAAAAATTTCTAAAGTAACATGAAGGTCTTAAAAACCTTGTTTTCAAACTATGGATGAAATGAAAGGATTGGAACAAAGTTGCTGAGTTTTGACCTAGTTTGATTATCGACATATATTTTAAGAAGCTGCCTAGCAAGGTGAGGGTAAAAATCAGAAGAGTGGCTTGTCTTCGTTTCTTTTATCACCATATCTGTCAAAAGATTTTGCTTTGAAGTACCCCTGGGTTGAAAGCTGTGTGTAAATGATAAATACACTGCTAAGAGTGCCTACAGAGAAAACAGTGTATTAGACTTTTACAAATCTCCTCATAACATAGCATACAGAACTTTAAAAAACTGTCACTATACGAGAAAAATAGTGTTGTTTGCTGTGTAGGTTTTCAAGGTGTAACGCTGTAATAAAATGTTGGATGTGCCATTTAAAAACACCTACAGGAAAGAATATATGATGGAAATAAGGGCAGTGTTCTGATTAAAAGAAGTCTGTTGGTTGAGAGATCTTAACTGTCACCTCAAAAGAAACCTCTAAAGAGGTAATTGGGAAAGTTTTGTTACAGAGCAGTAGACAAGGCTTATATCTAAAGGAAAGCATTTCACACTATCATCGTATCAGATAAATGGAGTGTGCTTATGCTAAAAGTCTTTTTTCTCACAAAGCCAGGGTTACATTTATAAGGCCATTGATTGTTTTGAAAGGAGCAATCTCACATAACTCGCCTAAAAACTTTGGAGTCTTTCAAACTCTCATTATCTGTTTTCAGATCGTGACAAAGGATCGTTTAATAGCACTAAGGGTTGATTTCACATATGCAAGTTAGTTCAATGTTGGCACACTTATACAAGGCAGAGTTTTAATGATTGCAAAATCTACCATGGGCAAGGAGTAAGAGGTATTGAGTGACATCTTAAAACTCACAAGAACAGGGTGATCAAAGCACTTCTCACAGCAAACTCCTTCTAGCAGTCTTCCCTTCTTTTTCACTGTATTATTTCTTACTGAGAAGTTGTTTATTGAGATAATTTCAAGGTGGAAGGCCACTTTCTGAAGAACAGGTTTTTTATGATTGAATTTTACCTCGGAGATAGAGATACAGGTGTGTTGATTGGCCTCTAACAAATTCACAAGGAAAAGTGATTTCTTAACACTGCGCACAGGAAATTTACACAGCAGTCTGTCTCCTTTTTTACTATATGATATCCTATTAAGAAATCTGCCTGGCTGAGGTACATTCAAAGGTAGAAGGCTAGTTTTAAGAGAGCAGAGGTTGTGTATTATAAGGAGCTTGTTGCAAACCATCCAAATCACATTGTTTATATGTCAAAGCAGTAAAGTGACACAGTTTGACTCCAACAGGGCATTTTACACACAGTGAGGCAGTTTGTCTCTTCCAAAGAATATTCAGGTCAAAATGCCTCTGAGGCAAGACAGCAGGAGCGGTCCACATAAAAGATATGAGCCCATCTCTACAGAAGATATTAATGCTCATCCATCTGTACTTTTCAACTTCCATGAAGTAGGCTGCCTAGATTTCTGCCAGAAGATAGAAGAAGTCAAGAGTTTTTCGCCATTAACACACTTGTGTGCCCTGAGATTCAAGGAAAAACATTTCCAGGTAGCGGGTCTTGATTTCAAAATTTCTCCAAGGTATGTGTCCAAGGCCACCAAGATCCAGTATCATGGTGAAAAATGGTTCAAACAGGCTCATCTTGACTTAGAGGATTACAAGCCTTTCATCAAGCCTGAACATAGAGAGGCTGTCACTGCTATTTTCCCTTTTTCATATCTCCTTGACAGCTATGCTCCTCTTATGAAAGTCATAATGAAATATTTCACTTGTGAAGGGAGGTTTGATCAAATTTGTGCCTACCATGTCCAATTATTGATGCATTTTACTAGAAGCAGACAACTAAACCTCCCTTACTTTTTGTTCAAGAGCATAGAGAAGATGGCATCTACTGTCCAGAAGAAGGCCCCACCTCTGCAAATCCCTTCCCTTTTTCATCATTCTTTGATCAAGATTATCTTCCTACACCAGCTAGAGAAGAAAGAGGTTTCATTGGATTTATTCATCAGCCATTCAGATTTTGCTACTGTTCCTCCTGCCCATATTTTTCCCACTCAGCTTGTCCATCGCCCGATACCTTTGTCCAATAGGCCTACTCCTAGAAGGCTCAGGATGTCTACAGGACAGTCAAGTCAACAAGAGGAAAGAGATGAGCAGCAGCAGTTAGATGATGAGGAACAGCAGCAAATAGAAAGTGAAGGACAGCAGGTCCAAGATGAACAGCAGCAGGTACAAATTGATGAACAGCAGCAGGTACAAATTGAGGAACAGCAGCAGACAACAGATAAGGAACAGCAGCAGGTGCAAGATGAAGAACAGCAAGTTGGGCAGGAAATTGAGACACCTCTTGAGCCACAAATTGAGCAAGACATTGATGAAGAGCAGCAAGCTAATATTGACGAATAGGGGCAGCAAAGTGAACAGCCAGAAGAAGATATCCAGTAGCCTCAAGAAGAGCAGCAAGTTCAGGAAGATGTCAAAGGTAAATCAGTTGTGCATCCTCTTCTCAAAATAACAAAGCTTAGCACAACAAGGAAAAGAGGGGCTAAAGCTGCCACCCTAACAGTGACAAAGATTGTTCCTAGCAAGAGGAAATCACCCAAAAGGACACCTTCTAGCATGCCAAGGAGGAAAAGCGCAAGATTGGCTTTCAAAGGTAAAAGCAAAGTTGAAGAAAGTACAAAGCATGGGGGTGAATTAGCTGTCATCCCTATCCAAAGCGATGACAGTGATAATGAGGCCCGCCTTCTTGAAAATCTCCTAATCCATAAGGAAGGGCAAATTGAGGCATTAGAGGAGGATCTTCAAAGGGCAAGGAATTTCAACCACTTCTTGGAGATTGAAAACAAACAGATGAATGTTCACACAGCTGTTCATGAGGCACGGGCGATCAAATATAAAAATGAGGCAGCTAAGGCGCAAGCGAGAATAGAAGAGCTCATTGGGGAGTTTGAGGAGGAGGAGGAGGAAGACCAGCCTAGGCGGAAGAGGCCTAGGACCATCAGGCTTAAAAGAGCCTTGGAAAAACAGAGAGCAGAAGAGCAAGCTCATCTCCAAGCCTTTCCTCTCACTGCACTCCTTGAGTAGGAAATTGAAGAAAACAAAGAGGCTTGGCTTGAAAGAGCTAACAAACATTTGGAAATGAAGCTTGAGAGGGCGAACAGAGATTTAGAGCTGCAGAGGAAGAGGACACATCACTTCCAAAAACTAAATCAGTTTTCCCGGCGCAAACTAAAGGCAGCCCAAGAGAAATTGAAGAAGGCAAAGGGGAAGCGTCTAGCACGGAAAGAAGGGAAAAGCATATCAGCCCTTGATATTTTGGCCTCAGCTTCAGAGCATGTTTCTATGGACCCCTGAGGGTCATGCATGCCAATTTTGGGCCTATTTCGTCAAATTTTTGTTTTTTGGCATTTTTTGGGTTTTTGGTCGAAAACTCATAAATTCGCCATTTCAGTTTGAGGTTTTTCCAAGGGAGAAGGATGATACCGATGGATGCCATAATTCTATGAGCAGGTCCCCAGCGATTTTCAGAGCATTTGGAGATCATTCGCCCCCTCAAATTGGCGAAAAATGCTCGCTTTTTGCACATTCTGCCCGCCATATCAGCAGTCTGCTATTTCCTGGTTTTTTACACACAGGTACAGTTTTGGGAAACTTCTAGGCTTCAGATTGAGATGATTTCAGTTGTGCCGGAAATTAGACACAGAGAGCTTTCCAACGAGCTATCATGAGCCTCGTTTTGACATCAGAAAGGCTGCCAATTTCCTCCAGAAAGTCAGGGGACCTTTTTCAGATATAAATATGAAGTATTTTTGTAATTTTTGAACCTCAAAAATTTTCTTTTCCCAAATGTGCGTTTAGCTATTTTTACACTTGGGAAATGATGTAAAGTCAATATAATTTCCATTTTTAGCAGTTTTTTAGATATTTTATGGGATATTTTGTGCCTTGGGCTTTGCAAAGCCTCAAGGACAAGTTTAGATATTTTGACTTGGCCAATGGGATAGCTAGTTGCTCCATGAGGTTTTCCTTCCTCAAGCCTATTTATTCCATGGGTTTCATTGTAAAACGGAGGCTGAACTTGAGAGAAGAATCAATATATTGGTCATATGAGCTTTGAAGAACATACTTGTGTTATGATTTTTGGACTGCCTCTTGGATGCTTTTGATGAATGATGAAGGATTGGTGATGGATTCCATAACATGGTAGAATGGTATAGTGTTTCTTGCTTTGTTGTTGTCTTCTAGGTTTCATTCATGATACATGCTTCTTGCTACTATAGATCAGTAGAGATTAATTTTGAGATATGCCCATGGAGGCACCTCAAAATTCCTGAATCTTCATAGCTTTATGTTTTCTTCTTCCTTAGTTATACTAAAGAATTCTTAACTGCTCTTTAGTAACTTAAGGTATTGTTGCTAGTTTTATTCATAAGTTCTATGTATGTTGAGTAGGATGTATGGTGTGCCCTGCCTACCTATGATTGTCCATAGTTCTTTCCATAAAACTATCTCTTGACTGATTAGCTTATCATCTTGTTGAACCAAGGAGGCCTAGTCCCGATCTAGCCCTTTGCCTAAAACTATGAAAGCTTGTTTGTCCAAGTACCCAATAACTTAAAGACTGTGTTTAGGCGTTCCGGCATAGTTTTATGAGTTTTTAGTCTGTCTTATGTGTTTTCCCCAAAGTCTGATAGCCATTTCCCACAGTTAGAGGGTCTTATACTTCTATGTATGGCTGGAATGTTTGATTTCTATGTATTAATTAGCTCATAGTTACATCTAGCATGATTAATGGCTTGCTATAACATGTTTATGTCTGCTATCAACTAGTTACACTTGAAATCCCTCGTCTTTCACAAATTTGATGTCCATTTACCCCATTTTTCCCAAAGATCCCTTCTACCGTGAATCAAATCGGCCCTACAGCAGCCTTGCATCATCATCTCATATCTTCCTTGACCTGTTTGACCCCATAGCCCAATTGATCTGATTTCTTGTTATCCATTTTTATATCTTTGATCAGTTTTATCCCTCACAAACTTAAAAAACCAAAAATCAAAAAACTCACTTCATAACTAGCCTAATATCAGAACACCATAAGCGAACACACCGATATATTTTACATCTAATAGAGAGAGCCCTCTCTGAGTCCAGGAAGGCTAGGTCCTTGGGCTCCAAAGCTTGGTTTGATGTTACATCGTCATTTGGCTCGCCAATCGGCCAAATCACGGGACCCTAACATAATGGCGATCACGGTGGGACTCTGAGTGATTAAAAAGCTTAGTTTCCCTCATCTTTAGAGACTTTTTGAGATTACTAGCTGATTGACTTATCCCACCGCTCACTAACATAATGGCGATCATGGTGGGACTTATTGAGTTCATGATGGTCTAGCAAACTTTTATAGACTCCTTAGTCCTTCAAATTTTAACTTAAACCATCAGCCTTTAGAATCATTTAGTGTGAACTCTCTGCTTCACCATCTTAGCAAAGTGATGAATCAGTTTTATAACACTCTTACATCCTAGGCTGCACATAAAACTCAGAAAAAACCCCAAAACACTCCTTTAGATTGGCTTTTGACAGTATTGGTGGTGGACCATACAAGTATATCTCAAAACAAACTGATAATCCACCTGGCGACTCCACTAACCTCTAGTAGGCCTTACTATTTTTACCAAACTCTAGACAGACCTATCCCATCGCACACTAACATAGCGAGAGATGGTGGGACACTGAGTACATGATAGTCTAGCAAACTCTTATAGACTCTTTGATCTTTTAGATACTTAAACAAGAAATCAGTCCATAGACCCATTTTTTAGAGTAAACTCTTTTTGTTCTCATCACCCTAGCAAAGTGTTGAAACAAGTCTATGATACTTTAACAAATCATAGGCTGCACATAAAACTCAGAAAATCCAAAAACATTTCCAGATTAGTTACCGGTGGTGGACCATAGCTATCTTCACAAAAGCAACCCAGTTCCACCTGGCGACTCCACTAATCCACCCCTTTTATTTTTGACCATCCTTTACCTTAGTAAAGCTTTAGAAAAACCATTCATCCAGAACATTCACCATTACCATTCTCTCTAAACTCTAGATCTAAAATCTGGCTTCACGAAGAATCAACACCAGATCTCATCCAGACCCAAATCCCCCTATCATAGTAGATGACCCAGAGAAGATTCTGTGGCAAGCTTCCGAAACTGATCATCTAGCTACTGGTAGATCCATCCGTAAAACAAGATCTGTACCTAAACATCTCACTATCCTAACAAATTCACCTTTTGAATTAGAATCATCACAAACTCTTCCCAGAAGCAAATCATATAGTAAGATAAACTTTGACGATCTTGAACCCCTAAACCTACCACAGAGTCCTAGTAGAGAAGCTTCACCTACCACTCCTCCTGACCTCCAGCTTCTCTATCAATTTGGCTCCTATCATCCCAGATCTGCTCAAAACCAGATCACTAGTCCAAGTTCATCCGCCACACCTGGTCAAACCACCACTGTTCAAACCACTTCATTTCAGCCTACTAGTCCTCATCTTGTACATCATCCATTAGCTCCGGTCATGGCTGCCTGGTACGCACCTTTGGTGTTACCACCACCTTTAGCTCCTCTCCCAAACAAATATCAAGACAAGATCCCACACTTTACTGGAGAAGACACCACCACACCTCAACAGCCTATAAGTAGAATGACTGATGCTTATGAATACCTAGAGGTACAAGACGAGACTGTCAGAATGAGAATATTTGCCCAAAGTCTTGGTGGTGAACCCAAAACATGGTTCAAAAGCTTAACTCCAAACAGCATCCACAATATCCCAGAACTACATCAAGTCTTCAGAAATAGGTGGGAAATCCGAAGAAACCCCATTCAAATCCTGTCAGAATATAACAACCTAAAACGGGAAAATGGGGAAACTGTCCAAGCTTACTGCACTAGGTTCAACAGTGTATATAACTCCCTCCCACCTCATTTCAAACCACCACTTGGTTTAGCCTTGGCAAAATTCCCCGAGGGTTTCGATCCAGACATGACATATCATCTGAGAGACAAGGATCCCCCTACCTTAGAGGAAATGCAACAAATAGCCATAAAAGCAGATGCCAACTTAGCAGAAAAAAGGGCCAGGACTAGATCAGAAAGAAAGGTTACATACAAAGATGAGGTCTCCACTTCATCACCTTCCCTAGATCCCAGAATAGATGACTTAGTCAAATCCATGGCCAAAATGTGGGAAAATATCAATGAAAAAGCTCCTATTAGGGACAACCAACCAACCCCTCCAAACAGAAACCGGAACCAAAACTTTAGGAGGGAGCAGCCCCAAAACAGACCAAGAGAAAATGACCAATAGATTAGGCCACCATTCAATGAAAACTATGTGGAAGAGGATGATAGGGATATAGAACCTCTTGATGAACATCATTTAAACCTCATAGGATCTGATAATGAGAGTGAGGTGTACCTCACAGAAGAAGAACAAGCGTTCTTTTCTCCTAATCAAGATGAGACCAACTATGAAGATCTCGATGACCCTACCATAGATTTTCAGAATGCCATTATAGAAGCTCACAGGTAATATGACCTTAGAAGCAAAAGAAACCAAGATAATGCCAAGAAAGGTAACTCAGATACTGCTAAAGTCCCTAATACCATCCTCAAGAAAGCAGTAGGTAGTGACAAAATCAAGGTTGAGAAGACTGACCAAAGCCAAGCCAAAATTACCCAAACTAGTCCTCTCTCAGATACTCCTGGTACTTCTACAAAAGTCACCGAAACAACTATGGCAAAAAAAATCCCTAAACAGAGCCAACAAACTCAGAACATAGAGAGGGTCATGGCTGAAAAGGCTGACACAAACATATCTAAACTTCAGCTGCCTTTCAGCTTTGAAGGCGAAATCGCCAAGATCAAGATCACTATGCCTCTTACTAAACTCATTGCCCAAAACTCTTATAAATCCCAAGTACTAAAAGTCTTAAATCTAGGGAATGATGCAAACACTGTTAATCTCACTGATGACACTCCTGAAGTGTTGTTTGGTCCAAAGGTAGAGGGAAAATACCAAGAGGGAGCTACTCTTCCATTTTACATTATCCTAAACATCCACAACCAAATCCTCCACAATGCCATGCTAGACTCCGGCGCCTCGCATAATCTTATGCCGAAGGTAGTAATGGAAAGATTAGGCTTGGAAATCACAAGACCATACAAAGACTTGTATTCATTTGATTCAAGTAGAGTCCAATGCCTGGGTTTGATCAAAGACCTTTGTTTTAGTCTGGCCCAAATACCCGCGAAACATCTAATCATGGATATAGTAGTGGCGGACATTCCTCCCAAGTACGGGATGCTTCTATCCAGATCTTGGGGAGCCAAACTCCAAGGGAATATCCAACTGGACATGTCATATGCCACCATTCCTGTGTTTGGCCAGACCAGAATACTCTACCGCGAATCACACATGAAATATATGATTAGCAGTCAAGATAGGCCAGACAACATTCCAATGTGTTCCTTGCGTTCCGACCTGAACTCTTTCATTATGCATATTGATGAAAACATGGAGGAAGAGTCAGAGGAAACTGATGTAGACTTAGATCCACCACATCAGCTGTCCCTGGTGCCTTATGATGAACTAGACACTCAAAACTACCATGATCATGAACAGCTGTGTCTTGAGGAAAGTAAGTTTTTCCTTTCCAAAGTAGGATTAGAGAAAGAAGCGCAAACTCTTATGTACTATCAAGCAAATTGCTCTAGCTGTAGTCAAACACCAACAGTAACTTGTGGAAACTTTTTCCGGGTAAAGGCTTTAGAAGACCTACACATCATAAACCTGTTTGGAACCCGGGAGCAAGGGATTTTAATGTTTCTACCATACCTCAAAGATTTACCATCATGTGACCCTCCTACTGCAAATAAAGCTTTAACTATAACCTCAGCAGCTCAAAATCTTGAGAAAATGCCAGATAAACTTCTTATGAGCAAGGATGACAGTTGCAAGCCCAGCATACCTGAACTACTGAAATTGGCTCATATTCTGTCTTTTCATGAAGAACTTAGAAATGCTAAAATCATAAATCTCATGCAAAATACCAATTTCTACAGAAAAAGCAAGGGAAACTACGGTGTCAATACCTTCCCCTCAAAGAACAACTTTGACAAGAGAAAACACAAAAATCTGAAACAAACTGAAATAATCAGGGATAAAACAGATGGCCATAGATTCTGCTTTGATTTTAGAAGTAATACTGCATATCCCTATAACAGAAAATATGTTTTTTCTACCCAAGACCATGATTTACCAAGTAAAAGTGCTTTTAATCATGTATTTTTGCAAGATGATGTTTCAGGTCATGATCATAAGATTCCCTTGCAAAGTAGACAGCTTAAAGATTTTTTCAAGTTCGCGGGAGGTAGATCAGATTTCAAGTTCAAAATTGCAAAACCACCTAACATCAGAAATCTGTTCATGAAGGCCATGTTCCCAGTTTTAAATTTCTGCATTTTTGCATACCTTGATGATGTCATTATCTATTTTAAGAATGACCAAGAATACATGCATTACTTGAGGAAAGCATACAGTAAGGAAAGGAGTGGAAATCAGATATTCAGAGAGGTACAAAGGGAAGATACCGGGTTTTTCAGAGATTCTTGCATGAATCCCTATGTCATGTTAGAGAGAGAGAATTTCCCAAATTTTTCTTTTCAAGAGTTAAGTGGGCCAAGGGTGAGAGGAGATCCTTACGAGGATAAGATGCTTAAATTCCGTCATTTCCAAGATTTTTGAGTTTGGAACACTTTCAGTCATTGTACATACCATTGTTTGAAATATTGAAAAAAATAGAAAAGTCAAAAACAGTAAAAGATAGGAAAGTCAAAAAACAGTAAAAACAGAAAAGAGGGCAAGTGAAGATAGGACAAACGCCCCATGTTTCAAAAAATAGTCCTTCGGAAAGCGAGCAAGTCTAAATGCCGCTACTAGTACTTCAATGTCTTGTTCAGCTATCTAGCCTAATCATAGTTGAGCATGTTTAAATTTATTTGCTGATAAGTTAGTGAGTGCAAAGATAGTCAACATTGTGTTAGATTGACTTATCACAGAGCTTAGATTAGGGAGAGATTCTGGTTCCACATGCCTAAAACAGAACCAAAGAGAGAAGCGAGGGATGAAAAACACATTGTACATCTTAGCCCCGCTTGTCTAGTTTCCTTTTGTTGCAAAATAACATTTGTGTGCATCTTGTCTTTTATGCCGCAAATGCATGACAAATCAGACTGCCTAATCCTGATTTGATCATTTTAAATTTCATGTTGTAGATTAGAGAATGAAATCCTGTCAAACTGCTTAATCTTGACAATTGACCTAGCATAGGTAGAGCAATAAAGGAGTTCATCAGTTTAATCTGAACTCCTGGCAGATATAAGAGTAGAAATAGATAGGTTCATTTTTCAAAAAGAAAAAATATGCATTGTCAAAAGGCTGCTAGTTCAAATGCGCCAAAGAGAAGAAAAAATGTTAGGAAAGATAGTGGGGTAGGTAGAAGTATCATTGATGTCAATCATCCTGTCATTTTTCAGAAATAACATCAAAAGAAGGGTAAAATTTGCGCCAATGGATAAGGCACTGGTCTTCATAAGAAAAAAATATGAATTTTGGACACCTCCTGACGAGAAGCTGCCCTCCCCAAATGGAGCCACTGTTAGCCATCAGTATTTTTTACATGTTAGTGATGACTATATCTACAGCTTAGTTTTCTAGAAACTGATTTCCTTATGTCAATATGTCATCTAGAAAACCCTCATAAAACTTTTTTCGCCCTTTCTACTTTTCAGTCCACCCATGTCAAAATCAAAACCTCATTATCACTATCCTATCTAGCTTCAGCCCTATTGGTCTGCCCATCAGCTCCAAAAGGAAAAGTCCAAGTCTGTTTCAAAAGCCTCCCCTATGTTAGGAAGTGGTGCTTTAAGACATTTCACCCTTGGCAATCGTCAAAAAGCCAAAAAGCCTCCATCTGCTACAGACCTACCATGACTGACCTCCCACTCTACAAATAAAATTGACAAACAGCTCTAAGTCGTGCCACTTACACCCCTAGGTCTCAGCACTGCACAAACCACAGTCTCAAGCTGACTATTAGGTGTTTCACAGTGTTTTATGGATTCTACAGAGGCAGGAAATATAACTTCATCTCAGGAGGAAATGCTTGAATATACAGTTAGAAGAACAGCTGCTTCTAAATGTAACATGAGCCTGAGATATATCTGCAAAACAGAGAGCCACTCATCAAGACCTTACAGCTCTTTCCAGCATGAAAATCACAATAAGAGAAAGACACCACTGTCACAGCAAACTGGTAATTTTTCATGGCCCAGAACCTCCTTCATTTACAAGCAGAGGGTTAGGGCGCCTCCTTCATCTACAAGCAGAGGGCGCTGGCCAGTATTGATTTTAAGGATTGCAAAAGTCTAGGTTTGTTCTTGACTGAACAGTGAAAGGATAACTCTAGGTTTTCTGAATATGAGTAATGGTCATAACAAGGATAGAGTCTGAAGTATGCAAATTCAAAGGAAAACAGAGTTTGATCTTGTAAAGGAAGTCATGAGAAGTTTTCAAATCATGTGAAATGATGAAACTTTAGAGAGGCATATCATTGGTAAAAACCATTATGATCATAAGCAACCTGCTTTTCCACAAGACTAAATTGAAAAGATGCTGGCAAATCATGTCATCACACAGGCAGAAGAAAGGGTGTTTTGTTTTTCAAAGAGCGCTGACCTACATATTCACAGAGACTTTCTTTCAAATAATATGTCATGAGATGACCAAAGAAAATAATGACATCTCAGTTCCCCTCAAAGCAGTACAGTGAGACAGTGACACTTTGACTAGGGTTTTTCTGAAGCACAGTGATGGTTGCAAGCAGAGGTGCCAGTACTAATGTTTTTCAAGTTGGTTGCTTACCATCATAATCCAGCGAAACCCTTGTCATGCAGCCTTATCAAATAATCTTCAGATACTTTGCCAAGTGAAGGGTCTCCTCCATTTGTGAGCAGATGGCCAAGGCATTAAGTGTTGTTGAAAACTGATTGGTCAAAAGGTGCAGTGGAAAGATACAAAGAAGGAAAATAGAAGTCTTTACATAGGTGAAAGATGTTTTTTATGTTTCAAAATATATTGTTTTTTCTATTCATATGGAAATGTTTGTCAAACTATACCTATAGTGGACAGGAGACAATATTGAATATATACAGGCCATTGATACAAAAAGGGTAGTTTCCTTAGGAGAAGTGGCCACACAATCACTTTGCTGTCACATGCCAAGAAGTCTAAAAGAGCTCCTTTTTGAGTAAACAGAGAAATATGGTATGAAGGGATCCAACCAAAATATGGCACTTGTAGTCAAAAAGGGAACTTATGGATCACCTGGAAGTAGAGACTGACACCATGTATAAGAAAAAAAGCTTTTGTCAAAGCTTGCTCATTAAATAACCATCATGTAGATTAAGACAGAGTTTCTGGTAATAAGTTTTATTAGCTCTGGGCAGCACTCAAAACCCATGAAGCGCTTCACTATTACAATCCAAGTGAAAAATAATTATAAAGGGAATTCCTTCTTTTTCTGTAGGCAGAGGATGATTGAACTTAAAAGTCACAATTGTATTTTTGCATTTACTGTCAAAAGACACCTACAGGAGTCTGTCCAACCAAGCTTAAAAGGAGGAGGCATTTCTTCAAAGCAAGGAGCAGTCAGGACATTTTATCACAAGTCATCATCTGGGTTTTTGAAGACTTTGGAAAGCATGAAAAGAAATCAGCTGCAATATGGGCACCTGCAGTAGGTAAAGGTTGAAGAAGATGTCAAAGACCAAGGCTGTTAAAACAAGTTGACAAAACAAGCCCTGTCCTTCAGAAACAAATCAGTATTCAGGCATTCTCTTGACAGTGTTAAAGTGGGGTTACCTTACATCAGGAATAGCACCAGCATCATTAAAAACAGTGGCATAGATGATGAAGGTTATTGAGTTATTTTTCAAAGTTTAAGTTTGGTGTTAAAGTTGTCACCCAAGGAACAAAACTGGCAAGAAATCACTCGTTGAACACCTGTGCATAAGTAAGACAGAGTTCTGGCTTTTAAGTTTTTTTTGTTTGTTATAAAAGGGTTGGTCCATGATTGACACGGTCCAAAAGTATAGAGATCTCCAGCGCATATATTGATTATAAACCCAAGTTTCAAATGCACCAAGGTTGTTGGTAAAAAGGATCAAAAGGGCTGTAAACACCTTGCAAAAGCCAACCAAACAATTTCATTTTGCATTTTGAAAACAGAAATGACCGTTGCAGAGTTTGAAACGACATAAGAGCAAATTCGAGGGTGATTTTTTCATTTTCAAACTTCAAAACAAAGCTCTATACCGCCCTCAGCATCAAAACAAGAAGTTCGGGTCAGATTTGCAGAAGTTTGCACCGATAAACACAGCGCGACGCGCCTGGGAGCGATTTTACACTGGCGGTCAGTGTATGCGCGACGCGCATGTACAGTTGCGTGACGCGCCTGTACACGGCGCCCGCCCGACCCGACAGAGCCACCCGAGCGTTTGTTGCACGCCGTTCTTTCCCTGAAGAGTGCCGCGCAGGCCTGAAGACTTCCAGAGCTATCTCTGGCTCACCACAAGAGACTCCCATCAAGTTTGGAGGTATTTGCACATGTTTTTCCCCCTCGGTTTTGAAAAAAATTGCTAAAGTAACATGAAGGTCTTAAAAAACCTTGTTTTCAAACTATGGTGTGAAATGAAAGGATTGGAACAAAATTGCTGAGTTTGACCTAGTTTGATTATCGTATATATTTTAAGAAGGCGCTGCCAAGGTGAGGGTAGAAATCGGAAGAGTGGCTTGTCTTACGTTTCTTTCATCACCATATGCAGCCAGAAAGATTTGCTTTGTAAATTACCCACAGGTTGAAAGGCATTATTAATAAATGATAAATACATTGCTAGAGTGCCTACGGAGAAAACGGTGTATTAGACTTTTACAAATCTCCTCATAACATAGCATCTGAGCTTTAAAAAAGTCACTATGCCAGGAAAATAATTTGTTTTACGTGAGTTTTTCAAGGTATATGACGTAATAAAATCTTGGATGTGCCATTTAAAAACACCTCTGAGGAAAGAAAATATGATGGAAATAGAGCTGGGTATTCGATTAAAAGAAATGCGATTGGTTGAGAGATCTTAAGCGCTGTCACCTCAAAAAGAAACACTCCTAAAAAATTAAAGTTTTGTTAGAGAGAGACAGGGCTTATATCTAAAGGAAAACATTTCACACTATCATCAGATTGATAAATGGAGGTGCTTATAGAGTAAAAGTCTTTTTCTGCCAAAGCCAGAGGGTTACATTTATAAGGGGCCATTGATTGTTTTGAAAGGAGAAAACTCACATAACCTCTACCTAAAAACTTTGGAGTCTTTCAAACTCTGTCATCTTTGCTCAGGACTGTGACAGTGACTATTTAATAGCACTAAGGGTTGATTTCACATATGCAAGTTAGTTCAATGTTGGCACACTTATACAAGGCAGAGTTTTAATGATTGCAAAATCTACCATGGGCAAGGAGTAAGAGGTATTGAGTGACATCTTAAAACTCACAAGAACAAGGTGATCAAAGCACTTCTCACAGTAAAATCCTTCTAGCAGTCTGCCTTTCTTTTTCACTGTATTATTTCTTACTAAGAAGTTGTTGACTGAGATAATTTCAAGGTGAAAGGCCACTTTCTGAAGAACAGGTTTTTAATGATTGAATTTTACCTCGGAGACAGAGATACAGGTGTGTTGATTGGCCTCTAACAAATTCACAAGAAAAAGTGATTTCTTAACACTGTGCACAAGAAATTTACACAACAGTCTGTCTCCTTTTTTACTATATGGTGTCCTATTAAGAAATCTGCCTGGATGAGGTACATTCAAAGGTAGAAGGCTAGTTTTAAGAGAGAAGAGGTTGTGTATTACAAGAAACTTGTTGCAAAACATCCAAATCACATTGTTTATCTGTCAAAGCAGTAAAGTGACACAGTTTGACTCCAACAGGGCATTTTGACACACAGTGAGGCAGTTTGTCTCTTCCAAAGCATATTCAGGTCAAAATGCCTCCAAGGCAAGACAGCAGGAGCGGTCCACATAAAAGATATGAGCCCATCTCTACAGAAGAGATTAATGCTCATCCATCTGTACTTTTCAACTTCCATGAAGTAGGCTGCCTAGATTTCTGCCAGAAGATAGAAGAAGTCACTAGTTTTTCGCCATTAACACACTTGTGCGCCCTGAGATTCAAGGAAAAACATTTCCAAGTGGCGGGTCTTGATTTCAAAATTTCTCCAAGGTATGTGTCCAAGGCCACCAAGATCCCGTATCATGGCGAAAAATGGTTCAAACAGGCTCATCTTGACTTAGAGGATTACAAGCCTTTCATCAAGCCTAAACATAGAGAGGCTTTCACTGCTATTTTCCCTTTTTCATATCTCCTTGACAGCTATGCTCCTCTTATGAAAGTCATAATGAAATATTTCACTTGTGAAGGGAGGTTTGATCGAATTTATGCCTACCATGTCCGATTATTGATGCATTTTACTAGAAGCAGGCAACTAAACCTCCCTTACTTTTTGTTCAAGAGCATAGAGAAGATGGCATCTAGTGTCCAGAAGAAGGCCCTACCTCTGCAAATCCCTTCCCTTTTTCATCATTCTTTGATCAAGATTATCTTCCTACACCAGCTAGAGAAGAAAGAGGTTTCATGGGATTTATTCATCAGCCATCCAGATTTTGCTACTGTTCCTCCTGCCCATATTTTTCCCACTCAGCCTGTCCATCGCCCGGTACCTTTGTCTAGTAGGCCTACTCCTAGAAGGCTCAAGATGTCTACAGGACAGTCAAGTCAACAAGAGGAAAGAGATGAGCAGTAGCAGTTAGATGATGAGGAACAACAGCAAATAGAAAGTGAAGGACATCAGGTCCAAGATGAACAGCAGTAGGTACAAATTGATGAACAGCAGCAGGTAAAAATTGAGGAACAGCAGCAGACAACAGATAAGGAACAACAATAGGTGCAAGATGAAGAACAACAAGTTGGGCAGGAAATTGAGACACCTCTTGAGCCACAAATTGAGCAAGACATTGATGAAGAGCAGCAAGCTAATATTGGTGAACAGGGGCAGCAAAGTGAACAGCCAAAAGAAGATATCCAGCAGCCTCAAGAAGAGCAGCAAGTTCAGGAAGATGTCAAAGGTAAATCAGTTGTGCATCCTCCTCTCAAAATAACAAAGCTCAGCACAGCAAGGAAAAGAGGGGCTAAAGCTGCCACCCTAACAGTGACAAAGATTGTTCCTAGCAAGAGGAAATCGCCCAAAAGGACACCTTCTAGCATGCCAAGGAGGAAAATCGCAAGATTGGCTTTCAAAGGTAAAAGAAAAGTTGAAGAAAGTACAAAGCATGGGGGTGAATTAGCTGTCATCCCTATCCAAAGCGATGACAGTGATAATGAGGCCCGCCTTCTTGAAAATCTCCTAATCCATAAGGAAGGGAAAATTGAGGCATTAGAGGAGTATCTTCAAAGGGCAAGGAATTTCAACCACTTCTTGGAGATTGAAAACAAGCAGATGAATGTGCACACAGCTGTTCATGAGTCACGGGCGATCAAATATAAAAAAGAGGCAGCTAAGGCGCAAGCGAGAATAGAAGAGCTCATTGGGGAGTTTGATGAGGAGGAGGAGGAAGACCAGCCTAGGCGGAAGAGGCCTAGGACCATCGGGCTTAAAAGAGCCCTGGAAAAGCAGAGAGCAGAAGAGCAAGCTCATCTCCAAGCCTTTCCTCTCACTGCACTCCTTGAGCAGGAAATTGAAGAAAACAAAGAGGCTTGGCTTGAAAGAGCTAACAAACATTTGGAAATGAAGCTTGAGAGGGCGAACAGAGATTTAGAGCTGCAGTGGAAGAGGACACATCACTTCCAAAAACTAAATCAATTTGCCCGGCGCAAACTAAAGGCAGCCCAAGAGAAATTGAAGAAGGCAAAGGGGAAGCATCTAGCACGGAAAGAAGGGAAAAGCATATCATCCCTTGATATTTTGGCCTCAGCTTCGGATCATGTTGCTATGGACCCCTGAGGGTCATGCATGCCAATTTTGGGCCTATTTCGTCAACTTTTGGTTTTTTGGCATTTTTTGGGTTTTTGGTCGAAAACTCATAAATTCGCCATTTCAGTTTGAGGTTTTGCCAAGGGAGAAGGATGATACCAATGGATGCCATAATTCTATGAGCAGGTCCCCAGCGATTTTCAGAGCATTTGGAGATCATTCGCCCCCTCAAATTGTCAAAAAATGCTCGCTTTTTGCACATTCTGCCCGCCATATCAGCAGTCTGCTATTTCCTGGTTTTTTGCACATAGGTACAGTTTTGGGAAACTTCTAGGCTTCGGATTGAGATGATTTCAGTTTCGCCAGAAAGTAGACATAGAGAGATTTCCAACGAGCTATCATGAGCCTCATTTTCACATCGGAAAGGCTGCCAATTGCCTCCAGCAAGTCATGGGACCTTTTTCAGATATAAATATGAAGTATTTTTGTAATTTTTGAACCTCAAAAATCTGCTTTTCCCAAATGTGCGTTTAGCTATTTTTACACTTGGGAAATGATGTAAAGTCAATATAATTTCCGGTTTTAGCAGTTTTTTAGATATTTTATGGGATATTTTTTGCCTTGGGCTTTGCAAAGCCTCAAGGACAAGTTTAGATATTTTGACTTGGCCAATGGGATAGCTAGTTGCTCCATGAGGTTTTCCTCACTCAAGCCTATTTATTCCACAAGGCTTCATTGTAAAACAGAGGCTGAACTTGAGAGAAGAATCAATATATTGGTCATATGAGCTTTGAAGAACATACTTGTGTTATTATTTTTGGACTGCCTCTTGGATTCTTTTGATGAATGATGAAGGATTGGTGATGGATTCCATGACATGGTAGAATGGTATAGTGTTTCTTGCTTTGTTGTTGTCTTCTAGTTTTCATTCATAATACATGCTTCTTGCTGCTATAGATCAGTAGAGATTGATTTTGAGATACGCCCATGGAGGCACCTCAAAATTCCTGAATCTTCATAGCTTTATGTTTTCTTCTTCCTTGGTTATACTAAAGAATTCTTAACTGCTCTTTAGTAACTTAAGGTATTGTTGCTAGTTTTATTCATAAGTTCTATGTATGTTGAGTAGGATGTATGGTGTGCCCTGCCTACCTATGATTGTCCATAGTTTTGTCCATAAAACTATCTCTTTGACTGATTAGCTTATCATCTTGTTGAACCAAGGAGGCCTAGTCCCGATCTAGCCCTTTGCCTAAAACTATGAAAGCTTGTTTGTCCAAGTGCCCAATAACTTAAAGACTGTGTTTAGGCATTCCGGCATGGTTTTATGAGTTGTTAGTCCTCCTTATGTGTTTTCCCCAAAGTCTGATAGCCATTTCCCAAAGTTAGAGGGTCTTATACTTCTATGTATGGCTGGAATGTTTGATTTCTATGTATTAATTAGCTCATAGTTGCATCTAGCATGATTAATGGCTTGCTATACCATGTTTATGTCTGCTATCAACTAGTTACACTTGAAATCCCTCGTCTTTCACAAATTTGATGTCCATTTACCCCATTTTTCCCAAAGATCCCTTCTACCGTGAATCAAATCGGCCCTACAGCAGCCTTGCATCATCATCTCATATCTTCCTTGACCTGTTTGACCCCATAGCCCAATTGATCTGATTTCTTGTTATCCATTTTTATATCTTTGATCAGTTTTATCCCTCACAAACTTAAAAAACCAAAAATCAAAAAACTCACTTCATAACTAGCCTAATATCAGAACACCATAAGCGAACACACCGATATCTTTTACATCTAATAGAGAGAGCCCTCTCTGAGTCCAGGAAGGCTAGGTCCTTGGGCTCCAAATCTTGGTTTGATGTTACATCGTCATTTGGCTCGCCAATCGGCCAAATCACGGGACCCTAACACAAGGTTCACATACAACAGGACTAAGGATCTCCATGCACACAGACAGCAGGAGTCCTTACCCAAAGCAACCCAAACAAATCCTAACAATTCGCACGTAGCATCTATCTATTGACTTACTTACTTACTAGACCCAACTATCTATCTATTTATAATATCGTAGCCTTCGCTATCCTATGGTCTGCAAATCATGGTTTGTGGACCCTGGAGCTACCATTTAACCCATTACAAAACATTATAGGCTTTGACCCACCCCAAAACCCCTACGTAGGACCAATTATTTCAAAATTATACAAAAACATAGGTTAGGGAACCCTGTTCCAACAAGTGCGCTCGCCACTGGGATACCACGAAGGAAGATTTTTTGGGGACGTTCAGATTGATAGGTGGGACTGAGAAATTAGACGAAGCTTTGCAGGACATTTATGCCCTAGTGTTTGATGAATCGCACCCTCGTACAGAACATGGGTAACCAGCTTGGGATGCGCAGATACAAGATATTGCCAACTGTTGGAATCTATCAGTAGAAGAGTGTGATGAGGACTCCCGAAATATCACTATTTCGGAGTCTGAGGGTGACTGCATAGTTGCTGGACCCCCATTACAAGTATTAGACGTGACTAAGCCTCTCAAATTAAAGGAAGTCAACAGTGGAATAGATGAACAACCTAAGATGGCTATAATTAGGGATTACTAGGATGATGACACCATTGGGAAAATCACAAAACTGCTCATAGAATATCAGGATCTATTTCCCACAAAATTTCAGAGCTCAAAGGTGTTGTAGGAGACCTAGGTGTCATGAGGATTACCTTAAAACCAGATGCGCAGCCTGTCAAGCAGGCACCTTACCGATTGAATTCCAAATAAAAGAATAAGGTCAGAGAACAAATCGATAAAAGTATAGTTGCAAGTATCATCGAACCAGTAGAAAAATCTGATTGGGTAAGTCCTATGGTGGTCCAAGAAAAGAAGACAAAAGGGCAAATAAGAATCTTCGTAGACCTGTGAAAACTAAATGATGCTTGTATACATGATCCCTTCCTGAACCCATTCTCTGATGAAATTCTTGACAACGTGGGAGGTCAGGAAGCATACTTGTTCACTGACGAGTTCTCAGGTTACCATCAGATCAGGATTTCACCTAGATATCACAGCAAAACTACCTTCGCCACCGAATGGGGATCCTTCCAATACACCATCATGCCCTTCGGGCTCAAAAATTCCCCTACCATATTTTCATGAGTGGTGGTGGTAATGTTAGAAGAGTTCATTCACAAGTTTTTGGAGGTATACTTTGATGATTGGACAGTGTTTGGATTGTTCAAGAAGCATGTATCCACATTGCACATGATGCTAGATGCCTGCAAAAAACACCAAATTTCCCTAAACATTAAGAAGTGTATATTCTGTGTACCCTTCAAGATCTTGTTAGCACATGAGGTCTGTCAGCAAGGATTGATGGTTGAGCCAGCTAAGGTGGCAGTTATCATCAATTTAGCGGCCCCTACCAGTGAGAAGCAGTTATGCTCCATCCTTGGGCATAGTGGCTATTATCGAAAATTTATTCAAGGGTACGCACTCATCACGACACCAATGGAGAAGCTGCTAAAGAAGGACGTGTCATTTTTCTGGAACGAGGAGTGTAAGAAGAGTTTTGAGCTGCTAAAGGAAAAGATGATCTCTGCACCTATCCTCATATTTCCTGACTGGGCGAAGGTTTTTCATGTCCATGTGGACGCCTCAGGGATCGCCCTAGGCGTTGTCCTTACGCAACCCAGGGAAGGGTATATTTACCACCTGGTTGTGTTTGCTAGTAGAAAAATTTCTAGCGTAGAGCGTAATTACTCTACTACTAAATGTGAGGGACTGGCCATGGTGTATGCCCTGCAGAAATACTGACACTCTCTACTAGGAGGGCACTTCAAGATGTTCACGGATCACTCAACTTTGAAGTACCTAGTCAATAAGCCTATGTTGGGGGGAAATATCTGCCGATGGTTACTGTTGTTTCACGAGTATGACTTTGAGATAATTGTAAAGCCTGGGAGACTAAATTCTAGACCGGACCACTTATCCTAAATCGAGAGTGGTGAGGAGCCAACTAACCTACTTTCATGGCGCAGGAAAATCAAGAATGGCCTGGACCTTCAAGTGGTATATTCAAATTCCTTCTTTTGAGATGACGAATCCTAGCAAACGACTAGAACCAACACAAAACACACATTTATGTGGATTGAGGCATATTTTGTAGTGTCCACAACATAGAAATATAGCTCTCAAATGCATCGGGTGATCGGTTTGATTTCGTGAATGCACGAGTAAATCGTCTAGATAGGGTTGAACAATGTGATTGATCTCATTGAAAGAATAATCCATTGCTCTCCGAAAATTTGCCCCAACATTTGTTAAACTAAACGGGAGTTTCCGGTAAGTGAATGTGCCCTAGGGACAGATGAATGTTGTCTTATGTTTGTCCTCTGGGCAGATATTGATTTGATTGTAGCAAGAAAATCCATCCATGAACGAAAATATTTTGCATCCAGCACAATCGTTAATAATATGATCGATAAAGGGAGTAGGATAGTTGTCTTTTGGACAAGCAATATTGACATCCAGAAAATCGACGCACACTCTTATGGTTCCTTCTTTTTTCATAACAGGAATGATGTT
Organism: Pinus albicaulis; assembly: GCA_034641835.2. NCBI lineage: Eukaryota > Viridiplantae > Streptophyta > Pinopsida > Pinales > Pinaceae > Pinus > Pinus albicaulis. Next base: position 620,503,912 of record CM076573.1, read on the forward strand.
GGAAACCCAATTATTTAGCGGAACAAGGTAAATGAAACCAGCACGCAAACGTTTTTCAACTTCTACTTTAATGGTAGCAGCCTTCTTTGGATGAATAGGATGAAGGCATTGACGTACCGGCTTGAAATCAGGGTACATATTAATAGTGTGTTCAAGGATAGTAGTATATATGCTTGGAATTTCTTCGTAAGACCAAGAAAATACATCACAAAATTCATGAAATAGAGAGCGATATGTTTCGAGTTCTCATGGAGAACAAGACACGCTGACATGAAAGTTTTCTACAACTCCAGGTTTGTTCAAAATATAAATAGAAATGGCTTCTTCAATATTTTACAAATTTCTCTCGGAATCGATTGCATTAATAGGAAAAGAATTGGAAAAGAAATCCTTGATCGATGGGTGATATAGTTCACTAAGATTATTTTCTTCATAATCAGGAAGATGGGAACGATGATGATAATATTCCCATGGTTCTCCTTCCGACATCATGGTTTCTAAAATATTCTCATCTGTCAAGAAAGTTGAGGAAAAAGGATCAGATGGAGTACCAAAATCTGATGGACGATCAACCCAAATGACCCGCAATGATGATTTCGGATTCACCACAAGCTAGATAGATTGATTGTTATGTTAGTTCAATAGGGTTGGGCAGTAGAAACTCATCCAACATAACATTTCAGAATCACCCGTACTCTTCCTTAAGCCAGATGGAGTGGAAGAGATCATGTAGCATGTCTCTATACTTGCAATTTATGTCGACGTCACAGGCAGTGGTAATGCAAAGGTTCCCATGAGAGTGGAATCCTTTAAGAGTCCTACACCAATGTTCTAAAGTGCAAGTTGGGTTGTGTGAACTAACATAACAATTCCAGTTACCTGAGAATGTGAGGCAAAGAAGGATAGTTGATTAATGACTGTGATAACACCTTTATGTGGAAAGGCGATCATTCTAAAATATGTAGAAACAATCGCAGTCATAGCATATACACATGGCCTTCCAAGTAAAATATTGTAGTCAAGGGGTCCATCAACAACCTCAACTTCAAAATTCACTATTTTTCCCCCTAGTTCAAAATGCAGGTTATTGATAATACCACAAGGCTTATATGTATGTCCATCAAAAGCTTTCAACATCGTTGGCGATTGAGATATGCGCGGCGAGCCAAGTGACTTCCAAAAATTTGGAGACATAATGCACGTAGATGCTCCATCATCAATAATATTATGATGAAAAAGGTGATTGAGAACATTTTCTTGGATGGTGAATGCTAATTATGTTGGTAATTGTGGCACATAGCCCATATGATTAAATACTACGAGATTAGAATCATTCGAATCAATTCCACCAATTTCCGACAACAAAGCCTGCTTCTGGGAGGCACAATTTTGTAGCACCTCAACTGCTGACATAGCTAAAGAGGATTGAGCTAAATCTTCAACTATATTATAATTTTTAGCAGCTCAAGTCGAGGATTAAATGTCGATTTATGAATGATTCCCTTTAGTGCCTTGATTGTCAATTCAGGAATATTAGGTGGCGGTACTAATTTCATAGACGGATTCGTGGTTTTGGTAGCAGGTTGATCAGCGGTCTAACTACCGTAATATTTACTATGCGTTGACACCAAAACATTTATCGATGGCTTCGTGACAGATAGCATAAGCACTTGGGAACTAGAAGCTGGATCCGTAGCAACCAATTTTTTGTCCAGATTCGTAAACGGATTTGTCAACACAGCTGACACATGTGAGGTCTTAACCATTTTTGAGACTTCAGCGTGGTAAGGAAAATCCCAAACAAAGTGTTCCTCATTACAAATTATGCATGGATAACAAGGTTTCCAATTTCCAGACAATTGATCAGATGATCTTTCCTACAAGGTAGAAGTTTTCTTTTTCATTGATTTCGCTTTTTTTCTTAATTTTGGGTTGCTTGTCACTTTTTCCTTTGACAAATGACACGACATTGATTTTGGAAGAAGGTGCAAGATTAGATGCAGTAGTGTGATGTGTACTTGTAGTACCGATCATACCGTCTTCAACATGAGAGTCCTTTGGTGGAGGACGAACAGTAAAATTAGATCTTAGCATGTTAGGAATTTTCTCTTAGAGTGTGCCATACTGAGTCTAAATCATCTAAATATTGGGCACGGGCAATGACTTTCTCCTCAGTGACGACGCCACCCTTAGCCACATCCTTAGTTATAGATAGTAACAAGGACTTAATGAACAACTCAGTAAGGAGTTGATCAGGAACAATTGTCTTAACCATTCTACGACGACGAAGCCACTCATGAATATGATCAGAAATGTGAGTAGAATTAGTCTGTTTAAAATTAGTCAAGATTTCCGTTCCAATTTCATATCGTATGGGTAACTGGAAATGAGTCAAAAGGATAGTAGCTAGGGTACTGAAATTATCAAAAGACGCTCTAGGTAACTCAATGTACCATTTTATAGTCGGACGAGTGAGCATATGTTGGAAAAGACGTAGTCAAATAGAGTCATCATTTAGGGAGTTTGATGAACACCACAAATGATATGTCATAACATGAGTCGACGGGTCTTCCCCAGGGTTTCCATTGAACTTAGGAATATCTGAAGGTAATTTGTGAGGTATCATTGGTGACCAAGGGGCATAGTTGATTGGATCATTGGTGAGCCGATTTAAATCTGGTAACTCTAAAGTTTCATCAAAGAGAAATTGTTGATTGAGGTTGGTTTGAGCATAGCCAGAGTATGATTGAATTTCTTGGGCAACAGGCCTTTGAGAACAAGCATAAGGAATCCGATGTTGGTAACCCAGATAGGGATTATTTTGATAGACAAATGCTTGAGGATTCTGTTGACCAAAACTTGGGTACGATTCTTGTTGAAATGAAGGTTGTGGCATTTGCGCATGTGGCTTCCAAGGGGTCTATCCACTAATGTTATAACCAAAATTACGATAGCTTGGATTCGGTTGAGGATAGGTATAACTTGGTTGTGGTTGTGACATCCCATAATATGGTAATCCATCTTGTGAATAAATGATTCTAGATACAGATGGTTGTTGTAAACCAACTGGAGGATTTGGAGTCTAAGGGCCCAATACTTCAGGGTATTGAGTTGAAGGACCTAACTAAAACAATTTGTGTACAATAGTTTGAGTTTCTAACAGGGGAAAAGATGTATAAACAAGTGGAATTGATGTGGGTGAAACAAGTTGAACCGGTTGATACGGGTGTACAACCGTTTGTGGTTGGATAGGCAGAGTGGGTTGCCATTGACAAACATTAATTTCGACATCAGGTTGACCGAAAAATGACGGTGTACTATCAAATTGGGTGACCATAGGTTTCCCCCCAGCATGAGGAGTATAACAAGATGGAAAATATTGTTCTCCAAATATAGGGAGTCTAGTTGAGATGGTACTAGATGGAATATACCCAGATGGACCAGCTTGATATTGCCCTGATGATTGATATAAAGGATCAAGACATTCAGTACTCACTATAGGTTTACCAATTAGAATACCAGAAAATGACATTGGTGAAGTCCATGGATTCGAATATGCACCCAAGAAAATTCCAGATAAATATTTATAACCTGATGGGACCATAGGGCACCATGTATATATGACTCTGGTGAAGTTGTGAACATCGACGGGGTAGCGAGATTAGGTGCTAACGCAATTGGAACAGATGGTCCAGCCAAATATGTTGGTTCCGGCATGATTACTTAACCAAATGTACACCCTATTGAGTCAATGGGAATTTGAATAGGCACAGGATCAAAAAAAGAAGAGGCATGTGATTGAGGAAAAGACTCGTACAGGTAAAGCTCCACCCAAAAATGAGTTGGAGTTCAAGGTGTTTCGTCTTGTGGTATTTCTTCAATCAAAATTAAACCAATGGAAGGATTTCTTCATCAGGCCCAAAGAATATTTCAGGAGGTTGAGTGCACCATATGGGAGACTCAATGGCTACAATATATTGTGGGGTGACCAATACAGTAAAAACTTTCGGTCGTTCAACTTCGGGATGCAGATGGTCTGGAAAAAAAGAGACAGGATCTGGATCAACTTCTAGTTGAACAACGTCGAGCTTGGTAGGTATGGTCTCACTGATTGGATGGATCGTGACCACGGGTAGCTATGAGGACTTCATCTCGACAATAGTGGACAAACCAGGATTTTTTGAAACAACTTGTGTCGACTATGGAATATGTGAAAATGATGCTTCACCAGAGGTACTAATGGTACTGGTTTCGGTAGAGCGATGTCACCTTCGGTGACCAGAAGTGAATTCTGGTGGTAAAGGTGGTTTCAATGCAAGTCTACTTGAACTATGTGGAAATGGATTTTCTTCTTCCACGATGACTAATTTATTTTATGATAAAAAAAAATAAACAAAATAAAAGGGTAATGCTAGGAAAAAGGTTTACCAAGGAACTATGAACTGCATAATACCTCTTGGCGAACTAAGAAGTATGGGCAGGCAATCTCCCCGAATGATGTGTTTGGTGTATCACAATTTTAAAGGCGGCCAACTCGATTTAGTATGGATGGATAGAAACATAAATTTGTCATCCCAAGTATACCCAAAGGTACGTGGAGGCCCAAGTCCGTATCAGCATTGTCTAATGCTAAACCGCACAGTGAGAGCACCTCTTTATACTTTTCGTACTATAACACTGCCCAATATACCTGAAGGTACGTGGACGAGCTACGATATACTTATGTACATCGAGTGAGGTATCACACTTGAAATGTATCGCAGACAATTAATGACAGCTGCTATGTTTTACGACATTGGAACACGTCTCTAGCCTATACCTTCTAAATTTTATCGTTATGGTTCCAATGATTTTTTAGGTAAATTGATGTAAATTTTAAGTAGATCTTGTTTATCAATTTGCCTTTCAAGTTTCACCATGATGATGTGATGGGAATTCCTAAATTGAAAACTAAGATGATAAGCAAACTTTTCAATTTTAGTTTTTTCAATGAAAATCCTAGCTACTAAGGGGAAAGAGCAATTAGTTTTGAGAGTAAACAACAAAGAGCACAAACTAATATGCAGGTTTCTTAAATTTTTGCTATGCAAAACAAACAATTCACTATATGCAAATGCAGGTTTTTCTTTTCAGTCCCCTTAATGTGAATGCAAAAAGGAAACTATATGCATCAAATCAACAAACAAATGCTTTCTTCTTTAAGAAAAGATGAATTTAACAACAATTTCTCTTTTAGGAAAAACGAAGAATGGAACTACAATTTTTCCTACAGGAAATGAAGAATTTAACGAAAATTCCCTTTAAAAAAACAAATGGATTTAATGCAAAAATAAAATACTTTGAATTTGATTTGTCAATGATAAAAAAAAACACTTAAAGAGACTTTGAACAAACTTACTTTTCAAAGGAAGAAGGATCAGGAAAATTCACTGGTCTCTATGAGGTATCAAACAATTGAAAACACAACAAACAAAAGGCTAAATATGATGGCAATGAAAAATTGAAAGGGAATTTGGTTGGCTTAGGGGGAAACGCAGTCTCTAAGGGGAGACAATGCATTGCAACGCACCCCTGAGTGGGAGACAGTGCTATGAAAAGCACTGTGTCTTCACCGACAGTGCGTTGGGCGCAACAGAGATTCAAAATTCAAGCTACTGAACACACTTCTAATGCAATTATTTTATTCAAAAGTCTAATAATTGATAGTAGATGCTACTGGGTGGATAAGTAGAGGAAAAAACACTAGGAATGAAGGGAAATTTCCTAGTGGAGTCGCCAATTTGTTATGTGGAATAATGGATTAAGGATAAAACACATTCCCTAAAGTGGTGCTATGCATTTAGAACAACATATCAAAGACTTTGTAGACACTTCCTTTAAGATTAAATAGACACACAGAATGATAGAGGAACTTACTTGTGATTCAAGTGCTTCCTATTCTCCTTCTGTCACTCTTGTTGTAGCTTCCAATCCAACTTTGATCACCAAACTAGTTCCTGCAAGTATAAACACTAAACAACAAAGAGATTGCAATATATCGATGCCTATTCGTCTTAATCAGTTAAATCAATGAAACATGAAACATATATATCAGCTAAGAATGCATGATATGAAAAGTAGAAACATAAACAGATACATATGTGGGAAAATGAACAACAATCCTTATTAATGGATAGAAGGGGGAGGTTACAACCAGTGATCTATTTGATGTCACCATCTGCATTCATCCCACCCTCATCACAATAAACATCTCGCCAACAGCATATCACTCTTATCACACACTCAATTGAGGATCTAACAACATTTATTTACCAAATTTCTTGATTTCCTAACACTAGGATTTGTGCTCAATTTATAGGGCAACTGAAGGTAGTTTCTCAATCAATGAATTTCTAATAAAATGAAAGACATGTTACCAAGATCATAGGTGTTATATGGACACATGGATTTGATGTTTGACACATATGGACTCTTCTAGAATTCACTTTCCATGTGTAGATTCCATAACAATGAGAATTTTGCTCCCATTTGACCAACACACTCTTGAATGTCAGGAAGTGCTTTGCAGGACACCCTTGAATGGAGGTAACTACATATGCAAAGTAGTTAGTCCCTTGAGAGGTTGTTTTGGTGAGCTCATAGGTGATATAACATATAATTCAACCCTTGGAAACCTTGCAATAGATGTCATGAATAGTTTGTTCTTGTCTTAGGGAATGTAGCAACTGAAATGAGAGGGGATGATAGACCCTATTTCATTGGTCTTGGGGATGATGTCCAATTTGACCAGGTCATTGGGAATGATGCCCAAATTGACCTATAACAATAAGTTTGGATCAGTGGTATCAGAGAAATTTTTTCTTTCTATTTTTATGTGCATGTCTCCAATGAGGTCAGGGTATAAGGAGTTGGGACTCGAATTGCTTGAACCCTTGAAATAGTGTCCTTTCTGACCCTGGAAGCCTCCCATGGAAGAAAAATATAAATTTGAGGGAGTTGGATATCCTATAAAATTGTTGCTCGAAGAATCGCTCGAGTGACAGAGGAATGAAATGATGGATAATTTAATACCCTCCTCCCACATCTACCCAAGTAACTGGCCAACCAGGGTAAACATGTGACGAAGAGTTAGTATGATCTGATTCAACATCCTAGGTCACCTTAAGCAAGCAGAACCAACACCATTCTACAACAAAAACCTTCTGCAGATGCTATAGGACACCTAGGAGCCATCCCAACCTTCCAAGAGGCTAGCCCCTGATCCAACCTAACAATTTCAAGATTCAATCCCCCAATATCTCCCTTGGCATGGGCAACAATGCGACTAGAAACATCGAGTCATGTGCACAACATGGGTATGTATGTGACTGGGGACTTTTCCCAGTAGTTCTGAACCTACGACCCCAATTTATGTGCCACTTTTTCAAGTGCAGAGCCTAGGTCATTGCCGAGAACTCCATGAAACTTTCAAAGCTGACAGATAATAGTAGAGTAACGATGTAAATGAAAACACTTTGACAAGGACTTGACTCGACAACTACTAGCCATGACAAGATTTTTTTCTAACATGTCACAAATATGTAATCTATAGGTTTAAATAACATATATGAGCATAGGGGTCTCATAATTATATAATAATCACTAAGAAGCATTTTTTACTCATCACATTAACTACATTATTATCTATTTGGTCATAGATACATTTTTCATTAATTTACCAATCAAAACATGATGAGAGACATACATCATTACTGACATAAAACACATTCATAACCAACATATAAACAACATGAATGATAATCATAGAAAAACAATATAATCCACATAATAACAAGCATATTTAGCCATCAATACAAGAGGAAAATATCTCTTATTTCTATAAGAAAAAGGAAAACAAGTCTAGGACTTCCACGTTCCACCCTACCATAGACATGGTTGAGCCAAATCTCTCTTCACCTAGTCACCCCTGTTGGAACAGGGTCTCTTGCAAGCTCCGAAACTGGTCCATTTTGTATATTTTTTATTATATTTAGTCTAACGCAGGGGTTTTTGGGTGGGTCAAAGCCCCTAAAGCATTGTAAATGGGTCAACGGTAGACGAAGAGTCCGCAAACCACAGTTTGTGGACCATGGGATGCATAGGCTAAAATAGTATAAGTAGTTGAACCTTTTTTAGTTATAGGAAAGGCTAAGAATGATAAGAGATTGCTACTAAGTGGGAATCGATAGATCTGGTCAAGGTTGTTGGGTAAGGACTCCTGCTGCTATGTGTGCGGAGGGCCTCTGTCTTGCTATGTGCAGACCCTGCTATTATGTGCGCAGGTTGGGTTTTGGGGTATTGTAAGTAGATATGAAAGATTAATGAGTGTGGAAGTATTGTTGAATATCTGAATCCAATGGAATTATTGTGATATGAATTTGTGATGTTTGATTACTTAATATATGCTACTATGTTACTGATTTAAGCTGGGAACATACTTGTGTTACTTATTTATGCTGCGATCTGGGTTTGTTCTGTTTTACTTCATACAAGAATATCTGGAATATTTGTTATGTGAGTTCATGATTTGTTGATTTCTGTGAGTATGATTACTTTTGCGCACGTGGATGCGAAGGGAATCTGTATATATAGGCTCTATGATACAAGATCTGGTCACTATAAGGGTGAACACAACTATTCTTGACTTACCTACCCTCTCCCAAGGTGCGGAAACCTGGTTCCAGCACCCACCCATACCACTTCGGGTGAGACTTTAGCCTGCACAAGCAGGTCATTGCCAAAAGGGCCAGTAATATAGGGGTTTGTTGGTAAACCTTGAACATCCGAACCTCGGTCAAGACCCCTTGAGCCAAAAAATGGTTTTGTTTCCAGGACCTGGAGCATTTTGAGAGAGGGATCGAGTAATGCCAAGGCCGTACTAGAAGCCTGAGAGAAAGGAAATTGATGAATGGTTTGAACAATAAGTTCAAGAATTTCCCGTAAAAGAAAACCGTAGTGAGAGGTTGACCACCGAAGAGTGGAAGAATAAGTACATTTTCACAGAGATCTACGAGATCTTCTTTGTAACAATTGCGATCGAGCTCTAGGAGTGGCTCGCAAGACTGGTAGAATTTCATAAGTGTTGGAAGGACGAGCAGGTCACAGAATGGACCCCCAAACTAATCCAGCAGTTAGAAAATACTGATAACACCATCACTTTCATAGTGGACCATTGGTTAGACCATGCGTTAGGAGGATTTGTGACAGAATTTTCCATCGATCAGTTTGTCTCCTACTCTGAAGTAGAGTGAAGATTCTTCAAGGGGTTCCAAGGTAAGTTTCTAAAGACTTTACCATTGCTGATCAAGATATTATTATGCGAAAAGAGTATTATGTGTAGCCATACCGAGTGAATGACCTTTGATCTGGATAGGAGCACAACGCGAAGTGGCAAAAACTTCAAAACCAACCTAGAAGGAGATAGATTGGTCTACAATCCGATAATAGAAGCAGCTTCGCAGAGTCCTCTAGCCACACCGCTTTCAAACCAACTTAGAGGTAAGAATTCACCTACACCTCCGCCACCAGAAAATGACATGGCTGCACACATGAAGTTGCCGACCTTTAAGGGTGTGGGGGATGAAGACATGGATTAGTTTTGGTTTATCGCAAGATCGGTATGGACTGCGCAGAACGTAGCTAGTGATGCGATGAAAAGGGCACAGTTGTCTCTTGCCTTCGAAGGAAGGGCTTTGGACTAGTACATGGGATACATCGGCCAAAACGCAAATGCAACCATTGAAGATATTAAGAACACCTTGAAACAGCAGTTTAAGAAATGTAAGTCCTACTCCCAAATTGTGGTTGATCTAAAGGATTTCAAGCAAGGGCCTTCTGAATCTATGTGGGAGGTCGATCAGCGACTAAAAGATGTGATAAGAAAAGGGGGGTGCCAACATGATGACAGAGAGCACATAGAATGGTTCATTGCTATTTTTCTACTTCACCTGCGCGTACCTATGGGCACCAAACTTCGAATCGTAGGAGAAAACCTTGGAAGGTGCCATGAAGTTAGAAGCTGCACGTCGGGATGAGAATCAGCTGGGCGTCCAACAGATCCAGGGTCTGTTGGAAGTGATGCACGTAGAGATCTAGAACCTACGAAAGGAATGAGGGGCAAAGGCTAGCCCCAAGAGATGGTGCATACGATTCCGGGTGAATGGCCATACCAAGGATAATTTCCCTCTGTTAGCAAACTATATGCAAGCTGGGGGACCTAGCCCATTGCGCCCAAGGGAAGCTGCAGGACCCAGTGGGTCAGTGCTATGGTGTGATGATTCTCACGTCGTAGGGCTACATGATACCAACCACTGTCCCTGCCTTTCTGCATACGTTCCTGAGGTAAAGTAGAAATGGTGTAGGTTCTACAGATCAGACATGATGAACAGAACTGTCGGACATATGATTTGATGATTGATCGAGGAAACTTATATAGAGTACAATCAGACCCTGCGTCGCCAAGAACCCCTGCAGGTGTAGGTGGCTCCCCATCAAGGGGTAGGGGAGGGGGCCGAGGTGGAAGTGCAGGACGGGGACGAGGTCAACTAATCTGTTATAACTGTGGAGAAGGATGACACTTTTCAAGGGACTTCTTGAACCCCACTAGGCAATCCTACCAATTTTGCAGACAACTGGACCATGCGATTGAAGATTGCCCAATATTGATAGCAAAAATGCAAGAAAAGCAGTTGACACCTACGCAGAATGTGTAGAGAGTTAAGGCTGAGCTACGAGACAAAGATCCAAGTGTGAATGTGGTGACACACAGTGGGATGGCCACTAGGGGGCCTCAGGAGGAGGCTGCGATGGAACCTCTGATCCGACAAGCAGTTATCAAACAAGACGGCCTGGACCTAAAAAAGGGGAAAGAAACATTTATCACATCTCACAAGCACTTTTCTGATACAGAGGCAACTACTGCTCGGCCACCTCCAAACCTCAAGGAAGATGAGGAGGTCCAGCCCTTTTTGCAGGCATGTATGTGTTGAGCATTGGAAAAGGAATGGATTCACCATGTATTTTCTCATCTTTTTCCTTTAAACATAACTCTTTTTATTCTAGAAAGATGATTTATTGGAGGATTATGATAGAATTGCAAAGACTAATGTTTATTGTGAAAATTTACTAAATATTTCCTTTTAATCTAAAAACAGGAAACAAATGAAATAAACCATCATTCGAAAGGCAAAGCTAAAACAGGGGTAACTGTTGTTCCTTCAACAAAGGACTGTATCCAAACAAGAAGAAGGAAATCAAAATGTATAGCTAACGGAAGACAGGGAACAACACGACTACAGCCTAAGAATACCAAGCGCTAGCTAAAAAGAGAAAAGGAGTGAATCCCTCAGGATCTTTCGATCCTGAGGGATTGCTATTCAATCTTATCGTTGTTTCTTGTCTTGTCCGTCGAATTGTTATAAAAGGCCGTGCCTTTAGAAATTGAGAGGAAAATGATTTATGATTAAACACTCATTTTGTAACTTTGTAATTTCTTAACTCTCGTGATCAGAGAGCGACTGTTGTAAACGCTATTTATGTCTAATTAATACAAGATCTTGTTGTTGTTCCATCTCTTAACTCTGTAGTAAAGCCCAGTGGTGTTTCACTGGTGATTAAGGGCTCGGCCCTGGTGGATCGATCTGCTGTTTGTATCATTACCTTTCAGTTATCGTTGTGTGACAGTTTTTATTTGTTTTCTTTACAGCTTGTAAGTTAATTGGTTTAATGTTTAATTTCTTATTGATATCAGTGTGTTACATTGATGAATTACATTGTTGTTCCGTTCTAACAAGAATCTTCATTCCTGTATCATTTATCTTGTTATGCTTTAACAGAGCATTGTTGTTCAGTATTTGATGTTCTATTTTAGTTGTTCTTCCATTTTCTCTTTTGTTTGATTTCTGTTCATTTCAGAGTGTTGATCAAGAGAATTTGTTGCTTAACAGGATTTTTTGTCAACGAGATTTGCTGCTTAATAGGATTTGTTGTTTAATAAAATTTTCTATTTGATTCCATTAGTTAGATTTTTTTGTTCATATTCATTAATTTGTTGTTCAATTCTTGTAGTTACAGTTTATTGTTCATTTACATTGTTGTTCAATTCCAGGTTTGTTGTTCATTTAAGATTAATTAGTTTACAGATTGCAAAGAGTTTGGTTTTGAGATTTTACTTAGTTTACTTTCATTAGCAACCTTTAGTTCAATGTCTATTTCCTTTTAATTACTTTAAGACAGGATTATCAACTGTAAAAATATTGGTTATTGCTACCTACATTCTCAGTTTGATTATCTTGTTCCCGTTTGATTTCAATTCCATCAGTTTCTAAAGGAAAGAGTTATCATTACTGCATCCTTGACTAATGTTTGTTGAATGAATGATTGAATTTTCAAGCATTTAAGTTCATGTCATTGTAGTTAGATTTATTTTCCAAGAATCCGTTTACTATTGTATTTAGAATGCTATACTACATATTCCAAAGCATTACTCTTAGATTGAATTGCAGCCTCACATTAAGTACACTCTTGAAACAAAAATTCGTTCCTAGATTGATGATTAATGTAGGATAAATAGACATTAAAAAGACAACTTTTATACCTCAACATTTTGGCGCCGTTGCTGGGGAGAGTGTAGCCATTTACAAAGAGTGATGCATATTTGATTTTTTCTGCTAGTGAAGAATTGGGTATTAAAAACGGAAGGTAAGAACCTGCGTACCGAGCAAGAAACATACTTGTTCACTAGCCCACTTCACAACAGAATTGGGTAAAAAATTTAGGTAGGAATGAATGCTCATCTTTTTGAATTAATAGAAAAGCTAAATAGAACAAAATTCTTCCTAAACCCAAAAAACCTAAGGGACCAGTGACCCTTGGGTGAACAACTTTCATTGACGAAATCCTTAAGAAAATTGAATCTAGGCCATCAACAGGACCTAGGAAAGTTATTTCTAGACAGCCTACTAGTTCCCTTCAGGCCACAAAATCACCATTTGTAGCCTTTGCTGAGGTACATAGTCAAACAGAAGGAATTGAGCAAGATTCCCAAGAAATTGAGAATTCTCGCCTAATTTCTCTGCATGAAGGGAACTCTAGTAATCTCCACGAAGGAGGAGGAGAAACAGGGGAAACAGAAGAACCAAAATCTACCCTTGAAGTAATCCAAACAGTGAGCAGCCCAGATAAGGGAAGTGTCGTCAACATCATTCAAAATAAAGCTAAAGGACCTGAATCTCCTCAGATAGTAGGCCAGCAAGGAACACTTATTATTACAGATCAAGGGAGTATTGTCAAGGTCATTCCTATTCCTTCTAGTTAGCCTAGGAATTCCCTTGAAATCCCAGAAGGATATTGGCACATATTCGATCAAATGGCCCAGAACCAGAACCAACAAACACCTCAACAAACTTCCACACTGCAATATCCCATTGTGGACACTGCAGTTAATGCACCTATGAAGGCCATTCCTCTTCAGCATATTCCTACATTCCATGGCTTAACATCGGAAGATCCAGATGCATTTCTTTTTGAATTCCATGTATTATGCAGGGGGTATGACTATACCACCGATCCCCAGAAATTAAAATTATTTCCTTCCACATTAAAAGGAGCAGCTTTACGATGGTTTATGTGGTTAGGTGGAGGTGTTATAAATGATTGGGATCAGATGAAAGCTGTGTTTCTAAATAAATATCAGGATTATTGTAGGTCCAGGGAATTAAAAGACGAAATATTTCATATGACAGCAAAACCTAATGAAACACTTGAGGAATATGTAGAATGATTTCAATACAACCTCCAGATATCACCTTATGCATCTTAACCCTTACCTGATAATGTGTTTAAAACTACATTACTTAAAGGGATGAAGGAACAGTGTGTTGAAAAATTAAACATTATGGGAAAAGGTGATATATATCAGGAAAATTTTGCTGACATTATTGATTTATATATCAGGAGTTTGAGAGGCAGCACAAGGCTAAAGTCAGAAGAACGTGATATGATCACAAGAGATAGTAAGATCTCTGGTGAAAGTATATCCCGCGCAGAAATTTTCAATCTACTAGAAGATTTTAAAACGGATATTATAGGAACTCTGACAACGCAGTTCAACATTATGCAAGCCAAACAAAATCAAGCAGAAGTAGAGAAAAATCTGGCGATATTCTACCCTAAATGCAGAAAGAAACACGACCATAAAGAGTGCCTATTGGATATAGTCAAAGTTTGTGCTATCTGCACAAAATATCACTCCACAGAAGGTTGCCCCTCACTCCCTATATTGAAAGCAGTTTACAAGGAGGCAGAAGAAGAGTCAGAATTGGTATGCCTACTCAGTCACCGCCGACAATGGCAGCCGCGACAAACAAGTATTCCAATTGATCCATCCTCTTCTTTTCAGTCTCCTCAGTATAACGCTCATCAATATAATGGAATGTGGCAAAACTAGCCACCTTTCCCCAATTGGTCACAACAGCCATTTCCTACATCACCATGGCCAAATCAAACAAATCAAACCAATGGGCCAAACTTTCCTTACTGTCGACCATTTTGGAAAAACAATGCTTATCCAACACAATGGTCCCCCTCCACCTCCCAGAGTCAGACCTAGCAGACAAACTGACAAAGACCTACAAATCAGCTAGCTGGAACAATCCCTTTCCCTCAACCTACAATGCCAGCCCCCTATACATTGCCACAAAATCCCCAGACCAACCTAAGACCGCAACTCCCAGCCCAACCCAACCCAAATCCCAATAATAGGCCAGTTCAGTCCGTTCAAATAATGGAACCATCGGATGATCTTCAACTAAGATATGGGCGCATAGTAGAAATAGAGAGAGACAAAAATGTTCAAGTTGAAGACCCATTACCCGCACAACAAACAGTATACAAGGAGAATGTGGTTAAATAACAAACTCAGGAACAAGCAACCACCTCTTCTCCACCGTTCCCAGAACGATTAATCATACCTCGCCCAATAGAATATCCTGATTTTGATCTTCTGGGAGAATTAAAAAAATTTGTATAAAAATTCCTCTCCTCCAAGCTATCCAATACATCCCTATTTATGCAAAAACCATCAAAGAACTATGTATAAGGAATCCCAAGAGGAGAAAAAAAACTACCCAACTGTCCAAGTAGCCGACACTCTATCTGATTTATTATCAGGAATGGAAACACCTATAAAGTATGAGGACCCAGGAAATCCTATAGTGACGGTACAAATCAATGGGAAATCATTTCCAAATGCCTTAGTTGATTTGGGAGTTGCAATTGATATCCTAACAACCACCACTTTTCAAAAACTTGGCATTACATCATTAGATCGAACAACAACCTTATTAGAATTGGCTGACCGATTGGTAGTCAAACCAGAAGGTACATTACATGATGTAATGGTATCAGTAGATTCCTGGGAGTACCCTGCTGACTTCTTGATTATTAACCCCAAAAACCGGCTAGATGGACACCCTTTGATCCTAGGTAGACCTTGGTTGGCAACTGCCGATGCTTACATTGGTCACCGACAAGGCAACATTACTATAACAAGGGGAAACTATGTCAAGAATTTAGCTTTATATCCCCCGGCCCAACCAAGCCTATCGATAATCAAAACAAGGAAACAACCTATATCATATCTCATGGAAAAAATTATATCACCACTAACCATAGAAGATGCCCTCGATTTTAAAGACCAAACAGAGGATGATATCATTAATAGTTTCATTAATAAACCAAAAATCAAATCCCATCTGCAATGTCACATGATCGAGGCAACATTTGATAATAAAGAAGAAGAAGATCCCCTAAAAGACATTCATGATCAATCAATACCCACTACTTCTGTGTACAATATAAAAAATGTAGAAATTGAACCAGGAAAAACTCTAAACATTAACAAAAAATTGACTGTTGAACAAGAAAAGAAGACGGTCCAATTACTACAAAAATATAAGGGAGCCTTTGCATGGGATTATCGAGACATGAAGGGAATTGACCCCCAGTTATATACGCACCACATCTATACAGAAAAATATGCTAGACACATTCGCCAACCCCAACGAACATTAAACCCTCATCTTAAAGATATCGTGAAAGCTAAATTACAAAAGTTGTTGGATGTCAATTTTATTTACCCAATATCTGATAGCAAGTGGGTCTCTCCATTAGTAGTGGTGCCAAAGAAGAATGGAAAGTGGAGGATATGTGTCGAATACTGAGAACTAAACAAAGCAACATAGAAATACCACTTTCCCCTTCCCTTCATTGACCAAGTATTAGATACATTGGCAGGAAAGAAATTCTTTTCTTTCCTAGATGGCTTCAGTGGATACAATCAAATTCAGATTGCCCCTGAAGACCAAGACAAAACCACTTTTACCTTCCCTTGGGGGACATTTTCCTATCGAGTTTTACCCTTTGGCCTCTACAATTCGCCTGCTACATTTCAGAGGGCCATTCTCAACATCTTTTCAGATTTACTAAATGAAGGGCTATAAGTATACATGGATGACTTCTGATCTGAATGGAAAATGGCATCAACCCATGGTATTCATCTACCCATGTTATCCATCCACCCATGGTATTGTAAATGGCATCAACCCATGGTATTCATCCACCCATGATATTTATTCGCCCATGGTATTGTAAGTGACCCATGGTATGTATCCACCCATAGTATTCATCCACACATGGGATTTACCCATGGTATTGTAAGCGGTATCTACCCATGGTATTCATCCACACATGGGATTCACCCATGGTATTGTAAGTGGTATCTACCCATGGTATTGGCCTATGGTATCTACACATGGTATTGTAACTCAAAAAAAGGATATAAATAACAAGCCTCAATTTGTAAAAGGACAGATTGTCTGCCACAATGTAGCTTCTACAGATGTTCTCTGTTTTAATAAAACAAGTTTTTTTGTGGTTTTATTTTCTTTGTGTTCTCTCTTTTTTTATGGCATTCTAATTTTTCAGATCTTGTTAGATCCATTTCAAAATTTTAGATCTTGGGGGTCTTCCCCCAAGATCTGGATCAACTTCACACCTTACGGAGATGATTTTGAGCCAGCATTAGAAACCTTGGAAAAGGTGTTGCAAAGATGTATTGACACTAGGCTTTTCTTAAACCATGAAAAGTGTCACATGATGATGACCAAGGGACTCATCTTAGGTCATTATATTTCAGCAGCTGGAATACAGGTAGATCCAACTAAAATTCAGATAATTTTTTTAATACCTACTCCTACCACACAAATAGATGTACGTAGCTTTCTCGGATTTTCTGGTTATTATAGAAGATTTATAGAACATTATTCTCGAGTAGCTACACCTTTATATGCATTAACAGGGAATGTTGATTTTAACTGGACAGATAAATGTGACCATGCCTTTGAGGATCTCAAAAAGCTTCTATCAACATCCCCAGTGCTAAGGGGCCCAAATTGGGATTTGCCATTCCAAATTTCATCTGATGCCTCAGACACAACTATTGGAGCAGTTCTTGGGTAGGAAGAGGATAAGAAACCATATGCAATCTATTATATTAGCAAAAATCTATCTCCTGCTGAATTAAACTATACTGTGACTGAGAAATAATTTTTAGCTGTGATACATGCCGTAAATAAATTTAGACATTATATAACTGGGTATCCTGTAGTTTTATATACAGATCACTCTGCCATAAATTTTTTAGCAAATAAACCTGTTACAAATGGTAGAGTAATAAGATGGTTGATTTTATTGCAGGAATTCGATATCACAATAAAATATCGACCTGGAAAATAGAATCCTATAGTTGATTTCCTGTCACAAATTCCAAAGCCAACAGATGCAGCAGCAGTCAAAGATCACTTCCCAGATGAGCATTTGTTCGTCGTTACTGCTAGAACCGCATGGTATGCTAATATTGAAAATTATTTAGAAATAGGTAAATTACCTAAGCATCTAACACCCAATGAACAAAAATAGATAGTACAGCGTAGTACCCGATTCTCTTGGATTGGGGGCTACCTGTTTCATACAGGATCAAATATGCACATTAGGAGATGCGTCCGAGAGGACGAAATATTTGATATTCTGAAAGCATGCCATGATAGGCCGTATGGAATACATTTTTCAAATCGTAGGACTGGCCACAAGGTTTTACAGATAGGCTATTACTGGCCTACAATTTTTAAAGACGCTAAAAAATTGGTACAGGCTTGTGATAGTTGCCGAAGGGTGAGTTGCCCTGGACAGTTCGACGAAATACCTTTGAATCCACAATTAGTAATCAAGCCATTTGAATGTTGGGCGCTCGACTTTGTTCATCCTATTAACCCACCATCAAATCAGAAAACATACATCCTAGTTACAACAGAGTATGTTACTAAATGGGTTGAAGCATAAGCACTTTCGAGAGCTACAGAGGACTCTGTAATACAATTCCTTTTCCAAATATTTGCCCGATAAGGCCTCCCAAGGGACATAATTATAGATGGAGGACCGCAATTTTTAGGTAACAGAATCGCTGCAACATCACAACTCCATACCACGCACAGGAAAATGGCTAGGTAGAGAGCATGAATAAAGTGATCGAATCTATACTGAAAAAAATAGTTGCATCACACAGACGTGACTGGGCTTATAGATTTCTAGAAGCCTTGTGGGCGTATCGAACAACATGGAGAAGTACCACGGGGTATTCGCCATATCAATTGGTATTTGGAAAAGAACCCATATTTCCAATAGAATTTGAAATTCAGACATTAAGAACAGCCCAGGAGGTGGGTTTAGATTTAAATGAAGCCCAGGTCAGAAGATTACAGCAAATCAATGAGTTAGATGAAATTAGGCTCTTTGCTCTTCAGCACACTGCATTAATTCAACAGAAGAGATCAAAATGGCACGACGCCCTCATCAAAGAGAAAATCTTCCACGAAGGGGATTGGGCACTCCTATATGACTCCAGGTTTCAGGATTTCCCAGGAAAACTCCAGAAACGATGGCTTGAACCCTATGATATCAAAAATTGCATGATAATGGCACCATCACATTAACCACCATTGATGGATCTGGACATTCGTTCAAAGTAAACAGTCATCGAGTGCGACTTTACCATAAACCGCTTAATCAGGAGTCCTTTTATGAACAATTATGGGAAGATTCTACCATGCAGATTTTGGCTGAGGTAGACAACTCCTCCTCAGCACCCATTCACTGAATAATTTCTTTCATTTTGAAACTTGCACATAAAGCTTTTCTCTTTATCTTGCTTGTTTTTTGTATAGATTTTATTTCTTAAGTTGTTCCTTTTTAAGGAACAGCAGCAGTTTCTCTCAAGAAACAGAGAGTTTGAGTGTTTGTTTTTTCTATTCCTTTCCAGAGGAACAGCAGTTTTTGCTTCCTTTCAAAAGGAACAGCGGTTTTTTTGCTGTGTTTTTTGTTGTTCCTTTCAAAGGGAACAACAATTTTTGTTGCGAGTTTTTTATGTTCCTTTCCAAAGGAACAGTAGTTTTTTTCCGCCTGTTTTTGTTGCTCCTTCCCAAAGGAACAACATTTCCGCTGATTCTTTTTGTTGTTCCTTTCGAAAGGAACAGCATTTTCGCAGATTGTTTTGGCTGTTCCTTCCCAAAGGAACAACACTTTTTTTGAGTGTATTTTTCTTGTTTTAAAACAGTATTTTGAGGATTTTTGTGAATTCTTCATGACTCTCATAAAGGAAAACATACAATTTATGCAAGGATACACAAATTAGAGGTTACTGGAATCAGCAAATCAAGAGAAATTGTCATTTTTAAGAAATTGTTTTGTAGTGATAAGAAAAAGGAAAGGACACAACTATCTATATCACTTTGCTGTCTTTATTTTCACTAAAATTAATATGATCGGTTATCTTTATCATGTTGGTTCTTCCCTAAATTCTCATAACTCTCTTTTATTTTTTATTTTATAAGAATAAGGGCATATTTTCTCTATTGAGATGTTCAAACTTCTTCCACCATCCCTACTCTTAAGGAGTGTTGAGCCATCCTCCATATATAAGTAGGGAAGTGCTATATGAAAAAAAAAAAATCTCTATATAATTACTAACAATTCTATGATATGGCAGATGGAGGATAGGGGGTCTCATCAAGAGCCAACCTACCATGATCATAAGGAAGCAGTGGAGTGGAATTCCCGTTATGGCCACCACACTAGGGATATGATCCAATGGATAACTCAAAAAATAATAAAAAGTCTTTGGAACGGGAGGTCTCACCATGAGCCGGCCTATCCACCTTTCACTCCTTCCTGGTGAATGGCATTGTGAAACAGCTGGTTACCAAGCCAGCACAGTGGCCTCCATCATGACATCACAACATCACTTCCCTAGGCATAAATAAAGGACAATGGTTCTAAGGGTCAAAAAGAAACTTTTTCAAGGTTATAAACACCTGTGGGCAACAGAGCTCCACTGATGGTATTGCAGTCACACTTTTCAAATCAATAGTAATGATAAACCCTTTTCTTATATCTCTATCTAATATCAAATGAGAGTATGCTCCTAAACACTTTGTTTTGAACATATTATGCATGAAATTTAATTATAAATCGATCATAATAGTTTATGTGGGTAATGACCGCATAAGTACTTGTTTTCACATCAGCTGTCCCTTTCCCTTATCTTCGAATCATTACATAAATGTTTCTATATCTATTTACAATTTAATAATATGCATCGATTTCAGTAATGTAATAATTTGTTGATCATATCATAAGTATGTATGCTTTTTACTGTTGTAAAACTACTGTGTAGTCCCTTTCTCTTCTATTTGACGGTCGAGGATGACCTATCATCCTTCAGGGGGGGTGCGGATGCCTTTTAATGCCTGCATGTGAGTCAAATACCTATATTCTCGATAATAGTAAAAGCTTAATGGTATTGTTCTGATATACTATGTTGTGAGGTTCCATTACATTACTGTGCATTTGTGAAGAATTAATAGTGTGCAGATAGAATGGGAGGACGACCTATTCATAGTGAGCCACAGGTGCTAGTTATTTCTAACGCTACACAGGAAATTCTAGAGAGAGTAGGGTGGATTACCTACCTCACAACACTGCAACACACTCATGAAACGGTAGCCATTGAATTTTTACAAAATTTGTAGGAAGGTTACTCCATGGTTAGAGGTAGGCAGATAGTAGTAACAGACTCAATAATCACCGAGGTATCTGGCCTGCCAGCGAAAGGACCCATATGGACCCATAAGAATGTAGAACTCCAAGAAGCTATGAACATTTTACAGGATGAAGGGCAGACACTGGTCATCAAAGGGAAAGGAGTTCAGCCGGCGACGTTGGGAAAACCATGGACAGAATTGGAAAAAGTGGTACAGAGCTACATAACATGCGATGGAAGAAAAGATGTGGTAAGACCACACCACCTTAAGCTATTAGCAGTATTAAAGAAAAAATGTACTGTAAACCTGCTTGCATATTTAAATTTCTTATTGCATGATGCCACCCGAAGTATAAGAAATTCTTGTCATATAAACATGGTGGTAAGCCACCATTTCTTAATCAGATTGATAGTGAGTTACAGTCTTGCCCGACAGCAAACTAGTTGGGAAGAACTGATATTCTCAATTGACGAAGGAATAGCCCTGGCTGCCCCAAAATGAAAAATAATTACTAGCACAGCAGCAGAACCATCAAAATGCAGACAATCCTCCAGGATAAGGAGAAGTATGGGAATGATAGAAGGTTTTCAGGGTAGCAGTATCTAACCCCTAGAATTGCCCAGTTCAGAAGATGAACAACCCCCACAACTAGAAGAAGAGAGTCACCATACTAGTGAAGAAGAAGAGAGTCACCACACTGGTGAAGAAGAAGAGAATCACCACACCAGTGGAGAAGAAGAAAGTCACCCTACCAGTGCGGAAGAAGGAAGTTATCACACCTGTGAAGAGGAAGAAATCAATGAAGAGGAAAGAGAGGGAGCAGAACCTCCCGAAACCACCATTGCAAGTCCACCTCAAAGCCCATTGCAGGAAGACAAATTTGCCCAAATTTTGGCCAACATGAGCGAATACATACAACCCCACAGCCCACTGAAATTCAACATTGAGATAAACCAATTGCAGGAACAAGTTGTTACTGGTGAAGATACTGCCGAGGGAATACCCGATGAAGAAGAAAAAGAAAACCCTCAAGGAACAATAGAACCAGCTGGGGTTACTTCCCCTGAGAAATACGACCAGGAAGGTGTGAACACTGAATAAGTGTTCCAAACGGAAGACCCTCAGGGAACAGAAGAATCAGTTAAGGTTACTACCCCTGAAGAACGTAGCCAGGAGCATATGAACACTGAAAAAGTGTTCCGATCAGAAAATAGATAAGCAAGCCTAAGTGAAGGAATGGCTATTGAAAAACAAACCCTACCTGAGCAATTGAGTACAGAGAAAGGAACATCCATTCCTCCCAGGAGGAAAAAGAAAATAACCGAATTTGAGAAGTTGCGGAGGGAACAGCAGAAGCTTCAAAAGCTAGTGGAACAACTCAGACAGAGTATTAGGGTTCTCAAAATGAAGAAAACCCCTAAACGAACCCCAAAATAGAGGAACATAGCCACCAAACGAATCGCAAATAAAAGGAAAGTAGCCACCAAAGTGAAGCCCCAGATTGCAGAGACTATGGAAACCCAAGCTGAGCCCAATCAAGAAGACATGGAACAGCATAAAGCTATTCCATATGCAGCTGCCCCAACTGAAAGCACACAGACCTGCAGTCAAAACATTTTTATTGACCCTACTATAGAAAAACTCCAAAATGAGCTAGCACGGGCTCAACAGGCAAGAGAAAATATTGAGGAAGAGCTTGTCCCCAAAAAGAAATATCAACAGTTACAGCAACAACTAAAGGACATCAGTGCATCAGAGGCTGAAGCCTATGATAAATGTTGAAAGGTAGAAGAGAAAGCTGAAAAGGTAAGGAATGAATTAAAAATGGCCCGGAATCAAATGGATACTCTCTGATCCTTATACACAGATGTTCTAGCATGTAGATGCCCTGCCAATAATTATGCTTTGTTTTTATTAGAAAGATATTTACAGTTGAAAATTAAAGCAGTTAGGTCAGGAAAGTCTATAGAATTAAACACTGTAGATGATTTTGTAAAATGCTGCAAACTCTATGGGGTTAAAGTCCAGTGTCTGCTATGTGAGTTATATTTTCACAATCTTATATTGGAGAATGAAATTGAGATAAATCCTAGCCCTTTTATGGGTGACATCCAATATCAAGCATTTATTTAATTTGCTGTCAACTAGTTGAAACGGCTCAAGGCCTATAATACTTTCCAAAGGCAGGAAAATGGGTTAGACCTTTGGGTTAGGGGTGAAACAAAACACCCATTACAACTATGGAATAGGCAGAAGAGTCTAATGACAAAGGAGGGTGTGATCCAAACATTGGGACCCATCCATAAAGCAATTGTCTTGGATGGGGTAGAATATTTTCTATCTATCAGAAACTAGGCCTATATAGCAGCTAAAGTCCGATGGAATATTTCCAATCAGAATGTTCAAGGCAAAGAGCCATTTAATTATAGAAATTTTGGATTAGCTACTGACCGCTTGATTCTCTATAGTGACCTCATCGTGAGGGAAGGCCCATTCTGGCTAGGTTGTAGGTTTCGAAGTCCCATTATATGGTATCCTGCAATAGACTATAAAGCCATTTATGAGCTACCTGAAGGACATACAAGGCACATCTTTGAAGCTTTAGCTGTAAACCATGGTTTTAGACCTCTTAATGAAAAACCTTCTCCATCCTATTCTCTAACTTCTTTACATGTAAACTATGGTTTTCATGAGGGCATGAAAAAGGGTAAGCAGAGGGGTGTGTTGAGCATTGGAAAAGGTATGGATTCACCATGTATTTTTTCATATTTTTCCTTTAAACATAACTCTTTTTATTCTATAAAGATTATTTATTGGAGGATTATGATAGCACCATGTATTTTTTCATCTTTTTCCTTTAAACATAACTCTTTTATTCTAAAAACAGGAAACAAATGAAATAAACCATCATTTGAAAGGCAAAGCTAAAATAGGAGTAATTGTTGTTCCTCCAGCAAAGGACCGTATATAGACAAGAAGAAGGAAATCAGAATGTATAGCTAAAGGAACACAGGGAACAACATGGCTACAGCCTAAGAAGACCAAGTGCTAGCTAAAAAGAGAAAAGGAGCAAATCCCATTGGGATCTTTTGATCCTGAGGGATCGTTGTTCAATCTTATCGTTGTTTCTTGTCTTGTCCGTCGAATTGTTATAAAAGGCGATGCCTTTAGAAATAGAGAGGACAATGATTTATGATTAAACACTCCTTTTGTAACTCTGTAATTTCTTAACTCTCGTGATCAGAGAGCGACTATTGTAAATGCTATTTATGTCTGATTAATACAAGATCTTGTTGCCGTTCCATTTCTTAACTCTAGAGTAAAGCCCAACGGTGTTTCACTGGTGGTTAAGGGCCTGACCCTGGTGGATCGATCTGCTTTTTGTATCATTACCTTTCAGTTATCGTTGTGTGACAGTTTGTATTTTTTTTCGTTACAGTTTGTAAGTTAATTGGTTTAATGTTTAATTTCTTATTGATATCAGTGTGTTACATTGATGAATTTCATTGTTGTTCCGTTCTAACAAGAATCTTCATTCCTGTATCATTTATCTTTTTATGCTTTAACAAAGCTTTGTTGTTCAGTATTTGATGTTCTGTTTCAGTTGCTGTTCCATTTGGTGTTTTGTTTGATTGTTGTTCATTTCAGAGTGTTGATCAAGAGAATTTGTTGCTTAACAGGATTTGTTGTCGACAAGATTTGTTGCTTAATAGGATTTGCTGTTTAATAAAATTTCCTATTTGATTCCATTAGTTAGAGTTTGTTGTTCAGATTCATTAAATAGAATTTTCTATTCAATTTTTCTAGTTACAATTTTTTGTTCATTTACATTGTTGTTCAATTCCAGGTTTGTTGTTCATTTTAGATTAATTAGTTTACAGATTGCAAAGAGTTTGGTTTTGAGAGTTTACTTAGTTTACTTTCATTAGCAGCCTTTAGTTCAATTTCTATTTCCTTTTAATTGCTTTAAGATAGGATTATCAACTGTAAAGAATATTGGTTATTGCTACCTACGTTCTCAGATTGATTATCTTGTTCCCATTTGATTTCAATTCCATCAGTTTCTAAAGGAAAGAGTTATCATTAATGCATCCTTGACTAATGTTTGTTGAATGAATGATTGAATTTTCAAGAATTTAAGTTCATGTCATTGTAGTTAGATTTCTTTTCCAAGCATCCGTTTACTCTTGTATTTAGAACGCTATACTACAGATTTCAAATAATTACTCTTAGATTGAATTGCAGCCTCAGACTGAGTACACTCTTGAAACAAAAATTCATTCCTGGATTGATGATTAATGTAGGATAAATAGGCATTAAAAAGACACCTTTTATACCTCAACAGTATGAAGTTGTTGTGCAACCCAAAGGCTGTGGAGAATCTTCATGCATTAATATATAGCTACGCAGCGTGACCCAATCTGACCCCGGAGGTCAAGGATGTGCACAAGCTATACAGGTATAAGAAATGCACCGGAAGAGAAATGCAGTTGACTGCGTAGATTGGTGACTACAAAATGAGTCTGGTTATTTTGGACCTAGGGTCAGATGCGAACGTGTTACCTAAACAAACTTGGCAACAAATGGGAAAGCTTAAGTTGGAATGGTCAACTATTCAACTGCGCATGGAAAATTAGCAGAAAATCATCCCACTAGGAAAGTTGTCTAAAATTATGGTGTAAATCGCAGGAGTAAAGGTCTGAGCTGAATTTGAAGTAATTGAAATTGTAGAAGATGCAGACCCCTACCCTATACTCTTAGGTCTGGACTAGGCCATAAATATGGGCGGTATCATCAACCTCAAAAAGAGAAGCACGGTGTTTGAGAATAACGGTACAAGGGTTATAGTACCATTAGATCCTGCGGAAGGTGAGCAATACACAGAGCCAGTGCGCGATGAAGAGGAGGTGGATCACATTTACAAGTTGATTGCACGGGATGAAGACTGGATCAACCCCACGGCGGAAGGGGTACTCTGCTAGGAAAAGGACAGTGAATGCTTCTCTGACTCTGATGGGTAGATGGATAATTGGCAAAACCGGTTGCACAATGTCTCGACGCTACAGTGTCTTTGAGTCACAAGGGACATTAGGGAAATTTTGAGGTCTAAAATGGGCCTCCTAAGGAAATAATAAAATAATAGCTAAACCAATAAAATAATATTTATGAATTTGTAAATCACTTTTTGCACCACAATCCATGTAACCATAGTTAAATTCAATTCAAAAGTTGTACCAAAATAAAATTAATAAAAAAATTGTATTGATGTGATTATAAATAAGAATGACCTTCTTAAGAAAAATTCATTATCATTGAACAACTAATGCATTTGTCCTTTGTACTTAAATAACTTGAAATAAAATGTAAATATAAATTTATAAATTCTTAATTATATTATATGCTATTGATTTAAATTTATATTATTTAAATTGTATAATAACATGTAATTAATATACTATATAAAAATAATATAATATAATAAATGTATAGGGATATGCATTGTTTCTTCCAAGCAATATGAAATGACAATAATATATTTTTATTCAAAAAATGTGAAATGAAATTTATTATGAGTACTTTACTTTGACTTTAAAAGTACTTAGAGCACTACCATGGTTAACCATGAGTTTTTATCCACCATTGAGAATGTGACAAGTAAGTACCTTTAACTCCAGCAATGCCACCTCAACCATTAGGGATGATGTCATCCCCTAAAATGTGATTGGTTCTTATAAAGTGAATTTTGATTGTACATTTTCCTTAGGAGGCCCATTTTAGACATCAAAATTCCCCTAATGCTTCCGCTGCATTTCCTTAGAGGTAAGAGACCTACCCTACTTTGATGGTGATGGTAGCATTAAGGAATTCTTGCGAGCATTTGAAGCAGAGGTTCCCAAGGGATGAAGGCTACATGCCCTTAAGCTAGCCATGCGTGGAACACCTGCGCGCTGGTGGGAGATGCATGAGGAAGCATTCCAGGATTGGGAAGAATGTAGGGATATGATGATCCTACGATTTGAAGCCCCAACCAGCATGCAGATCAAGACATTTCTTGGATCGGAAGATCCACGTGAATATCTGTTTGCATGGGAAGAACAGTGGTGTGATAGGATGACTAAAGAGTGGGATCACCTGTTGATTCATGACCTAGGGCCGCTTCCATTTGAATGGTACTTAGATGCGGAGCTACATCAGTGCACCTGCCACTGGGGGACGTTGAAGGAAGATTTCCTGGGAACATTTGGTTTAGTAGGCAGGACCATGGCACTTGACGCAGTCCTGTGAGACATTGACACTAGGGTGTGGGGTGAATCGCACCGGAATTACCCACATGGGAAACATGGATACCAAGCATAGTCAACTGCCACATCCTAGCCCCAACAGCGGGTAAGGATGATCCACGAGCTACGTCTGACTCAGAATTGGAAGTGGTGCACATGACTATAGAGCCGCTCAGGCTGCGAATCGGTAGCAATGGGATGCACCCTATGGCTAAGAATAGGGATGCAGATACAAAAGGCAGAGTTATCATATATTCGGTGACTCTCACAACAAGGAAACAGCTGCGGTCACTCCTCAACCATGCAAGGTATTACAGATTGTTTGTTTGGGAATATGCGCTACTTACAACGCCTCTTAGAGACTTGTTTACGCAAGGGGCCTGGTTCGGTTGGGATGACACTGTAGGGAAAATATGTCTTTGGTTGTGAGGTACCTAAGGAACAAGCCTGTGTTGGGGGAGGATGCACATGAGGAACAAGTGTTTGACCCAAGTGTAGCAGGAATATTGAGCACATAGGAGATGCGAAAACTAGCCGTTGGCACACTAACAGCCAATAGGAAGCGAAAGTTACAATTGAAAGGCACGCCCCCTTGGCATTTAATGAGGCACATTGTGGGGAATTTTGACTGTTTATCTGATGGTAAGCTCCAAGTGAAGTTTACCCTACCGTTGGGTGACCACAAGCCCTATAAAAAGGGTATCGTAGCTCAGATAAGGGATCCGCCTCACTTGCATGGACTGTACTTATCACCTTTGTCTCAAGCGAACTTGAGCTATACGATTCTCTGGGTCTACACTGTCCCTTTCATGTCTAATCAGCCTACTCCTTCTGACAGTAGCCACCCAGAGCTGGGATTCCTTTTTCGCGCTAGGATGACGGCAACGAACCTTGCTGAACCCTCAGTACCAACAGAGCCAGAAAGTGAGGAAATAATGGAGATTGGGGCTGAGGATGAAGAAGTGCTCTCTACACCAGTCAAAAATAAGGGAAAAGAGAAAGCACAGGGCTCGGAGAAGCCTCCTAAAGCTGAAAATGGGCTACAGGGAGACCTAGGACTTCCCCGAGGCATGCCAAATCTCCACAAACAACACCTCAGGATCAGGATGCACAGGAGGAAGCCCAACCCGCCAATCTGATAAATTGGTTACCCCCCCTTCATCGGACCGCGTCGGCATTCAATGCACACACCCAAAAACTTGGATGGTTTGATCACCTATCTGCAAACACCGCTAACCCCGAGCAAAGTCCTTGCCATCAGTGATCCTTGCAAGAGGCTCCACGAGGTTAAATTCAATGTTCACGACTTGGAAGGTTATGAAGCCTTCCCTGAGCTGGCCCCCATGTTATAGTTTGACACAGTTTATTCGAATGATGGGGTTACAGTCATTCCTTAGTGTTGGGTATGTGGATTGGCCGGATCTGGGCTCTTGAACTTGTTGCAGATGCCCCATTTTGGCCATTACAATGTCACGAACTAGCTGGCCCAACAGTTGCTCGCCTTGATTCACGATGGCTTCTTATGGATTCAGGACCATGTCCCCATTGATGTTGCATTAACTCACCATATTACGAGCCTTCCCATGCAGGGCCGCACCCTCTGGAGTAGGTGGGCAAGAAATATGAAGGCAAGACTGTTGAATTTGTGCACCAAAAGTATAAGGTGGAGCGGAATACCTAGGGCTTTATCATTAGATCCATCAGTGACTGTGCTACACAGATGGGTACCATGCTATTAGCATGCAAGTTAATGTGGAAGTGCCAGGTCGCAACCGTCCCTGCCTATGTCATTCAATTGGAAAGCTAGTGTATGAAGGGGGTCTACCTCAATTGGGCCCAATATTTGTGTGACGAATTCCTGACCAACGTCCGCGAATCTCAGGAAAAAGGGAAGGCCTTTTTCTATTCTTGGCTACTGCTCCTTATAGCACTGGTTGCATGGGAGGCCCCTGAAGAGTCGGTCCTCCCTGAGCTCACCCCAGAAATGTGCGAGGGAGCTCGCTTTGCCCATCTATGGGACTCTAAGGACGCACAGCGCGTGGAAGATAACCAAGTTTTTTAGGTCCTATTCCATAGCAGCTTGGCCGCAGCCATCAACTCTCGACCACGGCTTTCCCCAATGGTGTACAACAGGTACAAAAGTATTGCAGCATTCCAAGTTACAATGCACCACATACAGATCCGTAGCCTCAAGGGTAAAACCTCGACGTCCCTCCCGTATATGGTAGCAGATGAGGACATTGACTGTGTGATCAAGCTATGGCCTCCTTCCTTAAAGATAGGCTTCAAAACCCCTACCAAGGAGATCGTAGGACCAAGAAAGAAGGGGTTGGATGTAGCCACGAAGAAGAACGCGCCACCAAAAAACACCAAGGCCAAAATCTAGGTAGATTCGCCACCAGAAGTAACCCTCAGAGGAACAAAGCGAACAGGTGCACCTGATAAGGGGCCCCGAAAGAAGCAGTGCTCGCAACGGGGAGAATACGATGCAATGGTCACACTAACTTACGGGGACCTCGAAAAAATAGTGGACGCCATCACAATGTCCACAGAAGACAAGTGGGTAGCCCTGGATGAACACCAGAAGGCTATAATTGGCACCCTACAGGCTAAGCTCTGCACCCTACAGTTAAATACATACACACTACAGGCCAGCATGACTTAGGTACAGCCTCCCTTGGTAACCAGCCGTATAATGCTCGCCAAAAAGGAAATTAATCTCTGCGCCATACCTAGTGCTACCCTCGTGATCAATCCGCTAAATCAAGCAGTCCAACTCCATGCAGAAACTGGGGTGCAGCTGAATCTGGCCATGCTACACCACGATGCATTACAGGGCCTCCACACCACTGTATTCTAGGATATTCACCATCGAGACTAGCAGGTGCACCAACAACTCAGGGTGGCCGAGCAGACCATCGCGCAGCAAAACATTGAAGTACTTCACGTTGTCACACAGCAGGCAGAGCTCAAGACATTAATCCACCAGCTCTGCATGGAGGTTACAGAGGAGATCTCAGTCGCAGCCACCCCCCGGGCTAAATTTGAAGGGTTGGTCATAGCATTGAAGGTATCCAAGGCAGAGACGCAGGTCATGAAGACATAGATGGAGCAGCAAATCACTGACTTATAGGCCAAGTTGCAGCCCGAAACACCTCCAGAGGTACAAGTCTAGCGTGTTGCGCTAGTGACCAAGGCCACCAACACCATTATAAGATAGATTTCTCAAGGTGCACGGTTACTCGAAGACGCCATATAGCTTTGGACCAAGATCCAGCATGATCTGGTCCTCCAGAGAATCAATCAAGACTTGCAGCAGAAGGCAAAAACTTTTGATGAGGTCGAAGCTACATTTTCCTCCTTAGTCCTTGAATAGCATCTGGCATGCTTGAAGACTAGAAACATGCTCCAAGATGAGATTGAAGAACTCTGGCACAAGAATCATGCCATCACAGAACGATTGAAGCCTTGGGCCGATGCAACCCTCCAGCTATCAGAGGATACCGATGTTGCGGTCAAGCGACTGAATTAGACACTGGAGAGTGTCACCATGGCAATCAGAGGACCAACATCCCAGAAACTAGTGGATATTGCACAGAGTGCTACTGCTCAAATTCAAGAAGTTTTGCCCCCGTTGATCATCGTCATCAACGCACTACGCGCACAGCTAGATACCCCACCACTACAGTGACTCAGGATGAGTCACAATATTTTTTTGGGGGACTGTTGGAACAGGGTCTCTTGCAAGCTGCAAAACGGGTCCATTTTGTATATTTTTTATTATATTTAGTCTAACGCAAGGGTTTTGCGGTGGGTCAAAGCCCCTAAAGCATTTTAAATGGGTCAAGGGTATACCAAGAGTCCACAAACCATGATTTACAGACCATGGGATGCATAGGCTAAAATAGTATAAGTAGTTGAACCTTTTTGAGTTATAGGATAGGCTAAGAATGATAAGAGATTGCTGCTAAGTGGGAATCAATAGATCTGGTCAGGGTTGTTGGGTAAGGACTCCTGCTATTGTGTGTGCAGAGGGCCTATGTCCTACTGTGTGCGAACCCTGCTGTTGTGTGCTAGGTTGGGTTTTGGGGTATTGTAAGTAGATCTGAAAGATTAATGAATGCGAAAGTATTGTTGAATATATGAATCCACTAGAATTACTATGATATGAATATGTGATGTTTGATTACTTAATATATGTTGTTGTGTTATTAGTTTAAGCTGCGAACATACTTGTGTTACTTATTTATGCTGCGATTTGGGTTCGTTCTATTTTACTTCATACAAGAATATCTGGAATAGTTGTTATGTGAGTTTATGATCTGTTAATTTCTGTGAGTATCATTACTGTTGCACACGTGGATGCGAAGGGAATCTGTAGATATAGGCTCTGTGATACAAGATCTGGTCACTATAAGGGTGAACGCAACTCTGCTTGACTTACCTACCCTCTCCCAGGGTGCGGAAACCTGGTTCCAGCACCCACCCATACTACTTCACTGCCGAAAGGGCCAGTAGTATATGGGTTTTTTGGCAAACCTTGAACATCCGAACCTGGGTCAAGACCCCTTGAGCCAACAACCCCCATGCCATATTCTAAGCATGAATGTGGGATATCATAAAATAAATCCATAAAAACCAAACCATGGCTTCTAGAGGCCAAATGACCTCAACCCTCAACTAGTGATCCCACCTCACAGTCAGACATCACAACCATCACCAGATTGGTCTCCACCCAAGTTGTCCACGGCTCCAGATCGTTTGTTTCGACCAAGGCTCTAGGACTAGTAACTCAATTAAAAGATGTTGTGAGGCTCCAGATCATTTTTCCAACCAAGGCTATAGGACTAGTAACTCAACCCACCAAGGGCTCTAGATCATTTTTCCAACCAAGGCTACAGGACTAGTAACTCAACCCAAGGTGTTATAGGTATCGAAATTCTTTTTACAACCAAGACTCCAAGAACTAATAACTCAACCCATTGCTAAAGGAGCATGAGAACCAACCAAAAAAAAACAATGAAATGAACCCACAACACCATGGATATCTAGGAAAGGGCAAGGCTAAGAAAATCGAGTATCAATCCAGGCAATCCTCCATGCAAATGATATTTCATGACCAAGAAACCACATGCGTGCCAAAACAAGTGAGGAAAACATACATGCAACTTAGTACCTGCAAACAAAATCTGTTGTATTTTCTGAACCCGATGTCCTATTTCGATTTCTTGCTCTTCCTTTTCTTTCTTGCTCTGAATCTCCAAGTATGCCACACTCTCCATGAGTGCTACAAAAAAAAATATAAGTGTCCAAGAGTATGGGGGAGAGAGAGAGAGAAATGAGAGTTCCAAAAATGCACTGATCAAAAGCCATCAACTGATCCTCATAAGCCTTTCTATTAATGAGGCCTCTATTTTCTTCATTTTCCTTGTCACATGCAATTGTGACCTTTCACCTTCCTTTTCTCCTATTTTCCATATTTTCATATATAAACTCCAATAAATGCCACTTTACCTTTCCAAAGCCTTAGCCATTTGCTTTACCAATTTCCACAGCCATAATAAACCATATGAACAGCCTCACTAGGATTTTTTTCGAAAAATTCATCTTGGAATACGTGTCCCATGACCTTGGTTATTATTTTTCCTTTATTTACTTTTATTACATGGAATTTTGACGAAGGTTGTTATAGAACCCTCCCTCTTGGGGGAATATTGTCCTCATTTTTTAATGACTCCTACAACCAACAAGATTGTTGTAAGCACAACATACTTCCCATGGAGCTTTATAACTTAGCTCATTGCAGTATCTACGATGATCAATGTACTGAGAAGCAACCCAACATTACAACATGATAAATATAACATGATTATGACATGACACGCATACTACTTATTGGAGCTTTATAACATAGCTCATGGAGGTATTTATATCCATATACATATGTACATATACCAAACATCATACCAACACATACCAAAACACCTGCTAAAACATTTTCTCAAACAACAAATAAGGAAGGATACATATCTCGCATCTGATCCGTCATATCCCATGTAGCTTCATCAGGCCCAAATTTCTTCCAATGCACTTTAACCTACTCGATTTCTTGATTTCAGAGCATAAGCATCTTTTTCTGTAAAATGCACTGTGGTTCTAGTTGGAATTTTCTTTCTGTCTCCACCTGCAATACAAATAAGTCAATCACATGATCAACATCTTTAACATACTTCTTAAGAAATGATACATGGAAAAAAGCATGTAATTTCACTATCGGAGGCAGTGTAAGCCGATAGCCTGCTAGCCCAATCATCTCGAGAATGTTGAAAGGTCCACAAAACCAAGGTGCCAGCTTGGCTCATGATCCAATCCACATATATCTCTTCTTTTGCTTGATGTGAAAGTACACATGTTCCCTAACCTGAAACTCCTTAAAGACATTGTTCTAATTGGCATATCTCTTCTATATGTCCTATGTTGCCTTTATATTCTTCTTGATTACCTACATTTACTGTTCCATCCAACATATATGGTCGTATCAATACCCTATTAACTAGATCACTCCAACTAATAGGAGTATTACAACTCCTCCCATAGACTACCTCAAACAGACTCATCCTCAAAGATTCCTAATACCCATTGCTGTAAGTGAACTCTACTAGTGGATGATACTCTTCCCACTTTCCTTGTTCATGCATCACATACATCCTCAACATGTCCACAAATATCATGTTGGCCATCTCTATCTATCCATCTGTCTATGGATGATAAGTTGTACTGAAGCTAACTATGTGCCCAAACCTACAAACAACTTTTTACAAAACTTGGAAGTGAACTTTGCATCCCTGTCTGACAAAATCTTATGTGGAACACCATGTAATGTGACCACATCCCGAATAGAGACATGTGCTACATCATTCACTGAGTATGTAAAATTCATGGGAATGAAGTGCGCTACCTTCGTCAACCGTTCCACCACAACCATGCTGGAGTTATGTTGTCTAGATGTCCTCGGTAAACTTGTGATAAATTTCATAGAAATGACCTCCAATTTTCACTCTGGAATCATAATCAGCTATAGTAGTCCACTTGGATGCTTACACTCTTCTTTTACCTGTTTAAAATCCAAGCACCTAGCTATAAATTGTGCTATGTCTCTTTTCAAATTCATCAAATAGTAAAACTTATTTACTATTTTTAGCATCTTCTGATAGCCTTGATGACTTGAATACTATTTCCATGAAATTCCCTCAAGGTTGCCTTCTTAATTTCACTATGTCTTACACATATATCATGTCTCTAAACCCGATCAAGCCATATGTTGTGAGACGATAGTCCACATTGTGTGCTTCTGCACTTGTACCTATATCTGCACCTAAGATCCATATACCCGACATCATGTTAGATTTTCTTAAATATCCTATCTTGTAGATTTGTCCCATAGGAACTCATAGGTTCTATATGGTTCACCTGTATCTTCCTGTTAAGAGCATCTGAAACTCTCTTCTCTTTACCTTGAATATACCTGATCTAAAATTCAAACTCACTAATCGTGGCCAACCATCTATATTTCCTGGTGTTAAAATTCGGTTGGTAAAATATATACCGCAATCCACTATGACCACTCATCAATACAATCATCTTCCCATAAGATCATTCTTCCACATCTTCAATGCATGAATGATCGCTACCAACTCAAGATTGTGTGTCAGTTAGTTCTACTTATGCTCATTTAGTTTCTGTGACTCATAACATACCACATGTCCTTCCTACGTAAGGACTCCACCAAACCCTCTCTTGAAAGCATCAATACATACCACAAACTCTTTATCTAGATCTGGGATCTTTAACAGTAGAGAATTTTTCAACAACTGTTTAACTGCTGAAATTTGGCTGCACATTCCTCTGTCCATTCAAACTTATTAGCCTTCCTTTTCAATGATGTGATAGGAGAAGTAATATATGAGAAGTTACTGATGAACCTCTTGTAATGACCTACTAAAGCCATAAATCATCTTACCTCATCCACATTTCTAGGAGCTGCCCATTCCATGATATACCTTATCTTTTCTAGATCTACTGCTATTCCTTCCTTAGGAACCACATGTCCCAAGTAATGTACCTCTACCTGAAAGAAATTTCATTTGTGAAGCTTAGCATACAACTGATGTTCTCTTATAAATCTCAACACTACTGCTAAATTTTCTACATTCTCTTCTTCATTTTTAGAATATACCAATATATTATTAATGAACAGAATAAAAAAATTGTCCAGATAAGGACACAACTCACTATTCATTAATAACATAAATGTAGTTGGAGCATTAGTCAAACCAAATGGAACTACAACAAACTCATAATGTTCATTCCTGGTACTGAAAGAGGTCTTATGAATGTCATTCTTTAATGTGTACCTGGTGATATCTGGATCTTAGATCAATATTTGATAGCACTGCTTCTCCCTTCAACTGAACGAACAAGTCATCAAACCTCAGTAACGAATACATGTTCTTGATGGTCACTTTTTTCAATTGTCTGTAATCAATGCACAACCTGAGGGTACCATATTTCTTCTTCACAAACAATACAGGTGCACCCCATGGTGATACACTTGGCCTAATATATCCCTTTTCCAACATTTCTTTCAACTCCAGCTTCAACTCTACCAACTGTGGTGTGCTCATCCTGTAAGGTGCCTTAGATGTTGGCACTTCCCCTAGTACCAACTGAATAGAAAATTATACTTCCCTGTGAGGTGGAAACTCTGAAATATCTGCGATAAATACATCCTAAAACTGTTTTATAACTAGGTAACTTCTCAAAACATATGCATCCTCAACCTCCTTACCTTTTTCACTAGAAATATGCACTGCAAACAACACACACCCTTTCTTGCAACTCTACTTGGCCTACATAGTTGTAACCATTCTTACCGATGTTTCTTTCTTCTTACCCTATAAGACCCTTTGTTCCCCATTGTCATCCAAGAAATCAATAGCCTTGTCATAAAAAATTACCTTGGTCCTGTGAAGGTATAGCCAGCCCATACCCAAAAGCATCCTATATGATCCCAAAAAAAATACATTTTGATGTGTTGATGTAGACACACCATTCAACTCAGAAGCACAACCTCTTACCCATTGATGAACTCTCTTCTTGGTACCTGTAGCCAACTGCACTAACCAAGACTCTGCATTCACTTCCTTATTCAAACCACACTTATCGACCAGGTCAGGATTAGCATAACTATAATTAGATCCAGTTTCAATCAAATTGGAAACAACTTGATCACAAAGCTTATTGTCCATCTCACTGATAGATGTCTGATGATCTATCTGCCTGTTATTCAGCGCTACATAGATCCTGGGAAAACTATGTTCAAAATCTCCCACTATGTGTGCCTCCTTAGCATTATAGATATTGTTGAATATTTGGTTAAACTGAGAGGGGGGGTGAATCAATTTAACACAAGCTTTGACAATCAAGAATTTTTATCAGACTTATTTACAGCTTAATATGTAAACAGTCTTACAATGTAGCAGCAAGTATTAAGTTAATGTGAAATCAACCTTATTGTGAGAGCAAAAAAAAATAAACAGATTGATTGGATCATATCAACATATAAGCAACACACATAGAGACAGCTGATGTAAGTGAAAAACCATAAAGGGACAAAACCACATCTTATTATTGTTGTGATGCAAAGGCAAGCTCCAACTCCCTCTCACCACTATTTTCTGCAGGCACCAACCTACATGAGGCTCCTCCCTCAGTCAGCTACAACTGACAGCTATCAAGCTTCAACTTGATAGGGAAGCTCCAACTTCCTCAATTTGTCTAAATAAATGTTTGCTGATTCACTTCAGGTATCAGCTTTGTTCTGTAGCATCTCTTTCTGCTCCTTTCTTCCTTATCTTCTCTGCCTCAATCTTCTATACTCTACATTCTCTATCCTTACTCTCTCTAACCTCTCTTATGCATATCAAGTTGATATTATATATAGAGTTCCTCACATGAATGTTTGTATTTCACAAGGAATTTGGAGTGAATAGTCATGACTCGTTGGCTTTTGTCTTCTCATTTCTTTGTCCAACTCATTAAAAATATAAAAATATGTACAAATTTCAATGTTACAATGAGATTTTTCTTTTTCCTTTGGATACTTGCCTTTGCATCACAAACAAAAAAAAATTGAACATTTACATTTTCAGTTTCAATATATAAACTTCACTCAGCCCTTGGCTTGCTAGTTTTTTCCTTTCTGTCGATGTCATGCAACTGTCCTGTATACCTATGTTTACTGTAATTGTGTGCACCTGTTCATGTATAACTGCTTTTCCAAGTTTAGTCCCAATTTTTCTTCTTTCTATGCATATAACCATGCATCTCCAACTTTCGGGCCTTTGCACTAATATGCTTGATTTAGAACAAATGTAATATTGGGTCACGATATTTCTATAAACGTAATATACCAATATATTATACATTTTTCTACCCAGTGTTTCGAAATGCTGCATAGTATTCTTGACTTTGGCTTAAACCCTGACGCATCAACATTCTATATATATTAACATAAATATACTCTTACATGCTCATGGTTTCCTCATAATATATATTCCCCACTTCAATTGTTACAAACATTAATGCGTCGCTGACTTATATTAAAACCCGGCAGTAATATATATCCATATAACCTTTCAGACCCTCGTAAACCATCACGCCCATCCAACGGTTGTGATGATGTTGCTTCGTTTTTTGTGATCCAACGTGCATAATGAATTATCTTGCAACCAAATTACAGCACGAGAGTTAATTCTCCGAGTTCACATGATGAAGCGGGTCCCAACGCTTAACTCCCCTTCTCATCCGATGGCAAAGAGCACGACAGATATCGCTTGGCTTAGATGCACGATCGATAATGCGCGATGAGAGTGGTTTTCCAAAATCGCTCAGGGACACGTGTCGCCCAGCGTATGGAATCGCGTTGATTTTCTAATTACCGCTTGCCCAACGAAGGCAGTGCGATCAAAACCGGAATCCCGCTTCTACTATTCACTCCAGTCATGGTTCCGCTTCTTACCTTCCAGGTTCCGTTCCGCCTTTATTATTTATGAATTCCAATTCAATGTTTTTTTTTCATTACAGTTCCATTGCTAAGTTTAATGTTTTTTTCACGATTTCGTTTGTGTCTTTTAACACGAATTCTTTACACCGGTTGCTGCCTTCCGACCTCGACGCAACACCATGCCATTATGTCTTCAATTCTGCTATGATATATAATATATCAACCTTCCATTGCATGTTCAGGGTTCTACCCTGTCACAGTTCTGCTTCTAACTGCACATTCAAGCTCTTGATTCCGCAAACTAATCATTGTACTACGGTCCATCGAAACTATAATCTTTTCTACCTTCAAAACCATGATATCTCTGCAACCATTAATTCCTTCAATTTATACACAATACACGGAATTCGATTATAGTTATCAGTGCATTCAAGCCCAATATCGACATGAAGTCAAGTTCTCCACTGACACACATAGGGAAATTCAGCTTCGCATTGCTCATACATTTATCTACTGGAATTCAAAGCCTATTCCTATAGATAGACTCTTAAACCAATTTCCAGAGTCCTCTATGTGTAGGGTTTGCTCGAAATTTCAAGAGCCAAATAGAGTCCAAGGAATAAATTTATTCTTTACACTGAGATTAACACTCTACTTTCCATCAATTAAACCAGGACCATATCCAAACATCAGGTATATTCATTACTCCATCTCTCCAAATCCGCTATTAAATTTAGGCATATTTATTACTCTGTCTCTCCAGATCTGCTATTAAATTTAGGCATATTTGTTACTCTGTCTCTCCAGATCTGCTATAAAAATTAGGCATATTCATTACTCTGTCTCTCCAGATATGTTATTAAATGGCCCTCTTCTACTGTCATCTGTCTACTGCTGCCTCCTCTCTGCTGCCTCTGTTCCCTCTCTTTTTGCTGCCCTTTTCCATCAATGACAACATTTCCAACAGCCTCCCCCTTTGGCATTGATGGCAATATACTTCCTTTGTTTTCCTTTTAGGATCCTTCTTTATGTTGCTAGCTCTTCCGCCCCCTCTGACATCAATGGCAAGGGGTTTCACATTTCTTAGTGTATATTCTATCCTTTGATCCTTTGTTTTTATCCTCTTTCAACATTTCTTGCATTTCCTCTCTCTGAGATCTTCTGACTTTGTACCCTGCTGCTTCAAACTTTGGATTAAATCTAAAATACTGGACCTTTAGCCTTTTCATTGACTCTTTTATGCTAGATGTATTCTTTCCATAGTCCTTTGATCGTGAGGACCTGTTTCATGCTTCCGTTGTTGGCTGATCTCCCCCTGGAATGATATTTTTGTTTATGTTCTCCCCCTGAAACTGTGCTTTCTCTTCATATCAGAGAGTAGTATCTACAGATACTACCCCTAGTCTATCTCTCAAATATTCAAATGGTTCTCTAGCAAGAGGTTTGGTAAATATATATGTTGTCTGTTCTTTTGTTGGTACATACTCCAGTTTTACTATCTTTTGAGCCACTTGTTCTCAGAGAAAATGATACTTGATTGGGATATGTTTAGTTTTTGAGTGAAGTACAGGATTTTTAGATATACTTATAGCACTTGTATTATCACATTTGATTAAGATAGGTTCATCAATTCTTACCTTCATGTCTTGGAGAGTTTGCTTCATCCACATGACTTGTGTACAGCATGTTGCTGCTGCTATATATTCTACTTCTGTTGTAGACAGAGAGATAGATGTTTGTTTCTTGCTTAGCCATGCCACCAAACTTTCTCCTAAATAGAATGCACCTCCACTTGTGCTTTTCCTGTCATCCACACAGCTGGCCCAATCTTCATCTGTGTATGCTGTCAAAGTGAAGCTTTTGCCTATAGGATACCAAAGTCCATATTGTGTTGTTCCTTGTAGATATCTAAATATTCATTTGACTGCCAGAAGGTGGTTTTGTTTAGGTGTTTCTTGATATCTAGCCACTAGTCCTACTGCTAGCATGATGTCTGGTCTTGATGCTGTCAGATACAGTAGACTTCCTATCATGGATCTGTAGAGTTTTTTATCTATATCAGCAGATCCATCATCAGCACACAGCTTGCATCCCGTGATCATGGGAGTTGACACAGGTTTGCAGTCCTCCATTTTGAACTTTTTCAACATTTCTTTTAAAGATGACTGTACCGGTGTTCTTTTGCTGAATTTGAAATCCTAAGTAGAAACTGAGTTCTCCAATCATGGACATTTCAAACTCTGATTTCATCTCCTCAAAAAACCCTTTTTCTAGTTCATCTCTGTTGCTTTTAAACGTAATGTCATCAACATATACTACAACAATCAGGAGTTCATTTTCATGGGCTTTTATGTATAGATTATTGTCTACTCCACTTCTCTTAAAGCCTTGTTTTTGCAAATATTTATCCAGTCTTGAGTACCAAGCACGAGGAGCCTATTTCAGTCCATATAGAGCCTTCTTCAATCTGCACACACGGTCTTCTTTTTCTGTTAAAGAGAAACCTTCTAGTTGTTCCATGTAGACTTCTTCTTCTAGATCTCCATTCAGAAAAGCAGATTTTACATCCATTTGATATACCTTGAAGTCTTGGTAGCATGCAAAGGCCAGAAACATTCTGATGGCTTCCATTCTGGCTACAGGGGAAAATGTTTCATCGTAATCAAGTCCTTCAATTTTTTAATATCCTTTGCAGACAAGTCTGGCTTTATTTCTGATTACCTGTCCTTCCTCACTCATTTTATTTTTGAATACCCATTTTGAGCCTATGACATTTTTCCCATTGGGTCTAGGAACTAGTTCCCAGGTATTGTTTTTCTCAATTTGGTCCAATTCTTCATTCATAGCATTCACCTAATACTTGTCCTTACTGGCTTCTTCAAACTTCTTTGGCTCTATCTATGATAACATGGCTATGTATACCTCTTATATCTGTTCATTTAGTTGCCTTCTTGTCTGGACCCCTTTTCTCTTGTCTCCTATGATCTGATCTTCAGGATGGTTCTTCTGAGTGTATCTAGAAGGGGCTTTAGAGCTCAATTCAGCATCTTCTGTTGTCTTTCTTGTTTCATCATCATCTTGGTCTTCTTCTTCATGGTTGTCTGATGGACTGCTGCAGTCTGTATCTTTTGTATTTTTTGGAAGTTCTTCATCAAATCTCACGTCAATTCTTTCTACTATTTTTCGAAGAGTCTTGTTGTAACACCTGTACCCTTTACTTTTGGAAGCATATCCTAGAAATATCCCTTCATCTTCTCTTGCATCAAATTTCCCAAGATTTTCATCATTATTCTTTATGTAACACTTGCTTCCAAATATTCTGAAATGTTTGATTGAAGCTAGTTTCCCATGCCATAGTTCATAGGGAGTATTGTCACTGCTTGGCCTTAAGTGAGTTTTATTAAGGATATGCACTGCTATGTGTACTGATTCTACCTAGAAGGTTTGAGGAATATTATTCTCTTGCATCATGGCTCTGGCAATTTGTTGTACAGATCTATTTTGTCTCTCTGCTACTCCATTCTACTGAGGTGTCCCTACAATAGTAAATTGTTGCTTTATCCCATGTTCATTGCATAGGTCAGCAAAGTCATAATCTGTGAATTCACCTCCTCTGTTTGATCTAATGCATTTTATTTTTCCTCATGTTTGATTTTATTCTAATGCTTTGAATATCTTAAGTTTTTCCAGAGCTTCCTATTTATTCTTAAGGAATGCCACCCATGTCATTATGGAGAAGTCATCAATTATCAGCATGAAGTAGGATTCTCCACTTGAAGTTTTAGTTCTTGCAGGTCCACACAGGTCCATGTGCACAAGCTGAAGCGGTGTTCTTATTGATAACTCATCTTTGGCTTTAAATGACATGCAGGTCTGTTTGCCTTGCATATAGTATTAGAAGGCCTTTTTATTTCTGGCATGTCTCTGACAGCTTTCTTCTTGCTTAGTCTAATGATGTGATCAAATTTGAGATGTCCCAACCTTTTATGCCATAACCATGACTCCTCAAGTTTGCTAAGATGACATGCTTCATCTTCCTCTTTCACAATGTAAACATTACTCTCTATTCGAACTCCTTTGAGCAGAGTCTTACCTGTGGTGCTTGATCTGACTTCACAATCTTGTGCTCTAAAGAGAACTTCACAGCCTTTATCACAAATTTGACTGACACTCAGCAAATTTGCTTTCAGCCAATCTACAAATAGTACATCTTGGGCCTTTCCTTTACCATTGTCTAGGCTGATTGAGCCTTTTCCTTTTATTTTTCCTGATTTATCATTGCCAAAAGTAACATTTCCAGATTTCTTTTCATCAAGAGTTATAAACTTACTTCTATCTCCAGTCATGTGTTTTGAGCAGCCACTTTCCAAATACCACTGGCTTTTCAGATCTTGAGCAGTTAGAGCCAAGTCACATTTATTCACTTTCTTTATCCACTAGAAGCATCCTTTTGTTTGGTATCTTTGTGAGATGATAAATCACATCCTCTCAGAGGACATTTGGAAGGAATATGTCCAATTTTGTTGCATACACAGCATTTGATCATTATTTTTGCAAAATTGTGAATATGGGCAAAACTTATTTGATTCATAAACCTCCTTGGGGTATTGACTATCAATCTTTGTCCATATTTTCTACACTCAATTATTTTATGGCCAAATTCCTTACAATAAAAAAAATAACCATAGAAACTATTTTCATACCTGATGTAATATTGTCTTCTCCATTTGTTTTCTTGAGATAGTCTCTTCATTGTTTGAATCTTTTGCTGGTTTGAATTAATCCTCCTTGCATGACAGTATGCAGCAATGTGTCCCAGCTTGTGACAGACATAGCAGGTGGTGTTTTTCATAGGAGGAAAGAGTCTTCTTTGATGGCTTCCAAATTTGTCATCATCTGAAGTATATGATTCTTTTTCTATTGTCTGAGTGTTTCTTTCATTCTTTGTTCCTTGAGGTTTCTTCTGGATTATATCTCCCTCCTTACATGTTTCTTCTTTTGTGGGAATTATTTGAGCTGCTTCATCAGCCTTCTTTGATTTTACAAAAATAATTTCTCTATTTTCTTTTTCTTTGCTTTTACTTGACTCTCCTTCATATCCTATTCCAGTTTTTATCATAGGAGATCTTTGAGCATCCAGAATCTCTTTCAACTTGCTAGAGCTTGTTGTTTGAGAAGAATTTATAGCCACTTTCCTTTGAGCATTTTCTAATTTCTTCCTGAGACATACTACTTCTTCTTCCAACTTATCTTGTTCCTGAGTTTTCTCCTTGACTTGCTTAAGTAACATGTCTTCTATTTTCTTGGCTTCTTCAAGCTCTATCTTTAGCTGCATGAGGATTTCTGAATTATGTTCTTCTTGTACATACTTGAGGAGAATGTCCTTTTGTTTTTTGTACTTCAGTTTGACTCTATCAATCTCCTCAAGGGAACTTCTTAGCTCCCCCTCAAGGTCAACTTCACCTTCTTCTTCTTCATATTCTAGCAGGAGTCCTTCAAGTTCTTCTATGGCCATCAATAAAAATTCAGAGGTTCCTTCTTCACTTGAGGGTTCATCAGAGTCTTCGGATACACTTCTATCTTGTTGAGCATAGAAGGATTTTCTACTAAATTTCTTTCCTTTCTTCCAATTCTTTGATGTATTTTTCCCTGATTCTTGAGCTTGATTCTTTACTTTCTTGTGGGGACACTTAGCAGCATAGTGTCCAACTCTTCCACAGTTAAAGCATTTGACAGGAATTTTTCCTTTATATTTACCTGAGCCTCTATCCAGCTTCTTGACAAATTTAGCCTCTTCTTCATCTGAGCAAGAGCATGTGTCTTCCTTTTCTTCTTTCTTCTTTTCTGTTTAAAAGCTACCTCCCTCGTACTTGACTTCTTATGTGGGA
Source organism: Pinus albicaulis (assembly GCA_034641835.2). NCBI lineage: Eukaryota > Viridiplantae > Streptophyta > Pinopsida > Pinales > Pinaceae > Pinus > Pinus albicaulis. Next base: position 620,548,337 of record CM076573.1, read on the forward strand.
GTCTCATCTTAGATGCTGTTAGATTTCCTAGTAGCTGGTTCATGGTCAAGGTTTCCCAATCAGTTGTTTCTTCTATTGCAGACACCTTGGGGTTAAAACTAGGTGGAAGAGATCTTAGAATCTTTTGTACAATTACAACTTCTTTTATGGTTTCACCTAGAGCCTTCATGTTATTTACTATTTCTGCAACCCTTAGAAAGAAGCTAGCATTGTCTTCATCATCATTCATTTTTAAGTTCTCAAACTAGGCTCTATAGACTTGAATTTTGGTAGTCTTTACCTTCTTGTCTCCCTCATGGATGTTCTCTAGAGTATCCCACATCTTTTTGGTAGTGTCTTTGTGCATTACTTTGATAAAATCTGCTTCACACAATCCATTTAAGATGGCATTCATGGCTTTTGCGTTATCTACAAAATCTTGTTTGGTTTCTTTCTCTGAGTCAGTTGCCTTTGGGGCATATCCTAATTCCACAGCAGCCCAAACTTCTCTTCCTAGAGAGATTATGTATGTCCTCATTCTGATTTTCCAGAAAGCATAATTTGCACCCGTAAAAAAAGGGACTTTATTGGTTGAGCATCCTTATTTACTAGCCATCCTGAGAACCTAGGATCTCCTTTTAGTTGTTAAAATGGTACAAAGGAGCCTGCTCTGATACCAATTGTTGAATCTTTGGTTAAACTGAGAGGGGGGGTGAATCAGTTTAATACAAGATTTGACAATCAAAAAATTTTATCAGACTTATTTATAGCTTAATATGTGAACTGTCTTACAATGTAGCAGCAAGTATTAAGTTAATGTGAAATCAACCTTATCGTGAGAGAAAAAAAAACATAAACAGATTGATTGGATCATATCAACATATAAGCAACACACATAGAGACAGAAGCTGTAAGTGGAAACCCATAAAGGGAGAAAACCACATCTTATTATTTTTTTGATGCAAAGGCAAGCTCCAACTCCCTCTCACCACTGTTTTCTACAGGCACCAACCTACAGGAGGCTCCTCCCTCAGTCAGCTACAAATGACAACTATGAAGCTTCAACTTGATAGGGAAGCTCCAACTTCCTTAATTTATCTAAATAAATGTTTGCTGATTTACTTCAGGTATCAGCTTTGTTCTGTAGCATCTCTTTCTACTCCTCTCTTCCTTATCTTCTCTGCCTCAATCTTCTATACTCTACATTCTATATCCTTACTCTCTCTAACCTCTCTTATGCATATCAATTTGATATTATATATAGAGTTCCTCACATGACTGTTTGTATTTCACAAGGAATTTGGAGTGAACAGTCATGACTCTTTGGCTTCTGTCTTCTCATTTCTTTGTCCAACTCATTAAAAATATAACAATATGTACAAATTTCAATGTTACAATGGGATTTTTCTTTTTCCTTTGGATACTTGCCTTTGCATCACAAACAAAAAAAAATTGAACATTTACATTTTCAGTTTCAATATATAAACTTCACTCAGCCCTTGGCTTGCTAGTTTTGTCCTTTTTTTCGTTGTCATGCAACTGTCTTGTATACCTCTGTTTACTGTAATTGTGTGCACCTGTGCATGTATAACTGCTTTTCCAAGTTTAGTCCCAATTTTTCTTCTTTCTCTACATATAACCGTGCATCTCCAACTTTCGGGCCTTTGCACTTATATGCTTGATTTAGAACAAATGTAATATTGGCTCACGGCATTTCTATAAACGTAATATACCAATATATTATACATTTTTCTACCCAGTGTTTCGATATGCTGCATAGTATCCTTGACTTTGGCTTAAACCCCGACACATCAACATTCTATATATATTAACATAAATATACTCTTACATGCTCATGGTTTCCTCATAATATATATTCCCCACTTCAATTGTTACAAACATTAACACACCGCTGACTTATATTAAAACCCGGCAGTAATATATATCCATATAACCTTTCGAACCCTCGTAAACCATCACGCCCATCCGACGTCTGTGATGATGTCGCTTTGTTTTTGGTGATCCAATGTGCATAATGAATTATCGCACAACCAAACAACACGAGAGTTAATTCTCTGAGTTCACGTGATGGATCGAGTCCCAATGCTTAACTCGCCTTCTCGTCCGATGGCAAAGAGCACGTTTCCTTGCCCCGTGTGATCCAACGAATATCGCTTGGCTTAGATGCACGATCAATAATGCACGATGAGAGTGGTTTTCCAAAATCGCTCAGGGACACGTGTCGCCCAACGTATGGAATCACGTTGATTTTCTAATTACCACTTGCCCAACGAAGGCAATGCGATCAAAACCGGAAACTCGCTTTTACTGTTCACTCCAGTCATGGTTCCGCTTCTTACCTTCCAAGTTCCGTTCTGCCTTTATTATTTATGAATTCAACTTCAATGTTTTTCTTTTCATTATAGTTCCATTACTAATTTTAATGCTTTGTTCACGATTTCGTTTGTGTATTTTAACATGAATTCTTTACACCGGTTGCTGCCTTCTGACCTCGACGCAACACCATGCCATTTTGTCTTCAATTCTGCTATGATATATAATATATCAACCTTCCATTGCATGTTTAGGGTTCTACCCTGTCACAGTTCTGCTTCTAACTGCACATTCAAGTTCTTGAATCCGCAAACTAATCATTGTACTACGGTTCATCGCAACTATAATCTTTGCTACATTCAAAACCATCATATCTCTGCAACCATTAATTCCTTCAATTTATACACAATACACAGAATTCGATTACAGTTCTCAGTGCATTCAAGCCCAATATCGACATGAATTCGATTTCTCCACCGACACACAGAGGGAAATTCAGCTTCGCATTGCTCATACATTTATCTACTGGAATTCAAAGCCTATTCCTGCAGATAGACTCTTAAACCGATTTCCAGAGTCCTCTATGTGTAGGGTTTGCTCAAAATTTCATGAGCCAAATAAATTCCAAGGAATAAATGTATTCTTTACAACGAGATTAACACTCTAATTGCCATCAATTCAAACAAGACCATATCCGAACATCAGGTATATTCATTACTCTGTCTCTCCAAATTTGCTATTAAATTTAGGCATATTTATTACTCTGTCTCTCCAGATATGCTATTAAATTTAGGCATATTCATTACTCTGTCTCTCCAGATCTGCTATTAAATTTAGGCATATTCATTACTTTTTCTCTCGAGATATGTTATTAAATGGCCCTCTTCTACTGTCATCTGTCTCTTGCTGCCTCTGTTCCCTCTCTTTTTGCTGCCCTTTGTCATCAATGACAACATTTCCAACAGATATGTAGTCTACCACCTTGATACTATGGACAATCTCTCCTATGGTGATCTCCTCCACAAGTCCAACACCGCATGGGCTCCCTATTTTCACTCTTATTCTAGTCCTCAGATCAAAGTCCCTTTCCTCTGTCAGATGTATTGAAATTCTTATGTGGTGCAGAATTTTCTTTGTTACATGTATCCTGAGGTCTTGTTCGCTTCTTGTCCCATTTTCCTTTTTCTTTGCATTACCTTTCGAGTCTATTTTAGTCTCATATCTGCACTTTGATTGGTAATAAAAAAAAAAAATTCCATATGGCCTCCTCCAATGATCTAGGTTCATCAAACTCAATATTGTCTTTGAATGTTATCGAAAACCCACTGATGAATCATTGAATATTGGTCGTCTTCTCCTTGATGTTAGGAACATATCACAACAACTCGAGAAATCTGCTAATATAGTCCTCTTCAATCATAGATCCTATCTTTAGTTCATAAAACTCTATTTCCCTGTCATCATAGTATCGCTATGATAGATACTTATTCTGGAATAGTCTCTCTAATTCGCTCCAAGTAAATTCCTCCTCATAAATATCCCTTAAACTATTCACATATTCCCTCCAAATATATGCTTTACCTTTGAGGCTAAATGTAGTTATTATGGATTTCATGTTTTCTAAGTAATCATGCAACCTGAAGAACTTCCTCATACCAAGAAACCACACTTATTCATCCTGTGATTTCTTCATTTCCCCATCTAATGTAGGTGGCTTTTATTTCTGAAACTCATCCAACAAATATCACTAGTCGCTCCTCCTATAAGGATGATAATGATGATGATCATAGTACATGTCACAACCAGAACTAGAATATTACATGTGTCTGTCACCTCTCCTATCCGAAGAGTCCAAGAACCTTCCATCTCTAATCGTTTCATCTATATCCAACCTATTACCACCATGTGACCTACTTCTATATTCCCCATTAGTCCCATCCTCATGTCCATAGCTGATCAGAAATGGCCCTTGTCATTGCAATTCTGACAAACTATGGAGGATTTCAGCATTGACTTCTGCTTGATTTTCCTGTGCCTATATGATTATGTCATTAATTTCTTTACAAGTCCTTATTTCTTCCTTCAAACTTCTTAGTGTTTCTGCTAAGTTAGAATAGTTTCCAACACCATGTTTCTCATCTAATTCATAGGGAGAATATTTATAGTCTACCATCTTGCTAGTCATCTTTGATTTCTTCCTGCAAGGCATCTCATGTTAGCTAAACCAAATCAAAATAAACCAACGTACCTTAGCATAATTCAGTGAGGATATATCATATGAAAGATAAACCAATCGGCATAATACATGTATAGATATAACCATAATATAATATAGACATATAACATATATGTATATCAACACATAAACATCATTCTAGATAGAGTCCAGTCATTAATGCATGGCCATATCAACCATATACCATGACCTCATGCATGAAAATGATAACCATACCAATGTATATTGATAATATGTAAGCACATTACATGTATAAACAGTCATGACAACACATTTCACAACAACACCATAAACCTTCACATGGCGACATTACTACAACCATGTCCAACGCCATGCTGATGCAACAAGCACATAGACCAAAAGTATGAGAAACACATGTGCAACCAAAATATATGCATGACCAACACACTGCCCATCCAGACTGATGGGTGAACCAAGATCTAATACCAATTTGTAACACCCTCCTCCCACATCTACCCAAGTAACCAACCAACCAAGGTAAACATGT